>JASVER010000021.1:2005228-2111616 GCA_030449065.1 Oceanodroma leucorhoa | reverse complement strand
CTCGTTCTGAGGAGGTGCAGCCTGGGTGCATCCCGCAAAGTACGTTCTTCGGGACGTTAACAACAAGCGTGTTTGTTTCGGAAGATGGAGATTCTTCAGATCTGAGGAAACACRTCACTCAAGAAGTTCTCGATCAGTTGTCAGTCGGTTCTTAAATGTTTGCACKAAATTAGGGCAAAGAGAATACACGAACGGGCACCACAGACACCAGGGCGCTTACCCCGGAGGTGACGGGGGGCTTGGGTCAGAAGTAAACCGCAATGTTCATAGAATCATTAAGGTTGGAAAAGACCTTTAAGATCATTGAGTCCAACCATCAACCCAGTACYCATCGTAATGCAGTTCCTTTGAATTGTCCCTCTGACAGGCTTCCCATGAGAAACGCACACAAGTGAAACAAAGCAGTGTGCGGGTGAGAGATGTTCTGGCTTTGTGTGTCAGAATAGCTGTACTGAAACAAAGGGAAAAATGGGCAATTATCTCAGGAAAAGATAATGCACTGAGATTATAGTTGAGCCGTTAAAATAGGCCTAATGCAGRATGCGGTGGTTCAGTTTTACCAGCGCTAACTCCAGATGCTAAAAAGACACTTAACTCAGGAGGCTCTTCGTGCTAATCACCTTTTCTAGCTAATGGAGAAAGGTGCTTAAAACCAGCTGGAATTAATCCAARTCTATTTGAAAGATCATTGTTCTTCAGTCCCCGAGAATAATTTGTCCCTGGCATCACATTTAATTATTAATTTTAAAAGGGCGGGGGGTGGKGAGAAAAGAAAACCCACTGCAAACAGCATAATGTCACTTCTACCCTAAGTACAATGTTGAAGAAAAAATAGCAATCTGGCTGTCAGCAGATCAGTGACACCAACTCCTCTAGGAAGCAGCATGGCTGAGAGGGCAAGGATTATATCAAAGGCACTGGTCTCAGAAGCGCAGTTCAAAGCCAGCAGCAGTATCACTGGTATAGCAGACTTGGGGAAGACACCAGAAGGGCAAATTTATGTTTTATTTTCATTTCATGTCCCCCTGTTTTAATATGACAAAAGATAAAGGAGGCATAACACTTACTATGTACTGAACAGCTGTCAGAATTTTGATTTAAAGTCTTCTTGATCTGTATAAGACCAGGTGTGTACTTAGATTTCTGGTTCATGGTGGAAAAAAACCATGAACGCTAGATGGAAATTTCTAGATATTAAGACTGATTTGAGACAGACTGACATGGGAAGGTTAATGCACCTGCAAAGATCCAGTGCAGAAAGGGAGCCTTTCCTGGATGAATCACACTGCAAGTGCAATGTCCTGAACTGTGTTGCACAATTGCAAATAATGGCAGTTTTAGTTGAGGGAATGGTATTTTGAGAAAGAGTTAATTTGTGTTGCTTAGCAAATACTTAGCAATAAATGCTTAGCAATAAAAAAAGTTGTTTGAAGCACAAACTCTGCTTGTGTAAGCATTTCTCCAGTCTAATATGCAGATACACACACAATGTACAAGAAGTAAGACATTAATAAACACTTTAAATGTGTTATGGATTCTGGACTTAACGTACCAGCAAAAAATCATGGTGAAAGCTGAACCACCTATAATTATGGACTCTTCTTACAGACATTTTCTTCTATGAGTAGAAATCAATTGCATTTTAGGAAATTCAGTAATTTATATCATATGAACACACAGAATGTAAATTAGTTGCCCCTGAACATGAGGGTTAACTTCATATTTAAAGTGATCCTTTCTTTAGCTGGGCCCAACAGATTCTGAAGTTATCTTAATTAAACAAACTAAAATACTCCGAATAATTTCATCTTCAGAAATAGCTTTGCCAGAGGAGGGTATGTGAGCATGAACTTGTAATTTTCTTTCCTATTTTTGAGATTATAGTAATGAACTCGGAAGCAAAGCAAGGCTACGGCGTATTGTGTATTGTTCCACCTCACTCAGTGCACACACAAGCCTTTGCCATCCTTTTCTCTCATGGGATACTGCCTGGATATCCACTGTGCTTTTAAAAGTATCTCTGCATGTTTTCATGGGTGGGTTTTTTTTTTCTTTTCAATTTTTGCTTGTTTTACTTCAGTTACCCAATAGGAAATATTTTTGATAAAAGGATATAGCAGCCACCGCAATTCAGGCAGCGATAATGCTAAATGGAACAGTATGAAATAAACCCAGGGATATATATACAGCTTAAGAGACCCCAGGCCTGAGGAGGGAGCATGCTCCATATGCTACGATGTCATTAATCCTCTGTTCCATTGACTGAGGAACTGCCTGGGTGAATAGYGCTTCATCCCATATGCTAAATAAACAAAGAGGGTGGGCAGGAAGCATCCTGATTCTGCAGGAGAAAGTGATACAAGTCAACACGTAGCCCTGCTCAAAGAGGAGCATTCCAGATACTCTGAAACCAGACATGTCTGAAAGAGTTTGATGTAAATTTTCTGACAGTTTAGGTCAATGCATGATAAAAAGCAGCTCCCAGAATCCATCATGCAGCCTGTAACTCCCACAATACAAAGCTTATGAATTTATACCAAGCTAGCTTTGCACCCAGGGTCAAACTGACAGTGATAGGGCCCCTGAACAACCCAAAACCTGATAGGCATGATAGCACCTCAAAGTGGATATGTGAAATACTAAGAAGATTTTCATCGAACTCAAGTAAGCACAGTTTGAATGCAACAAGGTCAAGCTGCTTTTCAAATGTTCCCAAGTATCCAATATCAGTGGTAAAGCTTACAAGAAAATCACATGGAGGAAAGGATTTTGTGTCAAGAACCACATTTTATCACTGACAAAAAGATTAGATCCTCCAAGATCRTGCTTGTCAAAGTATTATTTTCTGCAAAATTTGGGCAGATTTGAGATCAGTTTTAGCCTATTGCAGATGGGAGTGAAACATTCAACTAAATAYGTTCTTTGGGCAAAGAAAGATTAAACTAATAGTACTAATGTGAATTAACATGAAGAGCTATACTTCCAGCTGTGTTGTCAGATTTTTGGCAAATTCTGCCAAAAGCAGTCCTGCTGCCCAGGCTTTCTATTAATTTACGAAGCAGCAAAGAATTGTTCAAAGATGACATGGTATCCAAGATACTGTTTTAGCTCAAGAGTGACAAGGGGAAGTTCAGCACAAAATAATTGCTAGCCAGTTAGTAGCTCCACTTTGAGGAAAACATTATCTCTGCAGGCATAATCACCAAATATGATGGAGGAGGTGTGAAAACAACACCAAACTCAGCGTGATGGAACAACCCAAGCCATGCCCATTCAAGCATTTCCCTTTTTAACAAGTTCATTGTTAAGTCCAACTTTGGCATGGTCTGTGAGAGAGAGTGCGGTCTCAGTGACATGTAGACTCACCTGGAGATATGCTGCGCACCTGCTTATGGTGTCACGGACGTTTGCACTTCTCAGTTTTCTGGAAATTAGTGTAGACAAAGAATAGTCGGTCGCATGTATAAAATACGCAAAGACGGACTGTGGAAACTGCCTGGGCTCTGAATCAACAATTAGACCCTGTTGGAATACAACAGAAATAATAGTTAAGAAATGTCAACTGAGAACCCCCTCCGACTTCCGGCGATTTCTGTCAAACTGCAGGCAGTGGCACTGCTGAGCCTTTGTATGGCTGTAGGGATTACTGCTTGTGCACTTAGTGCAGCATTTTGTGCCTCCAGATTAGTGACAAGTGTTTGAAGGTTTCAGGTGAGACTGAAAATGTTACTGAAGGGAACATTGGCATTGACATTTTTTACCTACATATGAAAAAACAGGCTGTTGTGAATGAAGGTTTGCTTATTTGACAGGAACACCAGTCAGGCAACTTAGTGGTAATCATAACACAGACAATATGTATGCACCAACCTGTACAACTTGCAACATATCTAGAAATACTGCCTACAGAGCAAATTCCTATATACATGAGGGACTCAGCAGAAGGTATGCCGAGCAGAGAGGTTTTAGTGGGTTTTTTATGAATTTTTCAGCTTCTAACACTCCATAGACTGATYGTATCTACTGCTTTATAGCAAGGGAGAGTCATCCTGGTTTCTGAGTTTGAGAGTAAGTCATTGCAACTTACAGTCAGCAATCGCAACATTCCAGTCAGCGGAGTAGATCATTACTTACAACCCAAAATTACATTTTTAGCATATAGCAAAATACAGTAAGAATATCTGATCTCAAGTCTGCAAGCACTACAAGGAGATGTTTAACTTTAAGCATTCAACTACTCTCAATTATTAAGTCTCTCATCCATAGTAGAATGGTATTCATGTTTTCATTGCGAAGTTCTTTCTCCAGCAATTCTGATCTTTCTAAATTGTCATGTCACATATATGAACTTTCCAAAGATGTTCAAAGAAGTCTCTAAAGTATTTTGAAGATCTAAACCTGTTGGAGTTCTTCTATTCCTAGTAAAACAGCTTATTTCTTTTTGTATCTCATGGTCAGTTGCTCTAATATGCCATTTGTGCAGCGTGTGTAATAAATACTGGCTAAAGAGCAATTAACAAATATCAGAAGTTGTTTTCTTAATTGCTCGCAATAAACCAGGCATGTAGCCATTGTCACAAACTAATTAGCAGCCTCTTAACTTCTTTAAAATTTGTCACTATTTAAACTACACTAAAATTAAAAAGTTGAAACTGTTTTAATTAACTCATGGAGAGTTAAACAGTTGGCAATTTCACAATACAGATTAATTATCTCCATGTATGCTCCCATTTAATGCATGAGCATACCTTTATTTAAAGCAAATAAAATGTATCAAAAAGTGAGTTTTGTCCTAGGCAGGTGGAACTCCCATTAAAGTTGATAAGCTGAGTTGGTATGATATGATTTCCAATTAATTTTATCTCAATAAGAATTGTCTGGAAATACAGCGATTAACAAATACTTTTGCAAATAGAAAGAGAAGTTAATTCCAGTGTTATCTGGATAGTACAATTCCAGTAACTAACAGCCATGAGTAGCAACCCTCACGTGTAGACATTCATTATTCTCCTGACAGATCAGGCTTGCTTTTCCAATCAACCAGCAAAAGCAGAAGCCAAATGGAATAGTGAAATGCCACACTGATATATGTATATGATATTTGTTTGTTTAAACATTTGGTGAATTCCTCACAGTGTTAAATCCAGAAAGCTGGACTGATTTGCAAATAAATTAACAAGCCATGAAAAAAAAAAATTGTATCTGCTCTGAACTTCATAATTATCCTTAGGTTTATAATGTATATTAGAGGTTTCCAATTTGTGTCATAAAACTTTTAAAATCTGTAAGTAAGATCTGTTGCCCGGTGTTCCCGTTTGCCTTTTGGCTCAGTGAACAAGGYACAAAGGCTGAGACAGAAACCACTGCCACCGTTTATAATGGGAAGTTCAGTGCCTCTGATGGATTTTGGATGAAGACTTTGAGGGCTCCCATTGACTTCAGCAGGCTTCAGGTCAAGCATGGAAGTCAGAAATCAGTCATTAAACTTTCTGCGCTTGCACTGCTGGCTACAGTTAGGAAAGCATTAATCACAACACATCAGTGCAATCAAGTGTCAAAGTCCAGACTCTGTTTGGCTGGGGCTGTTGAAACRTCAGTAATATACATCTGTTGATTTTCTCTAGATGCTTGTCTTATTAAGGCAGTTGAACTCAAATACATAATCACAGGGAACAGGAGCTCTGAAACAAATGAAAATCTAAAGCAGAAACAAGAAAATAGGAGGTAGCTTGAAATGTGAAAAAATAATACTTTTGYGAAATAAAGATGTGTATGTGTGCAGGTAACAATCAAGGACTTAAAGTAGAAGTAAGGGACCCATGTTAAAAGCACAGCAAGAGCCAGAATTTCTCTCTTAAAAAACAAAAAAATACAACCTCTAATATTGTGTCCCAAATCAAATGCAGAGACAAACTGAAATGAAAATTATGCATTCCATTCATCTGTCTTTTGTASCATATTCTATGACACTGATACCAAATTCTGTTTTTAAAGGTATTGGCAGCTAAAGTCACAGAATGATGCCTAAGAAGGTTTCAAAAAACATAAGTTAGGCATGTAAGTACCTTTGCAAATTCTGCCCTGAGAAGGATGATAATTAGTACCACAAATGAAGTTATTACATATGCAAATGGAATTGTTTGCTGTTACAACTAATTACAGATGTAACTCTGTGCTGAGTTGATTGYGAGTGAGGAATAAACACACAAATTTAAAACACTGGTGTTTAAAACTCCCCTCTTGTATAGTGATGATCTGATCCTCCTAAAACTGGCAAATATACATGTGAGGGACTGTGCGTATATGTGTAGGAGAACAGTAAGTGGGAGAAAGAAAACCAGATTTTTCCATCTGTACAAAATGTCAACATACTGTCTATAAAAAGCTGTCAACATAATCCTTACAAGCACAATTCAGTCTGGTCAAGTTCTCATCTGTATCTTCACTGACAGTGAGAGTTAATCAAAGCTCCAATACAATGTTTCCTTAAGTTGAGAAGTTGGAAGGAAATTATGTGGCACTTTCAAAAATTCTGTAAGGCTTGGTTAATGCTAGATAGCATACATACAATCAAAAGTTTAAACAGAAGGTTGATAGTCCAGGAGAAGGTTGGTCCCRAAAAGTAACACTTCAAACAGATGTGGTTGAAGTACCTTGTTGGCTCCCACTGCCAGAACGTGCCTCTGAGAAATTTAAGTGACAACTAGGGAAATAGATTATCGTCAAGCCCTTAAACGCACTGTTCCACTATTTTTTATCTTTCACTTCTCTAACTTGGTTTTTAATATTATAATGCAAATTTAGCGCTTTGCTTCTCTAAMACTGAAAAAGTCTGCCTTGTTAGGAGTGATCACAAAGTACATCTAAAAAATACAAGGAACAGTTTTTCTTCAGAATCAGTGAATTCAAATAACGTACGGCATCCAAACAGCGTTTTGGGTCCTGCATTCCGGAAGAGGTTTGAAAATTTCAAAATGTGAGAAGGGGTTTTCCCTAGACTGCAAGGGTCATTTTGGCATTGAGCGCCAAGTTAAAAAGGAAAAGTCTTCCCTAACCAGAGCTAGCAGTGCCTTCTTGTAAGGGGTGGGCGGCAGAGAGATGATTTACAGTATCAGGATACATAGTGTCTTCAGTAGGGGCAAATGGAGGTATCAAAATATAACAAGGGCTATAAAGAAAAGTCTAAGATACTGTAATTGCAGATTCTGAGCAGTAGTAGTTCCTGTTGGTACCTAAAATGGGCCATAATCCTGTGTTGTACTTCAGAAATTGCATCTCGCCCAGCTGGGAGATGAAASAGTCATTGGGTCTCCTTAAGAGCTATGTTAGAAGCCAGAAAAAGCAGGAGAAAGCGGCAGCTTGGCTAGTGTGATATACAAACCTTTTTTGCACAGGAAAAACATATTATTGCCTTCATGCTTTAAAATAATTATCATAGAGAAGAAAAATACATTGTATAAAGTAAGATAAGAGTACAAGAGCTGTTTAGCTTCACTGATACCAGAATGGAAATGCAGACACTTTTTTTGCAATTTAKCTGGAAGAAAGGAAAGCCATTACTAGCGAAAATCTGTAGATTTCTTAGGTAGAAAAGTATAAATAGTTTACATTTTCAGTGGGGAGTATCCTTTGGTGCATCAAGCTGTCATGCAGCTTAGCAGCGTGACAAATCTTAGTGATTAAACGCCAGCTCCCTGGCAAAACTCAAAAAACAAAGCAAATGAATTTTTCAGTGGAGAAAGCCACTGTTCTCTTATCTTGTACAGTGGCTCTCACAGCTGAAAAGACACAGCAGCAGGATGGTAGAAATTAAAGTCTATCAGCAGGTGAACTGTAGTTTGAACATACCGCTTCACAGGGTATCTCTGTCTGCCTTCAGTCTCACTCATCTGTGGGCAAAATACACCATTACTTAAAAATTTGACTTCAGTTGTTGACTATGCAACGTGCTAGACCTTGGAAAGCAATTATGATAGAAGTGCACATATTTTATTTTGAACCCTTGAAACGAGCAGAGTTAACTCAGTTACTCAGGTACACGAAATCAGTAAAGTGACAAACTGTCAGAGAGCAGCAAGGGCCACCTGCGTGTGGAAGGGAAGGTGAGCTGGGTGGTGAGCACGACAAGGAGGCCGGTGGGAGCCGTGACCCCACCAAGGAGCTGGGATGTGGAGTGGCAAGTCAGGGTCAGGATCGGGGCTGGGCACAGCGRTCAGGGTCASACACAGCCCAGTGATYGCCCAGTGAGTCCTCAGTGACGAGGCAGCTCCAAGCCAGGAAGACCAGCCAGTGGGTCTGGGTCCAGGTCCAAGTTTGGAGGTCAGAGCCTGGCACAGACACAGCTGCAAAGTAACATGGGGAAAGCAATAGTAAACCCTCAGCTTAAAAGTAATTCCCAAGGGAAAGGAGGGGCAGGTCCTCACTTCTAGTTTTCTTCGCAGTAGTTCTTGTCAGCGAAGGAGCTGGTCTTGAGCTCAGCCCACTAAAGCCCTTAACTTAGCCAACTAAACTCCAGAAGGGCACGTACGCAAGGCCCTAGCACAAACTCAGGCTTTGCACTGTGACCAATGCAAAAGCAGTTGTAGCATACGGTACGGGTCCATTTCATCATGGAGGTGCCTTGTACGTGATCATCAGCCAGTCTGAAAAGCAGAATTAGCTGTATTTCTTGAGAAGTTTGCACTTTCTTATGCCTCAGCTTGTTCACTATTACCAGTCCCACCAGTATGTTGCCATCTGAAAAGTCAGCTTAGGTTTACTGCAAATGGTACAAAAAAGCATTTTTTTGGGGGGTGACTTAGTAGGATTTATCCACCTTTGTTTTCTTTATGCTGTTTGCAGTTCCGGAGGGGTCACATTCAGCARCTGACCATGAAAACTATTCTCCTTAGATCAAAGAAAGCTACTGAGAGTTCAGTGCAGGAGCCGCAGTCACACCGGAGCTGATGAAATGCACACACTGACACTTTGACAGGATAGCGATTATCCCGTAGTTCAATAATACATGTTAATCATCTTAAAGTCATTATTTGCTCCCAGGCACACACTGTACTCTCATATTGACATTAAAAAAAACAAAAACCAAACACACCAGAGGACATTTCTACAGGGCAAAACATACTTGAAAACTAAAAGGATCCTGTCAGTGAAAATGGTCTCTTCATCTGTCCTAGAACACAAAACCAACAGAAATGTGGTGTACTTTTGTGCTACTTCATGCTAGTCACCCCAAATGATTTGGGATATAACTGCATAGACTTTTATTTACTAAATTTAATAATAATGTGAATGTAAAGGTATAATTTAATCTTGGCATCAAATGAACACACTGTGGTAGCATCAGCAAAAACTTCCCCCACACCAGTATCTTACTGGGTTGCAAAGGTTCCTGTGGGAGATGTGTCTTTGATTCATCTTTAGGTGACACACCTAACTGTGACTTCCAACAGAGTCAGGTGCAGCAGTATTTTTTACCTGGATCATCTGTGATTTGAGGTCRCAACTACTTTCATGTATGCTACCAAACAGTCCAGAGGCTTTTAATTTTGTCTGAACCTGTCTGAACTACAGGTGGGATATGAGTACTATGGGAGGTTGCAGTGGACAGTACGTGTTTGATTTGGGTGTTCTCAGCCTGCCAATATTCCTTAAAAGTGTGTCTGAGTTTAATGGACCCATCTAGCCTATGGGGAGACTGCTCCTTCCCATGGAAGTAACTGAGCCTGTTTGGTCAAGATGGTCCCACTGGCACAATATGGCAAAAGGAGGATGAGAAAATCACAGTAAGGAGCTTTGCCTGTAGCCCAAGCAAAGACAGTGAGACACTTAGTGCTCCCGTGAAGAAAATTCCTAAGGACCAGAACAGAAAGTCATTGAGTTGTCAAAAAGTAAATCTGGAAGGAAGGACACGATCTGCAAACTCACAAACAACAAGGACAGACATTATTTTTTCAATTTGTGTTCACTTTAGAGTTGGTTATAGATATTGCTGTAGTTTATATTATAATACAACCTGACTTAGGAGTTTAAAAGTTTTTTGGGAGTACTCACTCAATGTAGATGTATACAGAMTCATCCTGGAGGTCAGACTGGTCCCAGGTCCTGTCATGGGTCTGAACTGCATTTGTTTGGAGTTCGCTGTACCCCAGCCAAGCACTAACAGGCAGCCCATTCCCTACGGCTGCTTCCTAAGGCACATACAAAATGCACTGAAATTAGTGGGAGTTTGTGAGAAGGTCGTGTCCTGRTGCTAACAGAAATAAATTATTCACTGAAATATATTTAGTCAAGACTTTGTCCAAGTCTTTTGTCCAAGCAATGAGATTTAAATAGTTCCCTGGGAGAATTTTACACTGTATAGTTCATTTCTGTATCAGTTTTTATCTTAGTATCCAGCCTAAATTTTCATTTCTTCCTCCCTTCTGCCTCAGAACATCCTAAATAATTCCTCTTCCTTCTTTCTGCTTATCCCATTTGTAGATTGTTGGCAAGTTCTTTGATTCTCAACCATTTAACCTTCCTTTCACCAACCTGTAAATATTGATCTGTTCCAATCTTCCCTCTTTTGTCTATTCAAAAATTCCTCAGTAGTTATTTCTGCTGTACAGYGAATGACTTTCAATTAGTGTTTGTTGTAATGAGCTACCTAGAAACGCATGTATTCTATCAGAGTTGTATGGAGATGAACAATTACCTCCTTATTCATGTTGCATGAGCACAGGCACTCCAACAGTTTCTCAGTCCTTCATATTACTGCTTTCCAGATTTGTCCCTCAGAGTATGTACAACCTGAATTATTTTTCTTGAGATAGATTAGCTGGCATTTTTCCAGGTTGAATCCAATTTCTGTTGCATTTCATCAAGTTTTTAAGACTTCCAAGAAACAGATTATTTCTGAGTTCCTTTCTATAATTTTTTGCATAACTCATCCAGAGCACATCCAAAGCACAGTCAGGAGGTTTCATTAACTTGTGAGTTACTTCTTTGTCTAGGTTATTAGTGACTGTATTTTCCCAGGAGCTACCAGTGATCTCTACTGTACAATTAGTCACCTTATTCTAACCCAGCATTTGCCCATTTATCAAACTGGATCTTGATGTTACTCTTGAGTCACCATTAGCTTTAGGAAATAAACAACTGTTTGGCTTACATTAAAAGGTATCATATCAATTGAATTGTATTCCAGGAATGGAGACAACTGCAATTTTGTTGTATATATGCACAGACATATTTATGAAAATGAGTATGATTCACTGCACAGATTATATTTCATACTGAAAATTATTTCAATCAGTTTCTAGTAATATAGTAGATACTGCAGCAACTGCTACCTGCAGCAGTAGCTCAGGCAAGCTTGCAGCCTTAGACATTGTTATAATACGCTATGSAACCATAGTACAAACTGCCCTGGATGGTGAACTGAAAGAACTTTCTGCAAATTCCTAACAACAAAATTTGTCTCTAGTCATAGAATTACTTCTGTTTAATATCTATGTACAAAATAAGCCTGAAAGTCTGTTTGAGGGAGTTATTCTTAGATCAGTTGTCTATTGAGAAGAAATTTTCCTTCTGCATTCCAGCCGGAGCAAATGAGATGCCATTGAGCTTTTGGAAGCAAAGCCTATTGCCATCTGCATTTTTCTGGCCTTAGTCTAAGTCCATTTTTGGATTTAGACAAATAAGACATAATGTAGTAAAATCCACTGTTCAGGGCTTACAGCACCTACTAAAAACATCTGGTTATTGCTATTTAGCTAGAGCTCAGAATCTTTTCTTTTCTGTCTTGTGTGTTTCCTCAAACAAAAGCTCACAGAATAGAAGAAAGTCCTCCCTTTTTGTGACCCTTGTTTAATCCTATTGATTTACCCTGTGTTCAACCCAGTTAATTTCAATTTACCCTTTTATGATTTGTTTTCCTCAACGTTAATAAACCTATGCTAACCATTTTAGTTCCAGCTATTATCTGTTTGTGCCAAACCACAGGGGAGAAAAATGAAGCGCGATGGCCTGCGCTGTGCCTCGAAGTGATGGAGGRCAGCAGCCCCAGCCCACGGCACGGCAAGCCCCGACGGCTTACACAGGGCCGGAGGCAGCTGCAGCCATGCCGGTGGGCTGTGCAGCTGCTCCCCGTGCGTGACCCCACTGGGCGATACCTGTGGTTGGTTCCTGTCACCCAGTCCCCTCGGGAACATCTGCCTTCGTTTATGGCTTGATAGGGGATTCAGCTTAAGTTTGATGAGCTCTCTGGGCTGTGACATAATTCAGGATCTACACATCAATATACAGTCTGACCTATGCTGTGTYTTTCAACTTTGTTACGCCTTTTACACAAAAATCCTGCAGGCRGCATTATATGGCAACAGGCGCACGGAGGGGAGAACCCATCACTACTGCTGACCAGCACTAGGACATTCAGGCAGTGCACACAGCACCGAGGTCTTGACAGCGGTGTAGCTGCTTTGGTGTGGTGCCAGGTAATAACACCAGCTTCACAGGCAGACTTACTAGTTCAGGAACATTGCGTTAAAGAAGTTGCACCGCTCCCMGTTTCACTGTGTGGTGTAGATGTGCCCTTCACGACGCCTGAGCATGGGAAGTTCCCTCCTGGCTGGCACCTTCTTCTGCTGTGGTACCTCCTTCGGTCAGGTGCAACAAGGGAACCTACAGATCGCACCACATACAAGCAAAAGAAATCGGGAGAGATCAGCATGTATGACGATGTAATCTGTAAGCCTCTGGACCAAGCATATGTTGAAGTGATATGTATGGTTAAGGAATGGCGTCTGCATTCTCTTGTGACCATCCCCTGCGTGTATTTTGCAGTGTTCTGGGTCCTCCTCAAAACATGCTGAAATCTCCATCAATTCTGAAAGCTGCGTCACTCYCCACAAGTTTTCTGATAATGTTGATATAGGAAGGTCAGAATTTCAGAATAGCAAAYGCTACTGAAGTCACAACACTTAGGGCAGCCGTGAATTTAGCCCAAATGCATTAGTCCACAATTATATTTTTCAAAACATTTACAGGAAACTGTACCCATGCCTAATGACATATAATTTGGTGTTCCCTTCTGTATAACCTGAATGTTGTTTCTAAAATCCAGTTCCAGTGGATAGCTGTATCGTCTATAGCTTTTTCAACCAGCAGTTATTTCAGCTCATCTCTGAATTTGAGGCCTGTGGCTTAGAGCAAAAGAAACATTTCAGAAAAGATAATCTCAGAAGTATGGTATTAGATGGCAAAGTAGGGCTGAAATTTATTACACTGTGGCCTCCATGTTACCCCTATTTCAGCCAAGGCAAACATTTTTCCAAGAAAAACAAACGYGTAACTATAAATCCTGTACCAGTATTATTTTAATTAGATTTGTAACAAAGAGGAAACACAATATATAATTGCTGACTGACTCAAAAACAGCTTCAACTACAAATAATAAGGAACAGGTTAGAGCAGGGCATAGTGCCTGYAAATTTTACCAGGCAGCAGATGAAACAGCTGAACTCTTGACAGACTCTGCAGCTTTCCTTTGCCTGCTGTTTCCTGGAACAGCAAATTCGGGAGCCATTTGTGAGTCACTGGCCAGTTCATCTTCACAAACCATTAATGTCACATCTGAACTTTCAAATGTCACAGTGGAAACAGCTACCATTTAAAAAAAGAAAAAAGAAAATCCAACTCGGAACTTTCCTGTTTCTCAAAGAATAGTTTCATTGTACTTTTTGGAAAGGTTTTTGGAATGTGCATTTCAGGTGATTGACAGGCCTATGTCTGACATAAGTTTGGGTGGAAAAAAATCTATATAAAAGCCCTTAAAATGTTCTCTTACAGTTATTCTTCCACGGAATAAATATTTTTATCATGATCAAGCATCAAATGCAAAGTGCCATTTCCCGAGTGCTTGCTGAGGGCTTTTAAATTTTTTTTTGTTAAGAAAATTAGAACAGCTATTGTAATTTCCCACAGTTCCCCAGGGAACTAATGCATTTTACTCCATAGAGAAGCACAAGGACCTAAAGCTCTATAGACATGCATTTTTTAAACAATTYTACTCACTGATTTTGTGCCTTAAGGAGTCCAGAGTTCAGAACAGCGTTTTGCRTGCCACAACAATGAAGATACCAGCCAGTGACATTTATAAAGCTACTATTAATTGCACATAGAATCATAGAATCATTAAGGTTGGAAAAGACCTCTAAGATCATCGAGTCCAACCATGCTTCTATGCCTGGGCTCTAATGCATAATGCTTTGAATCACATATCTAACAAGGTCCAAACTAAAACATGCCAAATATGATGAGAAGAAATCATCATATAGGGATAAAGAGCCAGACACTCTCCTGGCTGCCGGCCCTCCAAGGCTCTGCTGATTGATCAGCGAAACCTGAGGCTGAGAAGGGTCACCAGCACCACCACTGCTGCTGTTCTTCTTCCATCTAGTGTCACCAGGGCACTATTTGTCTCCAGAACAGTCTTGTTAATGCTGGGTCCCCAGCTGTGAAAAGCAGGCAAAGACGCGAACAACAAGATCTCACCTCTCTCTTGCTCATGAGCAAACTCTTAACAGGAGCCCAGCTCCTCAGATCTAATTAATAATCAAAAATTCCCTCTCCACTGTCTGTGAAGAGGGATGGAGTAAATCTTACCTGACTCAGGGCTAGAATTTGACTGAGATTATTGCCTGTTGGAGACACAGAATATAATTTTTCTTTTACGTACTTTAATCTCTGTTTTTTTGGATAGYCTGCATCTTTAAAAATATTAAAAATATTATCAATGCTCTGAAATGATTAAAAACAGACTTCTAACAATATCATTAGATGCTTCTCAGGGCAGCACACAATCTGACCTGTTGCATAGAGCAATAATTTACACTTAAGGGAGGTGAGAGCTCTGAACTTTTCAGGAAGACTTTGTATACAATAAATCCCAAAAGAAATGTATACATTTGTATGGAAAAGAATTATATATGAAAAAAATGAATCTCCTATATCCACAAACTGCCCTGTTTCATTTAAGTCTCTTCTTATCACTTTGAATTAAAACCAAACTGTTTGATTATCAAGATGGAAGCATTGCACGAAACAAATTCTTATAAAAATAGTACTGTTCTCATAYAGCACTTGCAGTCAGTAGGTCTCAAAGTAACATACAGAAGTACGATTATCCTCAATTTCTACATGGGGAAATTGAGGTACCTASAGGTGAAGTCACTTACCTAAAATCCTCCAGTGGGTCAGAAATCTCAGTGAAAAGAGCAGATTTCAAAGCCTTTGCAACAGCTTGATGTGTCAAAGAATTCCAAAGAGAAATTACTGATACTCAGGTCCATTCATAACCTGAAAATCAAATTCAGGTTCTTGAAGTACCCAAATACTGAAAACGAGCATATGGTATTGCCACTGAAAGTTATCCTCCTTAACTAGGCAGAGGAACCTAATGTGCTAAGTATGTTATATAAAATTAGTAAATATTAGTGTTTGCATGGAAGAGATAAAATTATAGTCCTTTTTGTTATAAAAAATTCTTTCTTAACATCTTAAGAGTTTCACAATTTTGGCTCCCTTGCTATTAATTATATAGCTATTTCTTAAAGTTTTCAAGTAACAGCTGCCTCAGAGATCAAAGCCAATCAAAATAACAGGGGTGCAAGGGAAGGAGTTGTATTCTCCTTAGTACATTCCTGTGGTTTTGATCAAAGTATGCAGAGAATCACATTAAGCAGTGACTGAATTTTGTGGGCTGCTATATTCAGCTGACAAATAGAAAAATAATCTCCTCTAGTTTACTGAGTACATAAATCTGTGTTTATCCTCTTTCTGTCTCTCATCTCCATTTTTTCCTACAAAGTGTTCATTATATATGTGCAAATTGAAGGGGTTCAGGGGTGTTCAAGACTAGAATCTAGCCCATAAACTGATCAGGGTCATAACTGCTTTTACTTTACCTTCTGCATTATGTTCTCAATTGCCAAACTCAAAGCACAGCTGTAACAGCACAATGATGAGTGGAATCAAAGGTCCTCAGCAAATATTGGAGAGTAATTGTTAATGTAGATAGCCCCAGGCTTTGCTTTTGTGAACAGAAGCATTACCTCTACGCATAAATCCACACTTTGAGGGCAGAATATAACGCTTAGTTATGTCTTGTGTTGCTTAGGAAAGGGTCCAGAAGGCCGTTGTTGTATATGTTTGAAATGGAAAAAAYCAGCCTTTCTATGACTACTCAGATTCACATAAACAGAAAATCGAGTGACAAGCAGATAAAATAGCCTTTTTAAGGCTGTATTATTTTCCAGTGCCAAATGTTCGCAAATAGATCCTTCAACAGAAGCAAGGAAATCTATAGGTATCTTTAAATGTTTTGGTGCACATAGGATGATTATATGAAAAAGTAGCATTCATATAAAAAAACAGATTCTCTACCAGTGTAATTAAATCAACGCAAAMGATTTTGCATATCCTATTATTTTAGTGAGAAGAATAGCTTGTTGCCAACTAGATTAAAATGTTTCTAACAATTTCACGTAAAATGAAAAAAACCAAACCACTCAAATTGAACTAAAAGAAACCTAAGTTTTTCTGCACTAGTTTAACCATATTAGATTAAATTCATATTTTAAATTATACCAGTGCAATTCTGTGGTAAAAATAAGGCTGCAAATAAGTATGTTCATTAAAACCATGGAAAAATGAATGGAATACCAATGAAATGAAACATGTGGTCAAGGGCAAAGTATATGCATCCATTAGGCTTCATAAAAACCGTAATCTATTCCTGAAGTTAAATAAAACACACACATGGTCAAGGTCCCTGACATTTTTGTRAAGACTAAAAGTCTGAAGACTTCATTGTTAGAAAAATAGAAAGCTCAATTTTGTGGTATTAGACAAAGCAATAATTCTTGCAGAAYTGGGGAAAAAAAATCCAGTTTCATAATGAAAATAGAAATTTCAACATTTCCTGTGAAGACTAACTGATTTTTAAAATTATAATTATTTTAGAAAAATGGGGGAAAATTCCCTTCAACTTTTTATTAACTGAGAAGCAGCTGCCTGGCCCATCTCTATGAGACTCTCCAGGCCAGCAGTTCTTCAGTGTGAGGCCAATTCAGTTCGTTCCCAAGAACACAGAAGTCCTTTGAGAASACGGGACAAGGTGGGGAATCAGGTGGGACGTGGCCAGCATGACGGCACGTGGCACAGGGCAAGTCCCGCCTGCTTCGGGCTACASGACAGAGGCACACTCCCTGCCTTGGGAGGCGGTGATGATGTGGAGGTGAGGGCTAGAGTCCTGCCATGGCCGTGCGAATACCTAAATTGGTTTTTTAGCAGTGGCTTGAGAAGGGGAGGCATGGATAATCCTGTATGCTGGCACGCAGAATGGTTATTTGTTCTGTGCCTAAAATTCAGGGGAAAAAAACCAGCTGGGGAAAGGGTGAGCTCTGGCCTGGGCAAGGCAGGACGTGGGATCCAATAGCTGCACTTGAGCGGGGTGCCCAGATTTCCCTCCCTTGCCTGATTTCTGGGGAGGGTGCTGCCATAGTACACAGACCAGCCAAACATTTACATTTGGACATGATCAGCATTTTCCAAAGGAAACATATTCCTCCAGAAAGCTTCCAATGAGCTCTCATTATGGGCCCAGACTGAAATGCCAGCACAGCCAAACTGCATTTTTCTAATTTCATTTTATCTGTGCACCTAAATTCTCCCTTTTCCATTTGGGATCTACTCCTTTCCCTGTCCTGAACTCGGCTGTGACAGCTGTTATACAACACTGCAGGGCTCTCTTGCCCTCTTAAAGGCTTTTGTTAAGTGGTAGATTATTACTTATTTATAGTTAGATAGCTGCTCACTTATAAAGGGCCTAATTCTGCTTTTACAATCCCCTTAATTGTGAGACACTGCATAGAAAATACATGTGGTGAACAAATGGGGAGAAAGATAAGGTCAAGCCCAAACTGATGAAGTTCTCTGGAATAAAAAGGAGTTATATAAATAGAAGATTGTATTTTCTCATTAACAAGAAAGTTTTTTCATTTTCTTTCTGGGGCCTTGAATCTRCTATTCAAGTCAGTGTGAACTTTTGTTTTCAGTGCCTAACTTTGGCTTTTCTCAAAAACTTCTAATAAACAGTTTAGCTTGCAACTTACTTGCTAGTAGATGGAGAGCTCTGGGATTAATGTTAGTGGGCAAGGGATGAAAACATTTCTCAGGCTGAAGAGCTCTCTAAAGATGAGTACTTCTGTCTTAATGCCTAGTGGCCAAATTCTGCTTGCAGATTCTTCAGCATAAATCAAAAGCAACATTATCACAGTCATGGGTATTAGAAAGGTAAAATCCCAATAAACGTCAGGAAAACAAAACCTCAGGGGGATTTAAGAAAGTGGATTAGTTTAGGTAATTTTGAGCAACTATTCTCAAGAAAGCACTTGGGGACAGTTAAGTTTAATTAGGCTACAGCTTGTCCTAGCTGCGGGTGGTTTTGTTTCTGCCACAAACCTCTTTTCTTCTCCTCTCACGTGTACCAGTGAGTAGCACTGATAAACCACTGAAACTGCTCCTGTTTGACAACGAAGGAAGGGAGAGGTGACTGGGCCTGTCTAGAAAAGAGGTGCGAGTGGAATCGCCCTTGTCACTTTTCAATTAACTAGAGCTAAATCTTACTGCAAGAGGTAGGGTTGGGTGGGAGGAGGTACTTGTAGATATGAGCTGATCTGAAGAACACACTTTGTCTGCCTTAAGTAGCATTGGCACTGTGAGAAGAGCTGGGATTGTGACGACTCCTTTCATCTGACCATTATTTCTGCCTGGGCATCCCGCAGAGTGTTTTGTGCTCTACYGGGATAAGACTGTATTCTTCACGTGTCCCTACTGGGACCTTTATGAAAATGCCGTATTTACCTGCTGGAACCTTCACAGCTATTATCGGTTTGGAGTCAACACAACTACAGGAAGAAAACTTCAGCAASTGTACAAAGCTTAGGAAGAGGCTTCAGGTTGCTGGGAGGTTTTTTCAATTATTTTTAATTTATTTGGGTTAAATTTTAATCAGGCAGAAAAATGTGAGTCTAACTGCAGCCAGAGTTAATTATATTTTGTGTTTTCTATATTCACCCACAATTTTTTTTTAATGTGGTGTCCTTGACATGTTTCATTTGTGACAACAAGGTGGTGGAATGACTCAATTTCATACATAATTTATTGAAATTTTTTTAAACTGTACATTCATTGAGTCATTTTCATGTATAATTGAGATGAACTTGCATTTGGCTTTTTCTGAMTTAGGAAATCTTGTGTTGGATCAGGTCAGATTTATACATGCTTGGCATCTCAAATAAAAAGCCAATTCTAGGTCCTTACTATTTTTTAAAATAYCCTTGAATCTTATTAAAATGCAATTGAATTGCTGTGATTTTAAAATCTAAACTTGGGGTTTGAATATATGAAGATAGGGATTTTTTTATTTTCTGAGTATTTTCTTACTTTCTCTTGAATTATGAAGTTCTCCCAAAAATCTTTCTGATTATATTGTCTGGTTTTACAGTATTTATCCTAGTTTTAAAGAAACATCAGAAAACCAGTAAACTTCTAGTAAAACAAACAAAATATATTCCAGGCCTAACTGTAACCCTAATACTGTCAGGCACTCTGAAGCATTTGCTGAGGAAATCCATTTAGATGCTTAGAGATTCTGTAATACATAACACTGCATACATATGGATAGCACCTTCTTTTATACCCTTGGAAAGGCAGCTGSTCTGGCACAAAATGGGACAGAGAGTAGAAAAATGGGTGTGTAGAGGGTGCTAATTTGGGAAGATGTGAATTTGCCTTCCCTGTCTTACTTATCACACAAACTCTCAACAGTAGTCACTGAAGTATCCAAAAATAGGAGCTTGCAGCCCTAACTGTAGCCTTGTAAAACAACTAGAAACTCATAACGTCTCTGTTAGAAAGACTCGCAGTTTAGAAAGCAGATAATTTGGCAGAGCGCATTTCATCCACTTTCACTAAGTTGGCAGAATATTTCAAAGCACAGCGGAGCTCAGCAATACACTTCTATCGCTTTAATTATAACTCATCTCTGGTTTTATCACCTCAAATCCTTTTGGCTTAATTTTGATTCATATTGACGTGMTAACAGGAAGCAGGGACGATGGGGAAAGAGAAGGAAGGAGAGAAGGAACCCTACAAGATATTAATATTCACGCCAGCAAACAATTCCAAAAGTTGCGCTAGTATATGGCATGACCTTGTACTACCGAAGTGTAAATACAAGGAAAAATAAGAACGTTAATAACAAAGGCAGCACTTGGGTATGTCACCATAGTTATATTAGTGTCAGCATTTCTATAAGACATCATTTGCTTTCTTTTTTTCATTATAATTGGATCTTAAACACTTCCTCAGTTCTGCAACTTGGAATTTCGGTGCCAGCTCAGCAGAAACTTCACTTAGAARAATATCTGGAAAGTCAAATTGTTCTGAATATTGAATAAAACACAGTTATTTAAACCCACCCTTTAAAGCAGTCTTGTTCTGATAAGCAGTCATGGCACCTTCTTGTTCAACAAGGCTGCTCTCTGATATGGCTGCTCACTTAAATGCTAAAAGTAAACTTTTGCTCTCCCATACCTGCTGGAATTGATGCATCTAAGAGGATGAAAATTTGTTTCTATTACTACTTTGTACAACAGAGGAATTACTACATTTTCATTACTTCCCTTTGTAGGGTCTCTCTGAAGGCACTGGGGTKGCATAGAGCTAGAATTCTAAAGAGTTTAGCCTTCAGAAGTTTTGTTCTTAGCTATAACATATGAGAACATATTTGACTTTTTTTTTCCTGACCTGTCAACTTTATAACAGATATTTTAAAATGTAAACCATGTGTAATTAATATAGAAATCAGTAAGACTAAGCAAACAAAGCACCAACAATATTTATTTAGAGCAGAATTATACTCTAAAGTTTTTTTGTTCTGCATCACTGTAACCGTAAAAAACATTTAACTGCACRTACTAGCATTAAAATGTTTATACTCTGGGACAGCAGGTTTCTCTGCAATATGGCTTAATTTTTTTCAGATTAGTAGTTCAAAATTCCTGAAAAAGTATATATCAAACAATGATAGTGAATCTGTAGAATTTGCAAGAGTTCAGGATGCTGAGAAAAGAGCGTTTTTGAAATCTGGCCATTGATGTCACGCGAGATCTGAGAATTTGAAAATTAGGCCCTGATTTTTTTCTGTCAGCTTTACAAAGCATTTATCTGCCTAAAGATGAAGGGAAACAGCTAGGGAGATTTTTAGACGCACCTAAACATTGATTGTTAGTCAATGAAATTTAAGCATCTAAGCCAGTCAGGTGCTTCTGTAAATCACACTAGAAGTCCAGCTGCATATTTAAAAATAGAAAACATTTATAAATCAATTCCTTTGAAGCTACAATGTCTCATAAACYGTATCAGCTGTCTGGCATCTCAGTATCCAGGGATGGATTGCTCTCAGCCTGGATCCTTATTTTAAAGATGTCCCTTACTTGTACGATGAACCAATGAAACACAGATGGACAAATCACAACTGAAGCATCTGTTGTGATGTCGCTGGTTACTAAATTTCTATACCTTTTTTGATTGATTTCCCCCCCCAGGAGAAATTATATGTTGTTTACCATCACATTCTGGAAAATACATGAAAATGTGTTTCTCCTAAGGGATAGTATATGAGCTACAATAACCTTTCATATGTCACTGAAATATGGTGAAGTATTTTGAGATGTTTTCTCCACTGAGATTTTATATTCATGTAAAATCAGGCAAAAATGACAGTGATTTGTGACTAATTTCCCCATAATATAGAAATTTCCCCGTAATATAGAAAGGATTTTTTCCTGTTTCAGCTTACTCATGTGTTGTCTAATATAGACTTGCTAGGAATATACAGGGAGATGGCACATGTTTTGCTTGGAACAGATGCAAACTTGGATCTAAAATGAGAGGTGTGTTTTGTAAGTTGTTGCTGATGACATATGGGCATGACAAATTCAGGACAGATTGTCATTTAACACCACCAAGAACCATACCCTTCAAATGAGGCTGGATATGACCCTAACTAATTACATCACTGCCTGCCTCTTGTCTTTGTGTCCAGGAGGAATTGTTTCAACTCCCTTGGCATTGTGACAAATTCACAAGATCACATATATCATTTAAAAGAATGACTTTGATGACCTCTATACTGCTGCAAGTGCCCTTGCTCTTGTGATGCTACGTATTTATGCTCAATCGTATCTACATGTGTACAGCACACAGCATGCACGCAGAGGCAGCGACAAGGAAGAGGAGAGCACAAGATCTTCAGTCCTCTGTGATACTGAGGCTTACATGAGTAATTCTAACATGGAACACCCTGACGCTGACATCTGATTCCCCAGTACTTCATTTCCCGTTTTATAAAGCAAGTGAGAGCCACTCTGCCTTGACACTGCCAAATGATGAAAGGGAACCTCACACAGGCAATGCTATGATCATTCTTATTGGCAGCTTAGAAATGCTGGTTAGAAGAAAGGTATTAGGCTTTAGCTGCAAATCTGAAACTTTTTGCTTGATAGACAGTCACCTATAGGTGACTATGGATTAATGATGGGAGAGATGGCTGCTTTCCATGTAGCTGCTCTCTGGCTTGTAATCAGCTCCTTATTACCTTACCAGCCTAAGCAAATTTCCAGAGAGAACTCTGCTGACCTTTACTGCAGAGTGACATGAGGGAGAGCTATCAAAAGAAAGGGGAAAAARAAGAGATCAGTAAAAAGTCACTTACTATTCTGCTCCTCAGACAAAGAAGCTTAGAGAGAGATGAGCAAAGAGTTGCRTGAGTCGTCCAGCTGCCAGAGAAGGAGACAGAGCAGACATCTGAGTGTCTGAGCGTGCATAGGATACCTGGCTCCGTGCAACTGCACGTTTTGCTTGCACGTGAGACTAGTCCTAAATGATGTTCTCAATTTCCATATTAATTTAAGGACTGCAGCCAAAGGTAAAAACCCAAAGTCTCCAGGGAAAGGAAACAAATCGCTTTGACTTCTGAAGGAAATCAATATTAGCCGGTGCATTGATTAAAGTGTGGAAACCCATGGATCAGTTCCAGATTCTGTGTGAAGAGATCCCTTAGGAATTCTTGGAATAGACCTTCATTATATTCAGCTTAGAAACACTTCAAGCAGGAGACAAAGTTAAGCTGGACAATCCTGCAAATAGCTTGTTTTTTGGCTTAGAAACCAAAATATATTTTAGTGTAATTTAAACAGTCTGCTAAACCTGTGAACTCTGCCAGCAMAAACACTGTTCTGCCTACACAATCTCCTACCTGGGAAAATAATGAGCGAAAGAACAAACCTCAAAAGTTATAACGTTCCCTTTGCCAATGAAAGGTTACAAGGCACTTGGATACTAGGTGATGGGAGAATTTACATAAAATCAGATACAAGAAGACCATCTTCAATTACATTCCACCTTACAAAGCTGGATCCTAGAAGACCACTCTGTGGCCTTATGAAATAACGTGAAATTAGAAGAAGATTCACAGGTGAGTTACAGGAATATGAACTTTAAGGAGACAGAAGACACTGTATTGGTTTAACCACTCTTAGACAATAAAAGGASATTCTCTTCTGGTTCCAGCTGTGCCAGTGTAATATGCTGCTACCCTCAATCTAATCCTCACTGCAAATCATCAAATTTCCTGTGGTAGAAATTATGCTGCCTCAGATTTGCTGATGCTCAGGCTGCTCATGTGGCTTTTCCTTAACCTGTATCAGTCTAAACGAGGCACGTGAGTGGAAATGGTTCATCAGTACATTTTTTCACTAATCCATCTAATTTTGAATAAAATGGGTTAGGGAGCACAGGCAGAAGCAGTCCTGCTGGCAGGTTTGAGGGGGCTCTTGCCTTCAGCACAGGAACGGTAAGTAGGTGCTGGGGGCTGTTGAACTTTTGACAGCTCAACAGAACTGTTTGCAAAGTGAACCTCGCATCTCGCCCTTCTTCAGTTACCTCTTGGCTCTTTTGTCTTTCAGTTTCACTGAAATCTTAATGCTCTGGGCAGTCAGGAAAGTTAAGCCGAATGGTGGAGAAGCAAAACCAGARAAGAGCAAAAAAATTAAAGACTGTAATAAAACCTTGCTTTGTCCAGTCCCACACTCAAGGATTGCGGCTGCTCCCATTTAATTAAAAATCAACACCAAAATACCCCTTTTACAAAGGTAGYGTTGGTTTCAGAAATCAGTGAACAAACTAAATTTTCACGAACTTCCCAAATCTTTAAAGAGCCAGTMAAATCCGTATCATCAGCATGACACATGGTTTCATAATTAAACACTTATTAAAATCTAAAAGCACACATACACACTCTCAAAGTCAAAAAGCATACAGAGATCCATGCCACACTCCATTTACACAAAAGCCTGGTTAAAAAAGGAGCAAGTCACCATCTGCTGAACCATCTGCTTCATCCAAGTCCTGTTCTTCATTTACGGTCACTGGGATAGGAACTTCCACAGGAAAAAATGTTCAGCATCATCGGAATCCCCAAATAAATATTTAATACCTTCTAATACCACCCTCAGCTTAGTCACAATAGTGGTTTCAGGGAAAAATTTTGGCTCAGGACACAGATTTTATTTAGCTGGCTATATACTTGAGGATTGAGGATATGTTTTTAAACAGCACTTCAAGTGTTAGCGAGTTGATCTGAGGGGTTCTGCTATTTCTGCTTTAATGCTTGCCATGGGATGGCAGAGAGCCATTATGTGAAAAGACTCTATTGTTTGAGCCTGTGGGGTTGTGGCCATTTGCAAAAATGGTGAGTTTTGCCTGTTGATCCTGGTGCGCTTTCAGTTTAAAAAGGAAAAGAGGTGAGACTTKCAAGCCATATATTGCTTTCCATATGACCTGGCAACTACATAGTTTTTTGCTACATAATAACTAGTTTAATCTAAGCCTACCTTAATGTTTAGCCTACCGAAGTATTTGGGCATTCGGGAAGAAATTACTTTCCTGCTTTTCTCCTAAAGCAAGCCTTGTGTGCAAGAGCTGTCTCTCTGAACGTGACGTGAGCACGGAAGGGTAGAAGTTTCCTTTGACAGTTAAATAGGTCTTCATCGGTTCACTCTTGTCTGTGTCTTCGAAGCCTGCCCAGGCAGGCAGAAAACCAGGCTTTATACTTCTATGCATTGAGAACACCTGCACATTTAGGGGACAGCTGTATGCYTGTATTATTTACTGTGCAAACAGCAGAAGATGGAGCAGACAGCTATTGCAGTACCTTTGTCTGTAAACAGTTTGGTAAACATTTAAACCAAAGYAGACCTGTTTGATGCTGATCAAAATGGTGCATTCCCTAATTCCCAGATGCAGATGTTACTACAGCGGTCAGAATTTAGTGGAGATGGGAATAGGCCTTGTAAAGGGCAGGTGACTACGGTGGCAGAGAGATGTATTTTTGTTAGTGTCTGTGAAGCAGTTACCATTCCTAGCTCTGTGCTTCACCTTCTGTTGTTGGACTTTACTACAGCGAAGTAGCAAAATGGTTCAAACGAGCATTGCTTACCGGCTCCAATGCAAAGCAGATAAATTAGTTTAAAAATCCCAGTCCAAGCCTCTCTGCTCTGACACCTCAAGTTACTTGAGCTGTCACACGGCATCTAGGCACAGCAAAGCGGCTTCCTGCTGCTCATACTTAGGATGTTCTGTACAGCCTTTCTTTTCCTGTCCAAATCATGTTTTCTTCACTTTACAATTTTTCCATTTAGCTTGACTAAGTTTATCTTGCCTTCAAACACTGAAGAAGAGAAAACATGTATAAAAAAACCCAACTAAATAAAAAAATGTCCCCCCTTCTCCCTCAAACTCTTTCTTCCTTTTGACCCTTCCTTTTCCAAATCCATTTCAGTGGATTGGCCCAACAGGGATTAACTGCAGCAGCCTATCAGCCCAGTTACCATTTTCCCACGTAAATTAGTGTATTTGTTATGGGACTGAAAATGACACTTGAACAAAAGGGAACCTTGGGTGCTTTCACCAGGTTCCTATAGCAACTCTGTACTCCAAACTGCACCCAAGCAGGTACAGCTTAGGGTAAAGTAAAGTGGCCATAAATCTTTTGCACTCTGACTTTTGTCTTCAGCTAGAAATTGGCCTGGTTTCATGGCACAAAGCCATCTAATAGAGGTTGCTGTGGTATATCGTGGGCTGGCACAGCCCCAAAGGGATATTCTTGCAGAAAAGGACCTGCTGTGGCTGACAGGCGTTTCCCTGATCGTGTTTCAAGGACAGGAGCTAGAAGGCCAATAATGTGCTGCCACTTTGTCACTCTCCCACCTCAAAGGCCCACTTACTAAGAAGAAATTACCAGACACATCAGTATTTTGGTAAGTTTAGTCCCTAGAATGGCAGAATGGAGCTAGAAAGTGTCATTATCTAACTCAGTGGGCTTTATTTTCCATGGTTTTGTAAGCTGCTCCCTAGAGCTGCTCGAGGCAAAGGTAATGTGGTTGGAAGCCTTTTACAGTCATATTTCATAAACATAAATGATAAAACAATGTGTAAAGCATAAACTAACAGATTTTAAGTTCATGCTAATAATCTATTCTTCAGTACAAAAGGAAATAATTTGCATAACTGCATTAGCCTTTGTTTATACAAATATTGTACAAATTTATCATAAACCCCCAGTCTTGAGGAATGATGAACTATGATAGCGATTATCGCTGAGCAATTCTCAAGGTACCTATTTACTAGAAAAACAATCAACACCTAAAATGAGCAAAATGTTGTATTTAGAGGGGGAGCCCAGAGCAGCGTTCTTATTTAAAATGGGAAGGGTGAATGCTGATTGCAGCTAATAGCCAAAGCAGGCTCACTTTCCACAGCAAAATGATTTAGTGCTTCCATTAGAATTTCCACAAAGCTTCAAAGCAAGACTGAGAAAACTGGCATGGAGCTGTGCACTAGTGTAGGAAAAATACAGCTCTGCTTTGAGCATAGGAACCTGCAGAGGTAATGATAAGTGGATAATGGAGAGGATTAGCACAAAAACTCACTGCCCCACTGATACAGTTCAGAGCCGTGGTTTCTTCCTCTCTTGAAGGAGAGGGAAGGCATCCAGGACAATACACTTGAGCTGGAGAAGGTACATCCAAAAAGAGATTATGGGGCTTACTCTGACTGTCCTTTCTTAAGGGTGAAATTCTGCAGCAGCAAAATTGTGGTAACTTACTATTCACTCTTGTAGTGACTGGCACATTTGGGATCCTTCTGTGCTGAAACATGAATTTGACTGGAAATGGGATATTTACCTTTCCATCCTGAAACAACATTGATATATTTTTTGCTTCACAGCGCATAGGCTTGCCTGATTCATCACCATTTTAGTGAAAAAGAGGTAGGACTTTGTCATAATGAGGAATATTCAGGCCCTAAAAATGGCACATACTCTCCTCTGGCTCTTTAAATCCCTAATGGAAAAAGCAAACATGATCCATATTTCCTGATCATTTCATAACTGTCTCTCTCAGGCCTGTCTTCTTGTGAAAACATATTACACTGCTCAGTCAAGAGGGCTGCACATATCTCAGTTTCTGTACTTAATTTATAAGCAGGGTAAGGATAATAAAGATATTTAAGTAGTTTAGGGGAGCAACTCTTCTGAAAGCTATGCATTTGGCAACATTTTCAGAAGAGCAYGACCCTGCGCAACTCTCTTTTATCCTCCCTTGTGCATATTTCCAAAGACTCGGTAATATTCAGCCCCCTGGGTAAGTAGCCTTTTCACAAGTTCATCATTGCTTGCTTGATATATCACTAAGTACTCTCATATTCAAATGCCACCAAAATAAATTAATGCCATTCTACTCTAAAATTAGATATTTAAGAATGTTAACTTTGCACACCAAAGATGTGTTACTGCTGGTTTTCCAGATTGCAGCTCGTTTCTGCTAATCACAAAAACAAAGTTTTATTGAAGACTCGCAGCTGAACGGCAGGGAGCTGACTGCTGTTCCAATTTTTGCTTTTCTAGMAGATTTGCTTCCCAAATTTAAGCTATTTGTTTTGCATTGGCAATAAAGAAGTCCCAAAGGTATCAGAAGTAGCACTGTAGCGTTGCATTACCTACAATAATGATGAAGAAATCTGAATCAGGTTCACTGGCAACACCTGAACACTGCAGTGTAGCTACATTTGCCTGGGGTGAAGGGAAGAAAAAACACATTTAGATGAAGTTCAAATTGTATTCCTTCTGCAAAGTAAGAAGAGATTAAACCTGTATCTCTAAAGCTTCAACACTTTGTTAGGAATGTAATAAATAATTTCTTATCTTTTAACCAATCCCATTTCAGAGCTGATTTCTCCCTGAGGAGTCTTAATTTTGAAAAGCAAGGTCCCTTATGAAGATTAAAATAAACATTTTAACTAAGTCATTAGGAAATAATTTCTGCTTCCTTTTCACACTTATTCAACTGCTACATCATTAATTTTTGAAAATTCTGGTTGTAAAGATCGTAAGTCTTGGTGGAATTAAAGGCTAAAGAAATTTATAGTGCGCTGCACTTCATCATAAATCATGCCAGGCTAGTTGGCCAACCTCATTTTCCATCATTAGCAAAAGTGATATTGCTTCCTATATGATGAAACTATTTAACAAAATTCAAAATCCTAGCTGCCAATCCTGCAAATTTGTCATCATTTGAACGGGGAGGATCCTTATGTAAAAGGCCTGTTTCTTCTACTTTTCAAATATAACCTAGCAGAGGGCTTGAACTGGATGACTCAGTAAGTTCTTACTATCTCTAACGGCTGTGGCTCTATTTAGAATCTGCCTTACAACAGAAGTATAAATGCAGCCTGTAGAAAGATTTCAAACTCGCAGTGGAAAAGGGAGTAAAAACATCATATTTAAAATTTGAAAATTAAAATCTATTGGGTTGATTTTGCCAGATTTTCTTAAGAACAAATGACTGAATAACATAGCATGTAAGGAATGGATTTTAACTTTTGTGCTCTCTATGGAAAACACGTGAATAGCCCTAACTGATGCCTGTCTTCTGCACTGAAAAATCAGGATCAGCTCAGCGTTAGAGGTAGAGATGATAAAAAAGTTTTAATAATTTTTTGTTGAAAATTGAAAAAAAAATTGAAAATTTTGTTGACCTGTTTGTCAAAACAGAGATCATATCAATTGAGACCTGCTGGAAGCTGCTGGGCTTCCCCAGAATTTTTCTGGATGGTTTCTTGCAAAGCCCCGGCTTCCCAGATGGCCCTGGAGTGAAGGCTGTGATTCCAGGCTACCTTTGCATTCTAGATAACCTGGGGACTAGGCACATTTCGGCATTYCTCTGAAGGGCCTTGGTTCTGGAGTCCTAATTCAGAAGATTAGGCTTGGTGATGCTGCTGTTGTGAGGTTTCCAGTTTCCATCAGAATCCACCCATTTCCAGGATGACAGCTGCTCGTTAGTTTTCTGCAAAATGCAGCTGTACAGGACCTGGAGCTCCACAGACACTACTGAAATAAGTGACTGCAGTTACTTCACTTATCAGTGAAACACATACAGCTGTGGGTATGTATTTCTAGCAGCACACAACACTGCATAGCAGACAAAGGAACAGGTGATCCAAGTGAAACTGCCAAGAGAATTTATGAAACAATCCTATTGCACAAGGGATCAGCTTTGTCTATCCTTGCAAGAAATTTTATGGAATCCTTATTGACTTTAAAATAAACTGGGCTTTGGTGTATGCTAGGCATGCTAACTTTACTAAGATATCAGAATCCTACACCTGTATCCTTACAGAAAGTTTCTTGGTGTCTTTGCTGATGATAAACTGTCCAGATCTAGTCTGAGAAAGAAAAATTCTTCCTGCATTGACTCAGGATGTGTCTTTATTAGTTAACTTCAAAGCTGTAATTGACTATGGCCCCAGAATTACTGGTCTGTAAAAGCTGCAATGTAGTTAGGAATTGAGCATTTTTGCCGCCTGCTGTCCTGCCTTTTTCACATTGCAATCAGCTGTATGACAGTGGTGCTTAAAGAAATCCTTGCAGAGGCCACTGATAAAATATTTTAGTCATGTCAAATGTCATGCTTGTAAAACACTCAAACTCTTTCCTTACCATTGATTACACAGTTGCTACCAAGAGCTGAATATTATGGTTATGAAGTTCAAAAGTCTCAGTGGAGGCTCTTGTAAAACTTATTCAAGTTTTTTTGGAGTTCTCAATCCAAATATTAGCCATGCATGCCGCTCTCAATTTGGGAAGGCTCCGAGATTTCGCAAATGACACTGGCATGATTCAGACTACTTTCTTTAAACCTTTCTGCGTATTGACATACAGTAAATGCCAAGTATCAGAGGAACTGCCTTTTTGAATCCTGACTTATTACTACTGTTATCTATCACTATTACTGAACTACACCACTGCCTAGATCCCAACTTTAGATCAGGGTTTCGGAGTGCAAAGCAAAATACACAGAAAGCCAGAGGGAAAGCCATTACCCTGAGAAATAGCTTAAGTAGGCAAAACCAAAGATGGGATAAAAATGAAATATAGATACCTAGAAGTTTGGAGCAACTTGCCCAGGATTATAAAGCAAGAGTGGCAAAGCAGGAAATAGAGCCAATGCTTCTGAGCAGCTACATTATGTTTCAATAATAAATTCATCACTTTCTTATTATGATATGACTGGTATTCCCTGTTTAACAAACACCCAATAGAGACTGTTTAATGGAGACTGCCAATACAGTCGAGGAGTATTTCAAAATACCTGTCTTTAGCTGGCAGAAGTTTTTTTAATATCCTAATCATTAAATGCACAGAGAAGTTATATATATAGGAGGCAAAACAGAAAGAAAAGGGAAGGKAAGGCACAAATCTGTTTTGCAGAGTTACAGTATATTACAAAGACCATATATGAACTACCCACACAGAAAAATAATAAATCACACAGCATCTGCCTTCAACTCCTGCATGCTGCTGAACTGCAGTGATGGAAATGGTCTATCTTTTATATCTTTTTCCAGTGATGCTGATCTCCTCTCTTGCTTCCTCCCTGGTGATTCTTTCAATTAATAGCTTTTAAATGTTCCTTTCCTGCAGAGACTTCATCTTTCCATGAATTTTCTTGTAGTATTTACACTGTATGTGATACTAGCAGAGATTACAAGCGAAGCCTGCAATTCAAAGTACTGAACTCTCCTTAAGCTAATGTTGCTTGATAATACTCTGGCCACAAAAGGGCCATAAAGAAGGGGAGATTAATTTGCTGAAGTGTCAGCACAGGGACTCCTCTTTTGCGTGCAAGGAACTGGAACAGACTGTTCGCAGTGACATAGGCTATGGCCAAACTCCACTGTGCTGCATGTTTCCTCCATCTCCTGAGACCCACAAGGATCCTGGGGTAAAGAACTAAATTGCTGCACCTCCAAATCAGATCAATACGTGCCAGAGACCACGCAGATTCCCCATTCTTTTCAGAGCAAGGGCATATAAAGGATGCCTGGAGTCCAGGCTTTCCTTCTGCCCTTCRCTTGCATAAGATCTCAGGGGCGAGATCAATTTTGTAATTGTAATTCCACTGACTTGTATGGACTTATTTCTGCTTTCAAATGAAAATTGGGTCTAAGAACTCAGAYTTGATAGAAAAGTGTCCTAAAATATTCTGGTAGGCCAACCCTGCAGTCCCTGGCACTGCTTTCGATGGAAATTTGCATGTGCATACAAAAGCGGATTTAGAAGTTATTAGTTAGATTTGAGCCTAAATGTAAAACATCTGATTTAACATTACACATTCCCATGAGTTTTGTTTGTTTGTTTTTATATGCATAAGCATAATTCAATGATTGCCTGTTAACATATTATTCAAAACATAAAAATCAATTAAAATAATTTTCTACAATTCACTCATAGCCAAATGCTGACACAGTTTAAACTGGCTCACTACCTCCCTCAAAAGCAATGGGAAAACCAAGCTAAAGATGAATATGGATTTAGYCACTTTAAGAAAAAACATCAAGTGTTTTTCCTCCCACATTACAAAGTAACTGAAGAACAATGAATAATTAAAAAGATTGGTCAGCTTTTAAATAAGCTTTGCTCATACTTGCTCTAGATTAAATAAAGCTATTGTGATAATTTAAATAAAATCAATTCTATTTTTAAAGGATTTAGTCCAACTGAATGTAGCTGGTAATTAAGGAAAAAGCAGTTCTAGCACTTGCTGTTTCTTGTATTTTCTTACAGCCTAGGCCCCGCAAGACCTTCCTGGTATGAAAAAAAGTATCTGTGGCTTGCAAAACCCTGTCACTACAGCTACAAAGGAACCTGCTGGCAGGATAAACCACAGAGGATATCAGAGTCCACACAGGCTTCAACTTTTCATGGCAATAACTCTGCATTTCCCAAGGATTCTCATAATTTATGTAGAATGTGACACTTCCTGGAGTTTGTAGCTTGTGTTTCCCCCTTCTTCGTGGATTAAGAGCATCCTYTCTTATTCACCTATTCCCTGATGGACAAGGGATCTATCTACTCCAGTCATAGCAAAATTTAGGCATGTGAAGTAGGTGTGGTGTGGTAAAGACTAAGCCAGGACTCAGATTTCAAGATTAAGCCTTATTTGTTAGCATGCTTATAGGACATGCTTTGTTCCTCTTTTTGTTAGGGAGATATATCTTAAAAAGCACTGAACTCTCCACTGATCCTACATTCAAAAGCCAGTGAGAGCCTATTATTAAGTAGGAATTAAAATTCAGTAAGGAAATAATTTTCCTTTTCATGACTCGACTAGTTATTTTAAGTAGCGAGTAACTCATTTTAATAATCAAGAGAAATTCAATGGTTAGAACACAACAGCTGATTTTCAAAGGCATTTTGTTAGCAACAGGAGTTAAGCCCTTCTGTGTCTTTATAAATCTGCCCCACAGTGTACTTCCTACTAATAAATGAACTAAAATAATATTAATCTATGTTGGAAATGGGGAGCAGTGCTACCACGATCAGCAGGTCCCAGGTGGGGAGTCAGGCTGCAGCTGAGACAACTTTTTCCTACAGAGGAATGCTGCTTCTGCTTCCAGCTTCTGCACTGTAGACCCATCCTCATCTCAGAGCTGTTTCACTGTTTTCCCCCGTTTCAAGCACTCATTAATTTCCACTATTTTTCCCTCTCAGGCTTATGTTTGGGAGAATGTTTTTATTCAGACATCCTTTGTTTATTGCCCTATGTGCCCTATAGTAAGTTTGCCACAGCAAACTCTTCTCTTGTACCTCTGACGTATGTCCCAGTCATTTCCATCATTCCTGATCTTTTGAAAGATGAAGTACTACTGAAYAGGGACAGATCTTCGTATGCCTAATAAACTCATTTAATATCTCAGATTTTTCCAGGTCATTAACTTTTTGATTGTTTATTTACATAAAAATACCCAGTCAAAGAAATTCCCCAGCACAATGAAGTTCATTCCCAAAGCAGTTTCACATGAGCAGAGGCACCGTTAGAGGATCAGACACATTATGTAGCTAATATTCAGCCCTGTAGAATGTCATTAAAAAGTCATAAATACTCCTTGCAATTTTGTAACTCAAACTCCACTAAAATTTTACATCAGATCAACTTCTTATACACTGAGATTGTATATTAGKTAAACTTGAATACATTTAAAATGAATTGGTCTTTATGTTTTCTGTTATCTGCCTGACTATAAGTCTTCCTGTCTGTCCAGGTTTCAGCTGGGATRGAGTTAATTTTCTTCCTARTAGCTGGTATAGTGCTGTGTTTTGGATTTAGGATGAGAATAATGTTGATAACACACTGATRTTTTAGTTGTTGCTGAGCAGTGCTTACACTAAGTCAAGGACTTCTCAGCTTCTCATCCTGCCCTGCCAGCGAGGAGGCTGGAGGTGCACRAGAAGCTGGGAGGGGRCACAGCCAGGACAGCTGACCCAAACTGGCCAAAGGGATATTCCATACCATATGACGTCATGCTGAACAAAAAAYTGGGGGGAATTGGCCAGGGGGTACAGCCACTGCTCGGGGACTGGCTGGGCATCGGTCAGCAGGTGGTGAGCAATTGCATTGTGCATCACTTGTTTTGYATATTCTTTTATCATTATTATTATTTTCCCTTCCTTTTCTGTCCTATTAAATTGTCTTTATCTCAACCCACGAGTTTTACCTTTTTTCCGATTTTCTCCCCCATCCCACTGGGGGGGAGTGAGCAAACAGCTGTGTGGTGYTTATCTGCCTGCCAGGTTAAACCACGACACTGTCCCTGGACTATGATTTGCATCTATATACCCAAGCTAGAAGGGTATATTAGCCTTGGCTGACGGCTTTATCGATACGCCTGTAGTACTTGTAAATTCTGAAGCTATTATTTCACATTAATGAGCAGAAATGCTTAAGGCTGCTTGAGCAGGATTTACCCCATCTTTAACTCCTGTCTGCACCTGCTTGTGCCAGCACAGGTATTTTTGCAGTTATAGAATATTCCACAGGGAACTTGTGCATGGGGAGGTGATTTTTCGTTTCCCTGCTGTGTTTCGCCATGTAGCCAAACACGTAGAGAGACTGATTCTGGTGCGGGTACAAATTGCCAAGGGCAAATCACATCCACAGAAGTGCATGTGGGAAGACAGTCTCTGATATTCTGAACTTTCCTACTTGTTTTTTTTTCACYTGGTTGTTACAGCTAAATGTGATTTTATAGATTGCCAGAGATCCTCGCTGGTTTTTGTTTCTGGCTAAAAACATCGTGCTTTTCCCTATGAATTATATTTATCYAGATCCCTACTTGTTATAAATCCTTGTCACTCGCTGCATATCAATGAAGCARTAACAATATGCAACAAGTTAATAAATGTCCCCCTTAATGTCAAAGGCAAGGAGAGATTTAAGCAAGAGCTTATCTTTAGCTGCGTGCTTATTCACGAAAGGCAATGGTACTGAAGAACATGTGTAGGTGTTTTGCTGAAGCATGGCTCAATGGAAAGTCAGAGCTGAGCTTCCTCTGTCAAAACTATCTGAAGGAAGTTATACAGATTAAAATGCAGTACAAGAGCTTAGGCARAACCTGTAAAAAAAGCAAGCAGCTAAATACCATGTTATGGGTTTTCGTCTTTTTTGCAGAGTGGAATTAGCTTAACCGATTTCCGCGCTTTTGGTAGAATACTCACTGAACAATCCCATTAGAGAAACAGAAATTGAATGGGCAGCCAGTCGTAAAAATAATTGCTCAACCTTTATCCTTTCCAGCTGATTTTTGAGAATCTGAAMTGAAGAACCCTCCTTATGCTAAGCATGAATTGATTTGTCTAAAATTCAATTAATTTAATTTGGGAACAGTCATGTTTGAAGGCAAAATGTTGCTTGACCAAAATTTATTATTTTGATCTCTGATTTCTGTGTAAATGCAATCAAAAAATGAAATATCTGTATTTTGAGGATGATTATGTCTACACATGAGACTGCTACTTTTTTATATCACCAGCAGCAGGAGCAGACTGTTTGCTACAAAGACCTTTAGACTAGCAGCTTTAATATGAAAGCAAGACGCAGAAGTCCCAGAGCTCCATTCTCTCCTTAGATACCGGGTAAGATGCATAACCTTTCTATATTTGATTTTGACATAATAGGAAGAAATATACTTACAAGCCCAGCTGACAGCCATACTTTCACATACATTATTAGTTTAGAAGTTTGTAAAAAAAAWTTTTTTACTAAGACCAAAAGCTGTAATTTGAAAGGCTCCAAAATATAAACCACATGTAGATACATGAATAGTACAGAGACTATCTGTAAGCTGACCCTACACATCAGAAAGCATCACAAGATTATCCAGGTCTCTTTTAAGGTGTCCCATTATAAAAACAGCAGTACGAGAGTTAAAAGGAGGAATTGTATTCCAGAAGCTGATACGAATTTATCTACAAGACCACAGATGTGTCAGTTAATGTTTTTATATTAGGTAAGATTGCTGAACTCTCAAGGTAACAGTGAAAYGGTGTGATTCTAAAGCAACTTTTATAGTGATTCAGGCAACTTTTATAGTTAAACTAATAGACCCTAATTYGTAGAAGGGCTAAGAACTTGCTGTTTCCACCAACTTGCCCTAGAAAACTAAGGATGCTTAGCAGCTTGGAATTCATGTCTGAGTGTGGCCAGAGAAGGACTGCAGAATTACACCATATATTAACACATAGCTGTAGCATGCAAAGAACTGAATTTCTTCCGCCTTTTCACCTGTTGGTCAACTGTGATGATTTCCATTGATTTGCACTACAGTAACACTCAGGATCCCAATACTGAAGCCCCACTGCCTTACGGTTTGTACACACACACTGATTTCTGTCATGCCTGCATGTTCTGTGGTTGTTCATATGCACAGTAAGTGCATGCAAATTTGTCTCTCATCTGTCAGCATTGTGAACCCATCTTTCATGTGAAAATACAGCATAGAAAAACATTTCTCTCACTATAGGTCATAAACTCTTTGGGTGTCCAGAAAACATCGAGGTATTGACACTATCCAAAAAACAACTAACTCCCTTTAATTGCTGGCAGCATGGTCTAGCTCACTGTTGGTACAGTTGCTCAGTGCTAAAGGCAATTAAAGCTAGTCAGTGGATAATATAAAAAAGACACTTGCCAGAGTCACAGGAAAGGAGGGTTAGATAAAGATTCACAAGCTAAACATTCTGCTTGCAAATCTTTGAGCCATCCTTGTGCAAGCTTTCTCAGCAGCTAGACAGACCGAAGTTTCCAAAGGGAGAGCTTCTCCCAAGGGGGTTCACAAAATACTTGTTGTATATCTCCTGTATTGATAAATCTTTCCTCTGTAATAAGTGTTTAAACTCCCCGGGCCCCTTCTGTCTTTTTATTCATGGATTGGACAGCATTTTGCAAAAAAGGGTTGTTCTATTAGAAACAATAACTGGCATGTCCATTCACTTTTTCTTAAGTCATTGTATGCCTGGAAGACTTAACTTTTTTAGGTATTCTTCATTACCATGCAAAGGAAGTAGGCCTTCTTCAAGAAGGAAATGCATCCCTAAGTAGGAATATGAAATAGATAAAGATTAACAGACAGGTTCGTAATTCTTACTGAAATTATCAGACACAATGAATTCTTGCAACTGCTAATAGAATAATGTTAATAAATGAAACCCCTTAGTACTGGTCTCAGTTGTTCAGAATTAGATACAGAAGATTTTAGACTCTGCAAACTGCTTAAGATACGAGAACAGTTCTCTTTTCAAATCTAGTTAAAATATATACGTGCACTTCAAGCTGTTTCCTACCTCCTGCTAGCTTTTAGTCTTTTTTAATGAACTCTTCACTAATTGGGAAAGGTCCTCTCCAATTTGTGACATGTTTTTGGATTGCTCAACAGATCTAATTAGCATTAAGTCATTTTATCTCTGAATCAAGCATTTTTCTGCTCCTGCTATCTTGCAGCATTTAATGAATTAGTGCTGATTAATGCCTCCAGGCCATTATTAAAGCTTGTCCTTTAATCTAGAAGTTTGAATTGATGGTCCCCTGACTCTAAAAAGCCCATTGTCTGTGAACTCAGGGGAGTGAATGGGAGAGAAGGAAGGATGGCAGGCCTGGAAARATAGTAAAAATGCACAGAAAGGAAGCAAGTCTCTGAACAGCAATCCCATCACTAGGCTGAACTGAAGGTRATGTAGTATTTGAGGGGAAGCTAACTTTCACACCTCCTATTCAAGACTGCAATAGACATCTCAGAACAGAAGTCCTCCCCTTCCCAGCRTCATTGGCAGACCCTAGCCAAAACCACCGAGCCTCCAGTGCTATGTGATCCTGGAAGGAGACTCTGAATCAGCTTTTATGAATACACATAAGTACCCATAGAAAGGAAATCTGCAGTGCAGAACAAGTTATATAAAATTCAGGAACCACCATCTGTATGTGCAAACTGATAACTTATTTATTAGCTTTCTGGCTTACTCTTAGTTAATTGCTTACAGACAAAACAACYTGTGGTATGCACAGGAGGCAGTCTGACATGGGGAAGATAAGTAGATACCTAGATAAATAATATGTAGAACATTCAGTATCTGAAGAYAGGTTCAGTGAATGCTCCTTGGTTGGCCAAGCATGAATGAACAACAAATAATTCAACCTGATGACCTGTACCAAGCAACACAMGGTGATTTTTATTTGCAAAACCTGAAAACCATCCCCTTCTATTCAGTTCACTGAATCTTGTGTTCCTTTTCCCCCTTAGAAAGTGCAGAAAACATTATGCTTTTGTCTGAAAAGGCTATAAAGCAAATCTGGGAAAGTAAAGCAATGGTGAATGAGAAGAGGTGTTCTTTAAAGATAATTTCTTCCACCACTTTTTTGGGTTTTCCTTTTAGTCATAGTCTGTGTCCCAGTGCATAAAAATGCTAAAAGCTGGATGGCACCCACACACAGCATCCCAGGTCTGACACACTAAAGGTAATTCAAGGAGCAGAGGCTCCCTTCTGAGCTCTGAACAGCCACATCTGTCTCAGTCCTTTGGGCTTTTTCCTTCTCACTCAGCATTTATTTCCTCTCTTTGTATCTGTCAGTTTGCATGAGCATAGAAACCCCTTCTCTTCCACAAAGCTGCTCAGACAGCTGCCTGGCTAGAGATGAAAGAAACCTGCATTACAGGAACTGGAGCAATGTCAGAGCTTGCATCAAGAGCAAAATGTGCAAGTGTAGTCATGGCCGCTGGCCTCGGCCAGCCTTGGCCAAAGCACTGTGGCCTGTTTCAGTCTCAAGTGTATGTGTCAAAATCAAGCTGGCCAATATCTTACCTCACCACGTACTTCAGCAGCTGAATTTGTCTGTTGAAATTGGGAATTCTACCATCCACTTCCATTCAAAGACTGTGTCYACACCACCTCAAGGGGCAAGCAGAGTACATGCCAATCTGTCCTACTTGTTCAAAGCAGATATATTTAAAGGTAAAATCTTGATGACAAATTACTTGCTATATCTTTTACTGTACATCAGCTACTTCATAGCTGCTTCTTGTGTTCAAATTTGGCTAAAGCTCCATTCACAAAGAAAGTTTGAAAATGTACTTGGAAAAATACCTCTCTCTTYTCCCAGTGCCATGCCCACTGCTGCCAGTTTTTGTGATTTGACTGAACAACAACCCAAAGCTCACAAAAGTGAAGGCTAAACCCTCAAAGCTGTTATTTTTACATTTTGTAATTCTTACGCCATTTTGGGGGTTCCCAAATGGCTGGCAGACATTTCCAACATCTGATGTTGGCAACACTGCATATTGCCGTAGCTGAGCTCACATGAGCTGAATCCTTCTCAATTTAAAGGAAGCTGATTTCAAAGAATATCCAGTAAAGCATTAATCTAGAGACCGACTTTCATGACTTTCCTGATAAAAGACAGTCTTCATAATCAGGCCAAAGCTAAACACTTTATTTTAACAGGCTTTGAAAGTGAGAGCAACTTCCCAAGACTTAATATTCAGAAGGAAAGGGAATTCAATGGGAGAATAGCTGGAGGAAAGTGTGCCAATGGATGAATGAACGGTTTAGTTTGACTATTTCTTCTTGTGGCAAAGGAATGTTAAGCAAGAGAAGGATCATTTAGACACATTACAAAATATAAAAAATGGGCAGTTAAAAATTGATAATCTCTTCAATAGTTAGAATCATTGATTCTAAACTTTTCTGTCTGAACAGGAAAACCTATACGAACTCCCAAGACCAGAAATTTGTCCAATCCTTGTAGGCTGATGTCTTTCCCTACACAGCAAGATACTTGAATTTAAAATGCCGTATTACTTAGCACTTAAAATCTTGGCTGTATATTCATTCTAATTACTTTCAAAACCAGCTTTTAATTGTGCAGCAAATGAGATAGCTGGCATGTTAGAATAACACTGCAATGTTCCATTACTGCCTTTTTGTGCTAAAAGAGGAGTCAATCATGGCATGCTGCAATATTCCCACTATTTTTAAAATGAGCAAAAATATATTTCAGCAGTTTTTATAATAGACTGAAAGACTCTGTCTAGCTCTGCTCAATATGATTTTGGATAGTTCCTCTGGCTCTGAACAGAAGCTTTTATAAGGAAACAGATAATTCACAGCAAAAGACTTCTTTCATTGTCTGTACTATTGCTTGGTTTGCTTGATGCATAGGGCAAAATGCAAGTTTTAGACATATTGTGATGTCTTAATGTCACGCAATYAAATATTGGTTAGTCAATGTCAAAAGCTATAGAGCTGAAACCAGCAGAAAAAGAATGAAACTAGGCGTCCTTTTATAAGTTTTCACAACTCCTTCACACAGATGATATTTGCAGATTAAGCGTACAATGCAGACGGCACGTCTCTCTGGGTTTGGGTACTTTGCACTGCTCTGGGCATGTAAAGGTGCCCTGTGGTCAGGTTAGCCATCTGCAGCAGAGTCATTTGTCAGGTGGACTGAACCCATAGCAACTCAAAAGCCAACAAAAATTTTTTGCAGCTGGTCAAAGGACCTAGCCAAAAAAAAGGGGGCATAAGGGAAATTACCATTACTTTCATGTCTGTGTGTTTCATGTCTCTCCAGTTGCTGTACCAGCATCTTACAGTCCCTTACACTTCCAAAAATTGACGCAGTCTTTGTATTACTGTAATTTGTCTACAAGCTCAGACCCCTGTGGGTGAGCATACAAGTGACTATTTTCAACTAACTTTTGCAAATGTGCATACATATTTCCCATGAATTATAACGACTTTTCCAGAAATGGATTCATGGATAGAGCCTACAATTAAAATAAACTGTACAAATAAATGTGGTGGTTTAAATGATATATTATGCTTCTTTATAATTACAAATCATTTTAGAAGAGATTGTTAGTTTCTCAAACTTTCCCCAGACAACTTTCAGAAATAATTCTTGATTTGCAACTGGACTTTCTTGGGAGATGTTCAATATTCAWACTCTGATGTGAATTGATTGGAAATTCCAGTCATACAAAATAGATCTTTGTATTCTAATTAATGAAATTCTATACGAGGGTTTTGGTGCCATATTTTATCAATTTAAAACTTATATTCTGCATAGCTCCTTTCAATATTTGTTTTATTCTTGCTGCTTCTGTCAGGGAAATAATTTCTTAGAATATCTATGAAAATGGAGCGTAAGAAATATAAGCATTGTTAAAAAAAGTGGATTAACAATTCAAGTTCATATTTATGGTTGCAGTTTCMCAATGTTCATTTGATTTAGGATAAATTTTACTAAAATGGCACAAATATGAGAGTTCTCCTAAGTTATTTCGTTATGCAGAACCTAGAATATTATCAGTGTAGTTATTGATTGTACAACAATGTTCAAAAGTTCTCAGAAAGCGCAGACTTTGAGAAGATACAAGAGGACATACACACAATATCAAACAGATAAAAATCAGTGTTTGCAGTGCTGAGAGGCATAGATGGATTGCCCTGCCCTTGGAGGAAGTCATCTTTTTGTACAGACACTGCCAGACTTCACTTTTATCGTGCCTCAGAAATCATTCTAAAGCACAAAACTGGTTTGCCTGAAAGGGCATCACACGGCATTTGCAGTATTTCCCTGGAGCAGAGCAYAGCAAGGGCTTACCTCGCAGGACTATTTGAAGAGCCAACAATTCATTGATTGCTCAGTGCTGTGAAGACAGAAGTGTTATATTAGTGCTTAATGTTTCTCACAATTTTTTTAATGATTATTTGTGCCACCTCCACCTCTGCAGCGCCTCAGGTCTAGCAGAGGAATGCACCTTTTGGAGACGCTCCAGGGCACAGACTTATTAAGAGCTAGGCACTGGATTCAGTTTTCAGGGTATGTGGTGCGACTGCCATTTGTGCCTACATTTGAACAGTCTGCCTCTCATTTTCTTTTTATTCTTGCTACAACTTGACTGTATCAGTGTGTAGGCCTCTTGATTTTTAAAAAAAAATATAATTTATTTGTACTCATATAAACCAAACACAATAGGCATAGAGAGAATATGCATCTGGCTGTGAAGTCCTTTCACAGCAAACCCCTTTCTGAAGTCAGTGAGCCAGGCTGGAGCTCTCCCTAATTTTCAGGAAAGTCCTGACATGCCCCTAGTGGATGTCTGTTGAAGAACAAGGCTCTGTAAATGGGCCTGTCTTACCTCCCAAGCGAGTAGGATGTGTACAAATCAAGTCCCATGAGAAAAACCTGTCCTTCTCCTGGATTCATCTTCCCAATCCAACACACACTCCAAAAGCACAGCTATGTCTTCCATCCACATAAAAAGGTTTTACCACCTGATGATAAAAGGTAAAGCTATCCCTGCCACCCCTCCACCGAGGTCTTCTGCCGTGGCTCTGGTAAGGAGTATCCCAGGAGCACGTCTGCCTTGGTGACATACTACCCACAATGCCAGGAAAGAMGAGATAACCTAGAAGTGCATTCTCTTTCAGGGGTACCCTTGGCATTATTAAAACACAGTGTCCCCTTACCTGCTTCTGTTCCCAAAGTTCCTCATTTGACTTCTGTCTAATCTTAAATATTCAAATATTTGACTGAGACATACAAACTACATTAAATTTAAACCCTATGCTCTTCTAYGCTGACTAGGTGTTCTGCTCTTCACAACCCTGTAGGCAGACAGGCTCTGGATGTGGATCCCAGGAAAGGCTTACACAGTATCAAGATTTGAGTGCAGGGAACTTTTCCATATTCTGCACAGTGCAAGGGAGGCCTTATGTGGCAGGAGACCTGGAGACCTGGATACAGAAAGGCATCCAAGAAAAAAAAAAAAAGCCTTGGCTAAGGATTTTAGCCACTAGCTTTCAAGTAGCAACTGAATAAGCTGTATGATGGGGTTTTTTAATCATCGTGAAAAGGTTTTCAAGCATTTTGAAACCACTAATAAATGCACTTGCTGGATTTCCATACCGCTTCCATTTTTCACTGTCAATGCATCCTAAGTTGGCAAAGCTTTGTATATTTGGTAGCTTTTTTGCATTTAGTGCATTTATCAGTCACTTTGAGTTTTAATACGATTAGCTGGTATCTGAATAAATTCCTTAGGCAATCTTACAACCAGGTTATATGATGATTAAAAAAAATTTACAGGATAACTGAAAAGGACAATCTTCAAGATACAGCAATAATCTTCATCAGAAGTATAAATGGAGGAGTCATGGCAACAGTGAAGATGAAGTCCAGATGTAGTCCAAGACCATTATTCTGACCAATTTCAACCTTAGCAGAGAGACTTGGGAGAGAGAAAATTAGATCATAGGGTGGGTGGGGGGATAAATCATTCAATTTAGGAAGCATCAAAGAGGTAGGGCTGATGGAGGGATTGTGTACACCCCTACTAGTCCCCAACACAACTCAAAGCAGACTTCACTGGGTGGTGGAATGGGAGGGCTACAGCACTCTCAGCCTTTTAAGCAGTTCTGTAACTTGGGTTGAGTAGAAAGAAATGCTGCTTTAAGGAGGCATAGCTATACCATGCCTCGCTGATGGGTCATGTTTCCAAAGCAACTGACTGATACCACCTCTAACTCATCCTCAGTCTAGGCTCTGTACCAGAAGCATGTCTTTCCATCCATTGCCTTGCTCCTTCAGAGCCACTAATTCCTTTTCCTTTCGCATTTTCAGCACTGGTGTCCTTGTCCTTTTCCTCCCTTATTTTCCCTTTCCTGTGTCCAGATAGGATCTCTGCTTCCTCCAGCTTCTTCAAAATGTTCTTAAAGAGCTTGCAGTAATTTTAGACTACATTTTTAACATCAAAACCTATCAATCACAGAATTTCCAGTTCCTGAATAGATATGTCCTAGGGTCTGTAAAAATACATGCAGAAATGCCCTGTGTATTCACCAAGMATATGCACCCATGGGCAGGACATCACTGTGTGCGTGTGATTTGGCAGTTCGATGAGGAGCTGTTTTGTAAAAGAAACCTTTCCATAGCACCGATTTGTAAGCTGCCTTCATGCTGACCACCTGCTTTTTCRTGCCTGAGGTATCAGAAATATGATYGATGCCATTTAACTCCAGAACCACTGGACTATCATCGAGGGTGAAGGACAGGTTGGCATGGGCCATAGCAGGCCACAGCCTTTCTAGTGCCAATACCCGTCAATCAGATGACCAGCTGGGGGATCAGGGAGGAGGACGGAGACCGAAGCACTGGTCAGTCATTGAGGGAGCTGCAGGAGATGGCAACCACAAAGTGGGCAGCAGAGGRACAATGGACAACTCCTCTGCGGTGTGTAAGACCTGAGAAGTCTGATTTCTTCTTTACGCAAATTGCAAATCATAACACCATGCTATTCTAGGCCCTTGTTTACAAGAAAAGCATACCATTCTATGGTATAGTTACACCATTTTAATTTAGAAATGGTKTATGGAAATAATTAGCAATGATTTTGAGACCGATTTCTCCTTCAGACTCTGACATTTATTGGCAAAGGCCTCTGACACTCTTAGAGTTTTGCAAATGCAGCATTAAAGCTTTTATACCTCCTGTCACTAGTTATCGCAGCTCTGGGGGATTACTTTTTTACAAATGGAAAGTAAGGGGCTGGATTCTGTTTATCTGTCCAGTACTATAATACCACAAATTCAAAATGGCTTCAGCCTCGAGCATGGCCACAGGCCTCGGTTTTACTGCTTTTCCATGAGAAAAAATTAAYGCCATCTTTCTTGAAGAATATTACATAAAAGAATAGAGAGCACTGGCAAGTTTTTTTTGAAAGGGGCAAGGAGTGCAGATAGTAATGAAGCCAGAAGACTTAGCTTAAACTAGGGAAGGTGAGAGAGAAGGGAAACAGAAAGGAAAGAGGACAGGAGAGTTTGGGGAATGCAGCTACTGCTATGCTATCCAGSACGGAACAAGTGTTTCATCTATCTTACAGAACAGATGAAGGCAACAGAGACAGTAGGGAGCAGGGAGACGAAAGAGGCAGACTTGGCAGGAAGAYGTCTGTACACGGAGGTACGGAGCTGGCTGACAAAAGCTGAGCCTGGACTCCTCTGCTCTGCCTCGCACGCTGTTCTTGCACTGGAGCGAGGTTGAGTGTATAAAGGGTTAAGACAGGGGCTGCATTATTTTAGAGCCCCTGCACATGAAAGGGCTCCTGTGCTCCATAAGCAGTCTTTCCTGGAAAAGAAAAGGAAGCTAAGCTTCAAATCAAAATACTTGAAAGAAGCTGAAATCTTATATTTTTGAAAATAGCAGAACAAAACATTTCAATTATTCTCCAGAAAATAATCCCTTTCTTCTGTTATCAGTAATTATATTAAACCATAAATTTAATTATATTAAAAATATATTTTTTGGTGAGCAAACTATTTACTCAATGTCATCCAGCTTCACCTGGTACCTGCTACTGTAGTGCTCAAGAAATGAGATGTCAGTATATACTAGCAAATACTGAACAGAGAAGATTCATTAGATGGGGCTCAAAGATTTGTAACACAGTTCCTCAGATTTGCAGGAATAAAAAAACTATAACCTTAAATTGTTGTCGTGCATAGAAGAGAAAGCTAAAAGACATTCCTTATTACTTTCTGCGCTAGGCTTCTGAGAATAGCCTGAGAAAACACATACACTTCCACCAAAGTGAGGGTTAAAACTCCCCTTGATTACAGAGGTTTATTGRTGGGCCCAGACAGGAGAAGAACACATGAGAGAAAAGGAAGATAACCTAATAGCGAATGGAGAGCCCTATTAGCAGACGCCAGGAGAGATTTTTCCAAACCTGGAAGGAGAAGAATCAAAGCAGGAGCAGTGTACACATTAAGTGTGCAGCGGCTATGGCATGTCTGAACAGCTATGTCTTGGAAAGCTAGTTTCCRCTACGGGATTAAACCCGGTATAGGGTTCAGTAGCCCCCCAAATGTTTCCTCAGAGTAATACTGTTCATGACAGTYGCTGCATATCTACCGAACAGACTAGAGTGTATGTTCGGATTTAACAGCCAGCCTTCCAAGGCAGGTAACCAGACTGATGAGAACACTGCCAACAAAATTGTGTGCCAAAATATGAAGATACAAACCCAATACCTGTAGCAGAACAGTGCCAGATATCAAAGTAGTCACACCTGGTATACGTAGTTGTTTTAGGGTAACTGAAAATTAATTCTATGCAGCAATGATTCATTAAAAGAATACATGTACACAGTATGTCCTAACCACTTGTTATTAATACATATTTATAGTGATGTTATCAATATGGGTTTGAATTTTATATTCTTCTGGCTAAAACTCTGAAGGAACATTATGTTCATGAACAGCTTAATAGAGCTGTAATTTCAAAATAACTTTTTAGACTTTCCTTTCATGGTACAAGTTGTAAAGGCTGCTGGATAAAAAAGTAAAGATAGTTTAGTAAGATACAGCAAATAAATAATAGATGATCAGCATAGAAGATGACTGCTTTTCCTCTCTCAGACATGCTGGCCAAATGCAGATAAGTAAACCCTAAGGAGACTGGGTCATAGTTAATTTGGCTGTCAAGGGAGAATATTAAATGATGAAATCACATTTTCACCTCCATAAAAAAATGTAGGAGGGATATTTACATGTATTTACATGTTTTATTTGCATGTATAAATAACACATTTTATTGTTCTATTTTAACATTTCTTTTCCTCAGACCACCTCCAAGAAGGTTTCCATAGAAACCTAAGAAGAAAAGCAAAGAGGAACATAATTTTGCTCAGTTTATATTGATTTCAAATACCACTGCACTTACACCAGCAACGTGTCTTCTGCACACATTTTTATCAGCTGAAAATCTAAGTGTTACTGTTGATTAAAATAGCAATTTAGATTTAGCACAGTTATCAAAAACACTGTTGCAGTTCAGTCTATCACCTACCCAAATTATGGCATTGTAGAACATCAATTTTTTTAAGCAACTGTAATGAGCTCTATCAAGATGAAAACTGCTTTGGAACAGCTACGGTCCTCCATTCTCTCTCTTCTTCCCTGATGCTGATTTAAGGTACTATAAACAATATAATAAATCTTTAAATAGGCTTCCGATATGAATGTCTTCAATTTCTTAAACTGCCTTGTACCGGTGATTAACATAATGATTTCTCCAGAGCGCCTGACCTCGGTTCCGTCCAAGGGATGCGACTCGGCCACTTGCTGAGGGTGATGCAAAGTCTCCGATAGCACTGGGCCACGTGCTTTTTGCAACTTCGATGTCTTGATTTCTTTCCTTGGGTTTTTATTTATTGCACATTGCTTTTCTATTTTTTTGCCTCTCGCATTTTAAAATCTTTTCACCCAAGCCAGAAAGCAAGGAAAAGTAAAGAAATCAACACATTTTAAATGATTCCCAAAGGCTTCAAGGATGCAGCCTCTTTCCTGCATGCAGTTACTCACTACTGTTGTTCACTTCTGAGACATTTTAGGAGAACCAGTCCAACACCTGAATATTGTATTCTGAGAAAAAGCCTCATGCTGAGATGCCTGGAAGATTATATGTCTGAGCTTACAGGAAYACATATAGGTAGCTTCACTTAGAGACCCCATTCTCTTTTCTCAAGGAGCTGCAAATTAGCAAACCCTTTTAGGATTCCAATTTCAATACAGTTTCCTCYTGCTTACAGAGAGCTGAAACTTGATGACATCTCACACTGTTTATCCTAAATACAATTGTTGGAAGTCAAAGCTGTCTCAGCTTTTACTTTTACGCAGTTGTAGCTTTGCTATTAACAAAAACAGAATACGAATAAAGCTGGTTGCAATACCAGCCTAAAAGAATAAATAACTTCAGTTATGTTGTCTAGGATCCATTTCTGCTGCCTTATCCGTTCTGGATGAGAGAGTACTACTTATGCAACTACAGCTACACACTCTTTTACAGAGACGTCAGATGACAATGAAATTATATATTCCCTTTTTATTTCAGGGTGATCAGTAAAGACGACCTATGAATTGACATTTTTGCTCTTACTTCATTTTTTTATCATAGTCAGTTTAGGGATCCAGATTTTTTTCTATTCTGCTTTAATCAAAAGCTTTTTTTTTCAGGACATCCAGAGGATGACAGAATCCTCCCCAGAAAGCAAACACAAGGGACTAAACCTTTCACATGAGCGCTCTTCTCCCCTTTCTGCACTCACAAACACCAAGATGCAGGTAACAATACAGAACAAACAGCAACATAATAAGCCACAGCACCATTTCTTGGGGACTTTCAAGCTTGATTTCCATATTATRACCCCATTCTAAGATCATATACCACATCACTTTCACAGTGGAGCGGTTTCAGATTTCCTGTGTATGTTTATTTTTAGGTCAGGTCTGCTAATGAGCTCAAAGTAAGTGAAAAAAATCCCCCTGATGAAATGATGTAACAAGTATGAGCTCTGGATTTGTGCCCAACAATGGTTAACAATGTTGGCACTCGAATGACAGCCAGAACAGGCCGAATTTCTGTTCCTGCCATTTTAAAAAAAGAAACACATTGGCCTATCTTTCCTCATTCTCTGATAGTGAAATGTAAAAATAGAACTATGCACTCTGGAGGGCTCCAAGGGCTCCTTTCATTAATGTGAAAAATCCATCATTTATAGCTCTGCAGCATGAATAGGTTTGGAAGACATTTAATCACTAGTAAAAACGCCACAACCCCAACCCCACTCCTGCAGAAGTATATATAGCTCACAGCTATTCATCTGGGCTTGTTGGGAACCGCTCGAGTGTTCCATATATTCTCCATAGTGAATGAGAGCAAAGGAACGTGTAGCGAGGACCGCTAGTCCAAAATACAACTTACACTGAAAATACATAAATAGTCATTTCGAAGGGTAGGTAAATGATATTGGTTGSTTTCTAAATATAATATATTTTGCTAAATACTTTCCAATGAGGATCAAATCACACTTTTGATCTCTGTCACACTTCTTGGCATGATATGTAGCAAATAGGAAAGCAGCTATAAGAAAATCTGTCTTGGTATTAAGCATAGGAAGGCTTGTATCCCAAGGACTATCTGTAATTAAACTTCAGACGGTTCCACAACCACATTTGAAGGTTCTATGTAGTYTTCTGCTTTCCAGTTACATGCTGAGGAACACAGAAAAGGTTTTGTTGTGAAAATTGTCTGATTTGAAATGTTCCATATGTTACCAGAGGGATCATAATTACATTAATCTACCTTTTTGTCTGGATACACACATATAGGGATCTACTTTTTTTATAAAACAGTTCAGATTCCTAAAGTGTTTCCAAGAGTCTACTATCTCTTTACAGTGCAATTTAGAGGTGGATCTAGATGCTAGTGAGATCTGCGTGATTATCCTGATTTTTGGCAGTGTTTTTCAGTTCAAAGCCACCACAGACTCTCAAAACCTGCTTCCTTTTAACAACATTTTTATTAAAATCAAAGTTCTGTTATAAAGACCTGTATCACTGAAATGCTAGGTACTGATTTAGAAAAGGATACTTGTGATATGAAAAGGGTGCTTCTTAAAATTGAAAGAGAACACAGTAGTTAGTGCAAATATGTAAAGTAATGGGCAACATCTTCTATTCCATAACTCAACAAGTCTTCAACTGATTGCACAAAGTGAAAGAATGCAGCATGGAGAATGGAAAAAAAAACCAAACCCCAAACTAAAATGTATGACAGGATTGAAGGGGTSTCTTCGATCATTAAATTCAAATCTCACATAAACATGGGCTGTTTTAAAGACAGAGACTCATTTTCCAGGCTTTCCATTTCGACTACACCAAGCAAGGATCATTGTGGTGTCTCATTCAGACCTTTCTGAGATTTGACAATATATAAATCCACCTTTAGACCCCCTAGCACTAAATCAGAAGCACTGTCAGCCCATGAGAAAGAGGGGGTATGGTATAACCTCTTATTGCCTTTTACAATTAGTTGAAAAAATTTGTCTAGCTACCGTTGCATTGGCAAGCTCTGTGTTGGATCTGGTACTACCTGCCTGTGGCACTCCAACTTCACGTGGGTCAGGTACCACCTGTCTTTCAGCAGGCAGCACGAAAGCAGAAAGCCCACATTAACTCAGTGCTGTGCGCCAGTATCCTGGCTGATATACTTTCTGTCCATCTTCTCTTCCCATGTTTATGCAATGCAGGGAACCTGAGAATGGAAGGTGCCCTTTGCTGGCAGCTCCATGCTTGCAAGGTGGAACAAGACAGCAACCTCAGCTGGGTGTTTATGCACATCTGCTTAAAGAAGCACAAATACATCATCTGCAATATACATAATTCAGACTTTGAATTTGCAGCTGACTTTTCACTGACTTCATTGAGGGAGGAAGACAGCGTGTTCCACAGGGTATATTAGAAGTCTGAAAAATCTAGAGGTAAGCATAACAAAGAAAGAATTTCACTGAATCTCACAGTCATCCATTCCTTTGCTGGCCCTTTGCTATCTCCCAGATATGTCAAGGACACTCAGGAAAAGAACCTGAATTCACCAAAAGGTGTCAATTTAAGGCAAATTATGTAGATTAGCTCTACTAAATGGATGGACTTTCACTCAGAAATWAAGGTAGCATAACTTGGTTTCATGAATTCATTTCAAAGTGAATCAAACTAAAGCAAATTGAGGCCATTTCAATTCTGACTGCACATATAAAAAATGATTTAATATGGTTTCACTAATACATTTCAAATCCAAATTCATTTGGGTTAATTTTATTGAACATCCCTGAGTAGACGACAAGATATAATCCAGCTTTAAACATCTGTCCCAGGATTGCTGGATTTGTGCATTCTCTTCTTTTTCATCTTCTTTCTTTTACATATCTACCAGTGCTATTTGAATTTCAAGATAAGTGTCCCACAGGGTACTGTGAGTTTTTTCCTTTTCAAAAAGAACCATCTGGAGAAAACCAGCAATATTGCCAACACTACCATTAAAATTGTGAGTCAGGCCTTAAAAAAATCACGAGATTTATTTAAAAGTGTGAATCTTTCCCCCACAAATAATGTATTTACATGTTTTAGTGTCTCTCTGATATTTTAGATGTACACCAGCCACATTTTCAAACTGCAATAAAGGAAAAGCTGGCTTGCCTACATAACCACTGGACTGCAAAAGCCACAGGTTTAATAAAACTATCAAATATCAGGAGAGATACAGAGTCCTGAGAATTTAAATTCTAGAAGCTAGGAGCCATGTCAGTACTATAACTGCTTATGCTATGGATTAATTAAAGTGAACCTGTTCAGTAGGAGACAAGATAGAGACTGCTGAGCTTGAACCTGACACTTGTTTAGTTCAGATCCCAGTAAAGAAATGGACCATTTTCTCCTTATTGCTCGCATAAAGCTGAAGTCCTCCTTKCTAGAAGAGGATGTAAATGAAAGGTAATGTTTGGGTTTTTTACTGAATTCTGATCAAGTACCCTTGACCTACTACTCGCACATATCAAACTTGTCTGTCTGTCTGGTATCTAGATTTTCTCCAAAATACCTATAATAAAGAGGTGTTTTGATCAAGTTTTGACTTAGAAGGTTTTATTTCTTAAAACCAGTTCAGAAATACATGTTCCTCTTTTGAGATACAGACAATATTAGTGGTGGTGAGCTTATCTTCTTTTAGTAATAGAAACTTCACAGTATCAAGTGTTCCACAGCTGGGTCAACCAGGCCAGATATTCCCTAAAGGGACTTGTGAAAAAAGTAACAACTGCTGCTTAAAGCTGTGGGATTTTAATCAAAACAAAACTTTAAAACAAGTTAATGCAAAGAGGAAATATTTCTAACTTGTAATCTGCTTCATTCAACAGATGTCAGTTCACTCTGTGCATTCACAGATTCTGTAGTTAAAGCTTGAGTAGCATGGCAGAAACGTCTGTTCACAGGAGCTAAGCTCAGAGCTAGAGCTACACAACACTTGTAGGGTTTGGATAAAGAAGGGATTCTAGGGATCAGGAATCAAACTGTGACACTTGGTCCAAAGTGCCTGGAAGCAAAGCAGCTCCTACAGGTTTACTCATACAAATGATGAGGATTGATCCAAACCTTCAGAGGAACCTTCCCACAGGGATCTCTCCCAGCCCTCCAGCACAGGACCTGAGCTTTTCCTCAGGCAATGCAGGGGCGGAAGGATGGAGAGAAGAGGAGCTCCTTTCTGCTACATCTACACTTCCTGCAAGTATGACAGCATCGAACCCCAAGCCCACTCATCAGTACAGATGGATTGGAGAGTCAAAGGGATTTTTTTTCTCTAGTCCCATTCAAAAGAATTATTTTTTCCTAACTTGTGCTTGCTGAATGTATTAGCAGCCTTTCAGTGTTTGGCACTGCATGGGAGCTTTATACTACATACAATACAAGTTATATAAGAATAATTACTGGCCTGCATGCTGGGATACTTGATGAAGGACATGTCTACTTCTATTTATTTTTTTTCAGGCATAAATATACCATAAACAAAGAGCATTTATTATAAAGCAGCTCCCTGGAGAAATGGAAATTACTTGAGGAGTAATGACTGCTCTGTCCAGGCCATGTCCCACCGAGATGCAATTTGTTTCATTTTACATCACTCACATATTTCATCCTACACCACTGCTCCTGTATTTTACTGACTTTTCATAACAACCCTCAGTACATAAGACTCAGTGAACTCCACATCTGTTCTTCACAAGACGTGTACAAAATGCAGTAAAAATGTTTGTGTGCTGTATTTAAAGATACTATCACAGCTGAGGGCTATAAACATGCATTTTTTACTATAAGTCAAGTCAGAATTTTAAGCCAGACATATAATCCTTCTTTTCCCCTGAGTGATCGAGTATACTGTAGACACAGTAGCACCTCCTGTGTTTCTATCAGATTCTTCTTGCAGGAAGGTTTTGATCTCAATATGGACATTTCTAATAAATTACATGAGGGTAAATAAAGGGAAAGCATGTCGAATATGATTATAACTACTAAACAACGGCTTTACTGAGCAGATTCCCCTATCACAAGATTGCTTCATGACTGTTATAGGTTGGAGTGATAGGGCAACCATTCATCCTCCGGGCCAGCAATCCTACATGCGCTTTATTTCTATAATCCAAAATGGCCTGCCTCTAGGTAAGCAGTGTGGTGTATTACAAAAATCCTGACGTTTCTTCAGATTCATGGTTCCCATGACCTCCATGACAAAAAACACAGTGTAAACCTCATATTAAATCAGTATTTACTCAGGGCATTTCAAAGACAGACTAGGTATTGTAAGCACAAGTGCTGGGCTCTAGCAGATAGCTATTCATGCTTCTCTTTCAGTCATTCCTGGGACACATCCCCTGAGTTCAGGGATTCTACTGAGAATCTCTATCCATATGAAAATATAGCCATCTGGGAAAGCATTAAAAAAMCCCAATTAAAGCAAAAAGCCAGCAGTTATTATGGCCATTTACACATAGGACTATATAGTCCTAAGATCTCAAAAGACAAAGTAACTATGTCCTGACCAAAGCACCATATACTACTTCTAAGGCTTTTCCCTCTAGTTTTGAATGTACAGTTGAGTTGTTTCTTGTCCTAAAYTGCCATGTGGTATCACAGTGCACACTTCAGCAATTGCTGTGTTCTGCTGCAGCAGAGAATGAAGTCATCCCAGATGGTATGCAAGGATATACTTGTTTATAATGTGAATCACATTTTGGAACCACATAAATATGATTATTTTTTTTTTTATAGGCCATATATTGATGTGGTACATCAAACAACTGTGGAGCAAGTTCTGCACTCTCTCTTACGTGGGTTGTAGAAGTAGCACCAGATTGAGGGCTCTACCACCGACACACATTGTACCTCTAAATCCTGCTCCATGGGAAGGAACAACCTGAGCAGCCAGCTGCTCTCGGCAGCCTTGCTCCATGCTACTTACTGAAAGCGAGAGCCGAGAAGTCCRTCCCATAAACATTGTGCCAAAGCACAGAACAAATTATTTGATTCAAGCTTTGGTTTATACCCTACTTAGAACTCAGCTCCAAATTGGTCTAGTCTTTTAGGATCCTTGAAGAGGAAAAGCAAATTATATGCAATGCAGTTAAAGCGAATCTATTCTACTATTTAAGATCAAATATTCAGGAATAGGTATTAACATGTGAGGGAACTGAAGGTGAATTATTCTCCAGAGCTAATTGAAGAGCTTCCTCTAAAGGAAAGGAAACCTGTTTTGATACTTTATTTTGCTAATGAGATGCAACATAAAATGACTGCCTAGTTATTATGCTGAAATATGTCATGCATATTCAAAAACAATCTCTGAGGAACTGAAACAATTCAGACAAGATGAGTTACTGAATATATGAAAGGAATTGACTTCACGATCCAGCTAATGATTAGATAGGCTCAACTGTTAAAAATAATGACTGAACCAAAAAAAATGTACATTCACATTAACGGTAACCACTAGTTACTGTGAGCTTGCAGGCTGAATGGCAATTTAATTTCATTTCAACTGTTTGCTTTTCATTTGTCTTAAAAAAACCCAAGACTCAATTTATGTTCTTTGCACATGTGGAAACTCAGCATCAAGTTTCTTGGAGTTGTCTTATGACTAAAGTATTGTCAATTATTCTTTAAGGTAGTGCAAAAGTACTTTAACTGTCCAAGGGTTTTGACACTGTAAGGGTGCATATTCACCCAATAAATTTAAGCCAAACATCAGAAAAAAATATTATCCAAATAGCATCTGCTTAACAGAACCACACAGTACCTTCCTGCCATTACTAAAGATTTTAACTATCTCGAAGTAGAGCTGCCCAGTACTATTTTAGGGTACACAGTAGAACAAGCTTCCAAACTAAAATCRATAAATTCTCAACAGAGTTACAATGAATTGTAAACCAGTGATGCCTGTTAACAGTATCTTCGTGACTCTCAATGTTTTTCAACATCCTCTATGAGCATAATATAAGTTAATGTACCCTGGAAAATTTGTAGCCAAAAGAATTTACAATACATAAAACACATAATGGAAGTACCAACCAGACCTTGAAAGGCTGGAATCATTTTTCTGTAGGAGCAATGCACTGCTGGATACAAACAGGTTATGAGATCCCACACCTAACCTAGGAGAAAGTTGTRCCTACTCCCTCCTTTTTACTCCAAATGCTTACAAGTGGCATGGTAGGACCAGCGCTTGAGAATGACATCATTTCCCCTGACTGGCTCCAGGAAACCCTTTTGACAAAGGGCATAATTGCATAATCTCTTTGTTCGCCGTTTAACCAAAAATGCAGAGCACCCACACCATCAAGACGGTCCAGCTGAGCAGAGGATGAGAACTGTGCCTTGTCGGTGCTGCGGCACCCTGGGCCAGGCTGAACGGGCTGGTGGCAGAGGGAGTCACCCACCCCCCAGCGCAGCCGATTACAGTARATCCCACACATCCTGGAACTGGCTGAGGAAGGGTCTGTCCACGATGAACCCCTAAAGTGGTAGGCAGAAGGCATGATGTACTCYGGGATGCTCAAAGACCATCCAACATGCGATTTTTAACTTCTGCTGCTGAAAGGTTTTGACCTTCAGAACAAGACTACAAGGACAGGGGTCAGGGAGTCTGATTCATTTTCAAGATCTATATTAAATCTGTCTCACCCAGGATGTCTAATCCCTCTCTGTTTACAGAATTAATAGCTGGTTTATTGTCTTCTAATATAATATTTAGGTAATTGGGCATCTGTAAATTTTTAATATGATCTCAAGGCTGTGACTAACTCAAGGTSCTGTCATCCACCCTTCCCTTGGCACCCCATCTCCTGAAGTCACTGGGGCTGTAAATGGTCATGGGTTTACTCCTACACAGAATCAGCTGCAGTATTAGGGCCTTAAATTCTATATATCACACCAAAAAAAAAACCCCACTCAACAAACAGATAAGCAAGAAAAGCCTTCATGAGAAAATTTTTGAAAAATTTTCGGCACACTCAGTACGCTTCATATGTACTTACTGTGAGGAGGCAGAAGGGAGAGTGTAGCAGTGCTTGACTGGGACAGGGAGAAATAGGCAGGTTGGAGTGACAGATGTTTTAAGCGGAATTTAGAAAGGACATTTAGAAGCACCTAGGCCCCGGCTAAAGAAAGGCAAAATGCCTTCACTCCAGCTTTCCTAATCAAGTTAGACAGATTTGCTGGGTATATAGTATTTCTTGCTTGGGGAAACTGATAATTGCCCAGTTTTCAATGGCAGTAATCTTCTACTGTGCTGACTAGGGCAGTTTAAACATAGAAGTCACCCACAGTAGCCTCAAGCTCCCAGAAAAGTAGATAAATTCATTTAGACCCCAATCTGCTTTTGTAATAAAAGCTTAAAAAATTTCTATATTTTAAAATTAAGTTACTAAGCCAACACTCCATCTTTAAATTGACACTTCACCTTGCTTGGGTGTCCTATGAATTGCAATAGCTGGAGCTGATGCAGCTCAAAGGACACCAAAATAACAGAAACAGCCATTTGAGAACCTATAGAAATGTATGAGGCATCCACAACTTCTCTGGGCAGCCTAACCACGCTGGATGATTTAATGTTTCATAAGTCTAATACAGGCTTGTGCTGCTCGTTACTCTGATGAATGCAAACAACAAAATGAAAATATATGAGAATCCTACTCATTTGTGAAAGATGGTGCACTGAAAGGYGCACAAAGCCAAACCCCAAATGGAAAGTCTGTGACAAGAACTCTTGTGCCAGGATGGTGCAAGCCAGAACAAGTCTGATAGCAACACAGCTGCTTTAGCAGACAAACTTGGTCTTAATAACTTGGACACCTTTATGTGGCTGTGCTCCAAGTGTGAAATGTACCACACTGAACTGCAGTCTTCAGCTTTATTACCTGAAATTCACTCTAAATTCACACTGAGCAAGTATCTTTGTTATATAACAGACCATTGTCATCCTTAATGTGTAGCGTATTTACAGTATCTCAGAGGCTACATAGATTTACTATTAACATGGAAACAAAAATCTAACACCCTACACTGTAAACTCAAATGATGTGTTAATAATCCAGGTGGATTATTTCATGCTCGATACTAGGGATTCAGAATAGAGCCCAACTCATTCACCTGCAGCTGCATCRTCATTACCATCATACCACACTCACAAAAAAAGGGGAATGTGTCATTTGGTCAATAAAATAAATAGACCTGATTAACAGCCACAAATAGCTGACCTATTGACTAAAACAGTGCCATTATCTCCTTACAGTCAATTTGTTTTCTCTTTCTTTCCTTTTGTTTCACTACTGTCCTTTACATGGAAAATATCTTTTGCTGACAGAAAGCTCAATTTTTTTTTCATAAAGAAGAGCCTTTGTAACCACAAAGAACAAGTAACCACTCAAGAAAAGAKATGAGAATTTTAAAATATTAAACCCATATTTCTCATGTCTATATCTTTTGAAAGCTAGCTGGTTGTGCATCCTGAAGATTAAATGTTTTAATTGAAAATTTCCTGAGGTTTATAAACAGTTTATTCATTCAACCCACATATCTCTTACTACGAACATTTATTAATATAGAATACAATAGAATATAACAAGTTTGGAAGTRATGGCCTTTCTAAAGCTGAATTGGGCAGAACACTGATATTCTCTCAGCTGGTAGAGAATGTGCAAGAAAAATATAAAACTAGGGGGAATTTATTTTGACAGCAGAAGGAAAGTATCTTTATTAAAATATAGTGCTATCAGGATCTGCTTTTTTCTTGAGAGGTGCTCATAACTCAGAATAGTTCATATTACACCATTACTGCATAAAAACTTGTTTGCTCTTGGTGACAAAAATTGGAAATATTTTTCAAGAACAATTGCTGCAAGGCAATCTCTGTACTTTCAACACAGCTGCCTGTGCAGACTCTAAACTGAAACTACTGTCCATAAAGTTACTCTGATTAGCACATCAACCTTTTTACTAACAGGTAAATATTATAAATAAATATTAACAGGTTAGTGTAATACAGCTAGAACAAAGAAAGAATCAAAGTATGATCTCATCATCTCTCTCAGTTATCCCCTACTGGGGGAAAACAGTTTTGGCTCTTTCCCCAGCAGCTTGCTTTCCTTTTTTTGCTGTGGCTCAGTTGAACAAATACAGAAACATCAGAAAATAAATCTACATAGAAAGATGAAAAATAACATCAAGACTCAGTATTTTTCACACGCTTGCTTACCCACCTCTTGCCCTCCTGCATAGCAGGAGAATAGCAATCTGGTATTGGCCCCTTTCCCATTTATGAAGATAAAGTAGCCCACATACAGAGAAGTAATGGGGCTCCCTGCTGCTCCTTAGTCACTTACATGGAAGAGAAGTGTAAAGGCTCATGGCTGAGTACAGCTCTTACATGAGAAAGCACTTTCTCTGTTCATTTGAGCCATTCCTTTCTACTCTGCTCATAACCCTGCTTGCTTCTCAGCTATCTCAATGAATAAAATCCATGTCAGTGAGCACCAAGCTCCAGAATACTACCCAGGGAGTACCTTTGCTGGTGACAATCCATCTTCAGCTTCACGAGCACAGAGCTTCAAAGATCAGCAGAGATGGACTTGAATCCAAACTTCAGGCAGAAGCCTTATAGTTTTCTATTTGGGAATGTGGTCTGTGCTTGTAAGGAAGGAAAAAAAAAAAAAAAAAAGCCCTAGAGGATTATAGCCCACAGACAGTTTACATACTGCCTTTACAAAGCCATGAGGAAAGATGTGAACTACTTCACTCTCAGCATCCTGGAAAAAAGGCTTACTAGCACTAGATGTCAAGGTTTCAGCCCTGATAGACCCGAAGGTGGTAGGAACTAAAAAGTATGCAGTGACTTTCAACTTTAAATGCTGAAAACAGAGAGGTGGATATTCAGCCCATAGTTCTACGGTTTCATGTTAAGACAACTAAAATCAGTCTATGCCATGTAGGGTGATTTAAACAACATCACTAGCAGATACAATACGTGAGAAGACCAACTATCAGCTTCAAATCATTCACAAGGAAAGTCTARTATGAAAAGCCAGTTAGAGAACTGGATTTAGGTTTGTAACTGAAATGCAGCATTTCTATAAACAGACAMATACTTATCAACCTAACTATTCAGATGTCAGGAAGTGGTACTCGCCAATTTCAGAAAATCTATGTCACTTTTTATGCAATTAAAAAGCATTGTGGTCACCTGATATCCCAAAAGCTAGTTTAGTTGGTTGGATTTCAATTCAGAAASAAGTCAAGGAAGAGAAAATTGATCATAAATAACAGATATGATGTTAGTTATCTCCCCAAACTTGAGAAGATAGTTATATTTAAAAAAAAATTCTGGAAAATACATTTTGTGGAAATCATACTGGGGGCTATTTTGAAGCAATTCATCAGGATGACATAAATGTGTGATGCAATTTTTTTTTTATGTGTTCGGGATGCCCTCTCCACTTCCATGCTGATTGAACCTTCTAAACATGAAAGGCTTAACTGACTGATGTATAGAAAATAAAAAGTGGTAGGCATTGTAAGTCAAAGATTTTGCAAAATTACCAATGCAAGCTTATTTATTCTTAATCAAAAAGCTTTTTAAAAAGGTGCAGATGGGGTTGACTACCAAAATTAAGACTATTTAATGATACTTTAAGAAGAATGTAAAAAAAGGCTTTGACAACATATCAGAATATACTTGAAATATACAGCAGGTATTGGACTGAACTCTATTCAATCATTAAAACTGCGACAATTTCTACTTCTGACAACTGGGATCTTAAAGGAACACTGGAGGATTTGGAAGCTCTCACTGGACTGGGGTGGAGGTGGCCTCCAGGCTCAGCTGTGCCACTCAGYACCTGACCATAGTCAGTTATTTGTCCACTCCCACCTTTATTTTTTCTTACACAGTTTTCTATATACATTTGTATATCTTGAGGCTCCAGTCTCAGCTGTGGCTTTTAAATTTATTCTAATAAAAATATTTAATAAAAATAATGCAAACACAATAAAGCAAAGGAATCAAATGTAGCCAAAGTGTAATAAACTAAGCAAAATAGCTATCCGAAACAGACTAATAAACCCACGTAAATCTATGACAGTCATCACAGAGCAGGTATTTTATACGTTCAGTTTGTTGCATTTCAAAAGCAGAACTAGGTTTTGTGGCAACTCATGATAATTTATATATAAATACCTATCAAACCCTTCCTTCCTATTAGATCCATCTATCCTCAAACTGTTCATCCTAGTATTTTCTCTCTGCAGTTTATGAATAGCTACTAGTCTCTGCTGCAATACTATGTGGAATCTTATTATAAACATATAAACAGAAACTAAAACAGAGGGTACACAGTCAGACTTGCTCATATGTATTTCACATAGCCCTTTTAGGAAATAAGGACAGGGGATATTCTTGACACTAATTCATTATCCCAAAAGGCTGGTTTCAAATTTTAGCTTAAAAAATGAGTTTCTACACTACAACAGCAAGAGCCTTGGTCAGAATCCTCCACATTTTCACTCCACCAATGTCAGTGTATGGATGATAGTACTGGATTTGGCTCTGCACACTGTCACCGCCAGAATGACTGAAATAATACACGTTGCCAGAAGGGTGACACTTTCTAAGTTTTCAGGACCAACCTACCAGAATCCTGAAAAAACAATTACATCTTTAGATTAAAAAAGAAAGATAACATACATTCCCCCCCCCCAAATTTCTCTACAGTCCCCTAAAATGAATTAGTTTAAAATTTAGATAAATATATTAATGATAAATAGGATAATTATCTCCAGTTTTAACTTTGAAAACAGAACCCTACGGAAGCAGCTGAGTTACTGAACACAGTGGATTGGCTGAGTTTTTCACAACTCAAAAATGAGATGCACAAGTTGAGAGAATGAAAGGTTTTCCCTCTTCCAGATGGTAAGCTGCCTAGGCAGTAATTCATTTTAATCACAGATTCCTGACAATATTCTTTGCCTAGGGAGGGCTCAGTAGCTACTGATGTCTGAAGCTGAAAGAATATGGTGCCTATTTTCAGTTATTTTATGGTCCAGTTCCCAACATCCACAGCGAACTTTCAATAGCATAGTTTACAACATTATTACTCCCTCTTGTTCTGTGCTTTACTGCTTAGTTTCAATTGTAGGTGCACTTTAAACTGAATTTCCTAAAACACTATCTATATTTTCCAAGCCACCGATTGAGCCATCAGTTTATGGATATATATTACCTAATCCACTTGGTTTAGCAGGTTACAGTATCATATTTTCTATTCACTTACGTGTAAGATGTAACCAAAGCTCCTTCACCTCAATTTTTATAAACTGGCTTCAGTATTCTTGCCAGAAACTGTCACCAAAGTTCAACCCAGTCCATTTAATTCCACTATCACTTTAAAGTGAGCAGAGTTAAATGCATTTCTCCCTAYGTTCCCATCTTTCCCAACTGGCTCCTAGGAGAACTACCAGTAATTTTTAATGACACCAGAACATCTATTTTTCATCTACACTTAAGTATTCCTGGTAATCCCACAAAGTATGCGAGACAGCCACCCACCCACCMTATAATGAATAAGGATTCTTCATATTTTTTTCTTTTCTTCTTTCCGTGTTTCTTTTAACTGGTTACTGCATCCCATGAAACTTGAAACCTTTGTGTATTCCTTTAATACAGTAATAGGCTGTCCCTAAATTCTCTGTCTGCTTCTTCTGTATTGCATCTGAAAACAGTCACAGAAGTCCAAGGACTTTAGTCAATGCAAGTGCTTGGGTCCCTTGGGTCTCAGATTACTTCCCCAACCATGAAATATTGAAGAGCATTCTCTGATGATAGCCTTTCAGAAATTACTAGATATGAGTCCTAACAATGCCCCTTTTGACAAACTGCTGTAAGGGATTAAATAATCACAACCAACCCATGATACTCTCCCCTGTTGTATTTCTTACCAGACAAAAGAGGAAGAGATCAAAGTTCTCACACTACCTCTGCATCTCAAGTAAGTTCATCTGTATTTCAGCAAGAAGAGCTCTAAAACAGATTCACTACTCRGTCTTTGCAGAGGACTTGAACCAGCCCAAATTTAAATAATATTATTTTTAAAACAGATTCAAATATTCCCAAGGAAGAAATGCTCAGATGTACACAGGTAACACAAATACAAGAAGCTCTCTACCCTTCACAGAATAATTTCTCTTGTTTGGGCTTTACAGATGCTACAAAAAAAATGCTAGCAAAAAACGAGAGTTAGGTACATCATGTACTTGAAACAATCACATACTTTTTCTTTATTATATTTAGCACTAGAAAAAATATAACTGCACCACAGGCATCTCTCAAATTAAATACCACGTACAGTCCCTTCATTTGGTTTATACAGTAATGGCATATTTTGTGTAGCCACAGATGTTCTTTACTGGGTTGTGCTGAAACCAATCTAATTTTGTGAGATAACCGAGGTGTTCTGATTTAAGGACTTGATTTCCCACTGTAACAAAAACATCAGAAGAAGTGAAGCCTCTTACCACTCAGAGTTCAGATAGATAAGCTAATTTCTCTGTCGTGGCTTCTGCCTTTTAAACCTGAATTTCAGAAAGGTATATACGAAGGCAATATCCRTCAGCTATTTGGGAGATGTCTGGAAAACAGAAAAAGATGGCAAAGACTTACAAGCTACATTAACTTAAATAGTAATTAAGTATGCAAAACATTGCTCTAATATCAGTGGCAAGATATTAGGCAGAGGATCAGCATCAAAGAATGAACAAGGACAGTTACCCATAGACTTTTAAACTGAGCTAACTGAGTAGCTCAGGCACTTGGTACTGTGATATGGCATAGAGTGCAAGATAGCTATGCCCTGACTTGACAAGGTGCCAGATTTCAAAGCCATCTGACGGTGTATTTGATGTGAGCTGGTGGCTTCCATCCAGTTCTCAGTCAACTGATGTCCTCACCTTACCCACTGACACTATCCARCAGCCTCAGCTGAGGAATAATTAGAGAACTAGACATCCTATCCTTATATAAAGTGGCAGAAAATTTTTCTGCTGTTCAAAACAAAAGTTTGAAACTTTTAGAGACCATATCTGGCACCTTTAAATAGCAAGAACACTATTTTGTTAAATGATTGGAAAGATTCTGTGCTGGTTTCCCAAAGATGTGCCCACACTCTGCGATGCAAGACAGCTCTGAACAAATTTGTTCTAGCACTGGAAGCAGTATAGCTCTGTTTGCAGAGTGATCCCTTAGCTAGTTATCCCTACTCAGGAGGAGATTAGATAAGTTCAGATGGTGTGCTGAACTTATTTCTATTGCCAAGACTATCTCTGCAAGCACTTCTTGCTGAAGCCTAGAGGCAACCAGTCTCACAAGCCCAATAAATGGGACGGGAGCGCAGTTATGATATACGCAAGTCACGTAATGTCAATCTCTCCTTGCTGCTCTAAGGACCACGGTATTTCTCAGATTGCCACAGCCCTTTGGCTGTGCCATTACAAGTCATTACTGGCATAAGCTGCATCCTTGCACAGCTCAAACACCCCAAAGCATCTTTGCCATATCCTCCCTGCTACCTTTACAATACTCCTGCTGTGGAGTCGTCTCTACCTAAGCATTTAAGGCCCATATATCTCATAATTTTAATATGGAAATAAGGGTCTGGTGAAAGTATCACCCTGGATTACGTTGAATASGAGCTATTTTTCCTAATGCACAAGCTGGTAATATTTCCTATAATGATTATAGTAAGTAATTAAGAAAGTTTAACAGTAATGTAAACTAATATTTTTATTAAAACAAATTAGTAAGACAGTGATTAAAAATCTCATGACTACAACAACAATACAGACTGTGTCTATAATGTAGACTAAAGTATATTCTCCTTTATCATGAGCAATAAAGCACTGAAATGCTCTTACCCTGAAGAGCAGAAAAAGCAGTTCAGATTTTAATGTTTTAGCAAGTAAATGAGCTACTAGTCCTTGCAGGCAATTACATCCAATTATAAAGATCTTTCTCAGACAAAATAATGTTTTCTTATTTCAGGAAACTTCATGGTGCAAATTATGAAAATTTGCATTTTATTACTATCACTACATTTTTTTCGTTTTAGTGCTTGTAGACACCACCCAAACCTGGGACCCTGTTGTGCTAGACACTGCAAACGCATGAAGACAGTTACTTCCCCCAAATGCAGAAAAGGGTGAGAAGGTCATACTATTCTTCCCATTTAATAGTAAGCTGAAGTACAGGGGATATAAGTGATTTGCTTAARTCATACACAGTTTATGGCAGAGACAGGAGCCAAGCCCAGCTCTCCCTAGAACCACCTCTAGTACCAGGACCAGAAAAAGCACCTTTTTCCTCTTTCACCTCATCACACACTATCTTTGGAAGGAAAAAAAKACAAGTGATTCTTTGCAGGACTGGAGCTTAATGGCTTGTCGCTGTCGTCAAATAATTCAGTGCCAAATGACTACGATTTTTTAATGATTCATTGACGTACCCAGATCCCATACACATTAGAGGTGACTCGTTACTGTGCTGTCTCATTGGAAGTTGTACAAAGTAGAATTCAAACATCCTTCACCACTTCATTAATGAAATAAATTTATCTTCTAATAGAAGTACTTCAGTGTTCTAGATCTACATTTTACATTCATATATRCTCTGTATCTTGTCTGTTTGCATTAAAAGAAAATCCTTTTGATCAATGCTCTGGCAACGAAATTGCACTCCCCTGAACAAAGTTCTTCTCAGCCAGCCTGCAGTGTAAATGRTACTTAATAGATAAAGAGATATGCTGTCAAGATCAGCTATGCATGTGTTAAAGCTCAATTGTCTCGTAGCACGGATTAAAAGCCTTTCAGATAACACATTACTGTCTAGCCTCATCTGTAATACATTTCAATATAAGCAACAGGGCTTCTTTCCTCCTCTTCACTGTACTTACTTCCCTTTGCATAAARACTCCATTAGGGTAAATGCAAAAACTTTATCACTTAAAAACTGGGAGATTGAGACAAAGGAAACCAAGGTATCTGACCAAGATTATGCTTTGTTTTAGTGTCACAGGTGGCACTAGAAATCAGGAATCCACAGATTCCAACCTGYTACTGGATCATGAAGCTACATCCCTTCTACTGTCATCCAAATGGCATGTCAGTGGTTTACTCTACAAAAAGAATTACTGGAAACCTTAATGGTGTTTTACTCTTCCTCATTAGGATTACCCAGCCTCCTCAGTGTGTGGTACAGAAATGACCACAGTCACACAGCTCCTTCTCCATTTATTTGGGTGGCATCCCCTCTGGGCCATTCCCCAACAAGAAACAGAAAAGGTCTACAAAATCAGTAACTGAGTCCTGGGAGTCCTTTTGCAAACGCAGCTTAGCGCTGTGGGGTACRAGATACTTCCACACCTTCCCGACCCAGGTTTGTACTGAGGACTGGTTACGTTACTAGCACATAAACTTATTTGGAATTACAACATTTTGAGATTTCAGATAAAACATACAACTCTACCTTTACTTTTTCCATATTTCCCAGTCAGCTACAAAGTTTGCTGAAATTTTTGACAATCRGTATTTGCAATTTAAATAAAAAGCAATCAAAATTTGAACTTTTTTTTTCACCAAAACAAAACACTACCATGGTGCGTAAAGAAAAAAATATTTCGGTTGACAAAAAGAAAACGTAAGAACATGGGTGTGTCTCCCTTGCACTGCCAAGGGAGTAGCCATGGGTTACTTGCTTATAGTCATCATAAGATTAGGACTATGAAGATCCATACAGAAAAAAAAAAGCAATACCAAGCCAAAGAGAGGAATGTTATATGATTGTTTAGAAAAGGAACTTTGAGGACAAGTGGAGAGTCTTTATCAGACTACTATGAGAACAACATACTTTTTTTTGACAACACAAGCAGTAGAAGGCAACAACGCTATTAGCAATTGCATCARTATCCAGACACATTGCAAATGTTCCCAACACTTAGTGCACAAAGCATGTCAGCCTGAGAGAAAATTGAATTTGTTTGGAAGTTCTTATGCAGCTACTGACTTGGACCATAAAAATTATTCCAAAGCACTGTCTTCATCTCCAGCATTGTTTCCAGCTGTGTTTAAACAAATCTGTTTTCCTTTGTCATCATCATCTGCAGCTGTATTTCCCTTCTCTTTCACTTTCTTTTGAAAGCCGTTCACTGTGATAAATTCAAAGAAAATGCAGCTTCATTCCAAGAGTTTTTCATTCCTTCCCCACTCTGATGGTCACTGACCACAGACACATATTATAAAAAAGAAACTGAGACTGAAATTATACTAAAGGCAAATTACTTTAATATACAGAAGGACTCATAGGTCTGCCCTTAAAAGCACAGTATATCAATGTCAGGGCACTGATCGACCCTCGTCCTCTCTGCTCATAGGAATGATGTATTGGTCTAGTGTTGCTTTCTGTGGTATTAATATACAGAATACAAGAAAATCTGTATATGAAAACAAGAAAATTCCCCCCCACACACACCAAAGGCTCCACTGAACAGGCAGGATGAGAGAATAATGTACGTTACCACAGGTTAATGCTGTTTTGGAAAATGTTTGGAGAAGAGAGGAGAGAGGGGAGGGGTGGGGAAAGACAGCAATTATTTAACTATCTGCCGTGCCCTCTCATTCACTCACATGCATCCACATTCATACACACTAACAGCACTTAGGGAAGAAGGCRGGGGGGGGGGAGAAGAAAAAAAAGGAGGGGCTGCATAGAAAGCTAAGCTAAAAATAAAAGTTCTGTATGAATCCAGATTACAATGCCTGTTTTTCCAAGATATGTCAAAATCTTGGAGATGAAAAGAGAGGTGAGAAATTCGCGCTCTGTACACCATAACTGATAGCAGGAGGCTGTAGTGACACAGACCCCAGCTTCATTCATAGATACCTCTGAAAACCTGAATTAAGCTGCTTATTGTCCTAGGACATAATGTGACCAGCTTTACAGAGATCAATATCTTCTCTACAGATGCCTGCTCACCAGTTGAGAAATCAATCAGCTAAGCCTCAACAACTGCCAGAGGAGCAACCAAGGGCATGCAGCCCTTATACTAAGTTTAAACAGAGATTATAGCACCTATTTCCCCAGCAAAGTGTTTCTGCATCAGATTGTAGGAGCTCCCATTCAGAACTGCTGCCACAAATGCCAGGGAAGAGGAGAAATGAGATCTCACTTGGTGTGTGTGTGTGAATTGACATATATAAACAGCACAAGGATTTTCCCTGCTATGTATTCCTCTTTCTTTTGTGAAATGTCCTCATAGCACCTGACCTAGGCACAGAAGAGCTAAGTGCTCTCAGTGCACAGAATGCCTTCATCTCTTTGGTGAAAACATTTAACACTCGACTTCCTTATATGCTGGAATATGACAAAATCCTCCAACGTCCACCAGCTGCACAGTTACTGATGAAGTCCTTTGATACATACCCATAACTAAAGAAAGATAATATTTTTATAATGCTGATGGGCTTTTAGTGAAAGTCTGAAAGAAAGGGAAAATACCCAGCTATGTCATGCAGAGGTCTGCTTTCCCTCTTTGGAGCCGATTTTGCATTCTGAGAGCTGAGGAAGGAAGAGAGTAAGAGAAATCCCCAAGAATTCAGCTCGGTGAAATTCATTCTTTGAGAAATGCAGAAAACCTTGGTTATTGCATAAAGCATCTTTTTGTAGATGCTGTAAAGTCCAGCGCACAGCACTGAGGAGGGCTGTCACTCAGTTCTTAAGCTCCCTCTTTCAGGGCTTGGGAACAGCTGCTGTCTGTAYTCATGGGCTGGACCTTGGCAGCTGCCATGCGCTGATTACAGTGACTGGTAAACGTGGGTCTTCCTAAGTCATTTTGGATTCTCTGACAGTTGAGGATTTGAGATTTAGAGATGACCATCTGCATGCTGCACTGCAGGAAGATACATGCAGGGAGGACGCCCTTTTTTGTTCTAATAGTCTTCAATCTGTTGTGAGAGTTACTTCTGATTAATTGAGTTAAACAATCTGGTGTGATTTTCTGTTCTTACAAGTTAGTGAAGTTTTCMGTTATCTTACTCATCAGCATGCAAATCTAACTCCAACATGATTTAAAGAAAGAAAAGCAGACAGTAAAGAAGGTGCAGGGCTCTCTACCTACAGCACTTTCAAGCTCAGTCAGYTACTGTCTTTGCAAAGTGTGTGTCTGGATGCAGTGCACGTGGGAGATGCTGAGTGCCCATCTGACCTCTCTGCTGAGTCCACGAGCAGGAGGATGTAGTCCCAGTGCGGTTCGCTGAAYGAGGTATTTGTGAGAGATGGGCCAAACTCCCAAACTTCATGTTACAAGGGACTCTGAACAGTTTTTATCCACTAATTGCCTGGGTAGAATCCAAATGAGTGATGAAATGTGTCAATGTTTTTAAATCCAATCRGAAATTTATATTCAGCGCCTTCAATTTCCCATCAAGAACGTACAACACATTTCGAAGTTGTACATTTAAGTGCATTGTTCAAGAAAGCATACACAGGAAATAAATGAACAACCATATATCCTTATGATAGGATKCAGCCTTTCAGTACTTAYAGGGGGCTTATAAGAAAGATGGGGACAACCTTTTTAGYAGGGCCTGTTGYGACAGGACAAGGGGGAATGGTTTTAAACTAAAAAAGGGTAGATTTAGACTAGATATAAGGAAGACATTTTTTACAGTGAGGGTGGTGAAACACTGGAACACRTTTCCCAGAGAGGTGGTAGATGCCCCATCCCTGGGAACATTCAAGGTCAGGTTGGACGGGGCTCTGAGCAACCTGATCTAGTTGAAGATGTCCCTGCCCATGGCAGGGRGGGTTGGACTAGATGACCTTTAAAGGTYCCTTCCAACCCAAACTATTCTATGATTCTATGGTTCTATGATATATTGATCCTTATGGGTCCCTTCCAACTCAAGATGTTCTATGATATATGTAGGTGGCCCTTGTAAATATCAGAGCACATGAGAAAAGCAAGCTCCCTGCATATTTCTCCATTAACAAATCCAGTAATCAGAGCTTTCTCACATGTACCAGAAAATCACAGCACAGAGAAACCAAACCGAACAGAAACAAATGGGTACACGGTAAGCGTTGGCTCCCCAAACTAACCAGATGGTTTTGCATTCAGTCCTCTATAAGCAAGGACAGCGTCCCCTATGTCAGCAGGCGTGTGGAAGAAATACTACAGAATGGGATGTTCTTATGTCCCAAAGAAAAAAGATCAGAGGAACTTCTGAAAAGGGAAAAACAGATACTCAAAATGATCCACTCCTTTGTAATGCAGTAATTTCAGTCCCTCCTGCATAACACCTCAGATTGCAGCAGACAGGATTTGAGGAGGTTGAGTTAGTACACAGTGATGCTAAACAGTATTCCCTGCCTTAAGCAGGGATTTTAATAAACAAACAAAATGAGGATAAGAACATCCTGGAAACAAAAAAAACCCCAAAACATAACAGAGAGAGAGAAAATAGCTAGGGATAGAAGAGGAGGAAGGTATGACTGGATTACAAATTAAAATTAAACATTTTGGGACTTGATTGCCTGTTTCTTACTAATTATAAGAAAAGATGTTAGAAGATGAAGAAAAGGACTATTCACAGCTCAGATTCAGGATTTTTTTCCTAAATTTTAAACTCTACAGGAAAATAATCTATCAAAACTGATATGAGATAATCAAATCATTCTTCAAATTTCATTCCTTTCATTAGCTTTTCATCAGCAATGTGTCCAAGACTTTTAGATAGTTAATGACGTTTTGGCTGATTGCAAATTCAAAGTCAAGCATAAAAAGGCTACTGTATTTTATATACTGTATAATCTTTCACTGAGTTTAATATTTTTAGGATATACATTGTTCAGATATGTCTACAAGATAGACCTCGTTTAGAAAATGGATYGAATAACTGCACAGTCCTAGCATTCAAGGCATGCTACCAGTAAAAAAAGTTTAAAGAGGAGATAATATTTACTGTGAATTATTTCTTCCCCTTTGAAGTGGAAAGTGAAGTATTTTGTAGCTAAATGAGAAATGACTCACTTTCAGAACACAAATCAGTGTTCTAACTGAATTGAATTAATTGACATTTGGTATCTTAAGGGGTAGATCGTTTCTAATTTTTCAGAAATATCTAAGTCTGAATGGCTTGTTCCTAAAATGAAAGTTYATAAAAGGAGGAAAAATAACAAAACTCCTCCTTACTGGTTAATCTTTCTTGCAAAAGTTGCTTCCAGGAAATGTATAGCTCCCATGCTTATGAATGCAATCATTCAGAGGGATGCTCAGGGGCCTAGAGCAACCCTACATGAACCCAAATTGCAAATAAACCCACCTCATATATGTAAATAAAACAAAGTTCTCTGTACTAAAATAGAGTCATCAATAGAATGGGAAATAATATTTTAGTAAGAACAACACATTTTCTTAGTCATGAAATGGATGAAGTGTTTGGCTTTCAGTTCCACACTGTAAAGAAGCTTGGATCATCTGGGTATTCCAGTTCTACAGAAGTAGCAATGGACAAGATCCTGGTCCAATTAAAAAGTACAGGCAAAATTCTCTGTAATTTTAATGGAGCAAGGATTTTACTCAGCATATCAATTTTTTTTTTTTAATGTGTGTGTATGCAGATTAAAAATATATTGTTGCAAATACAGGTCTAATTTACTCCAGCAGGATGAGCCTGAAACCACAGAATCAGAACTAAGATAAGAACATGATCTATTATGTGGATAAAAATTTTCCAAAGCAGGAGAATAATATCTGCTGACTGGAAACAGAGCTAAGAAGTCATACAGGAAACRTTTTCTCTCACAGTCTCTCTCATCATCAGCTCAAACCAAAAGCTTGATTCTACTGTTCTTATAGAGCAGCCACACCCCTTACCTTCAATGAAAGATTTGCTGGGTACAAATAAAAGGCTCAGGATTAAATTTTGCAATGACAACAATACTGTCCTTTGGAATACTCCTCTTCTGAAAACCTTTCAACTTCCGTTAGGACAGTTAACTCCACTAAATAACTTTTGCTCTACCAGCTGAAGACTAAATACTTTAAAGATTATCTTACTGCACTGTATTTCTACAAGACCTGACTCAGGAAGATACTTAGCCGCATACCTGATTTTATGTGTTGGGATAATGCCCTTGCAATCAAGTTCTTCACGTACTTAAAATATGGCATTGGCTCAAGAATTATTTGATTTTCTTAGTTGATTTTTCAACCTAAATGGATTTGCATTTTCATGTGGTTGTTTTCCTATTCTGACCCTTTTGAATTTGACTGTCTCCATAATTAATTTCCTGTTCGTTTTTACAACATCATTACCAAAGTAATTAGTTCATGGGCTGCTTCAGTCTGAATCTGATATATTTTTAAAGCAGCAATGGCTCAAACCATGACATCCCTTCATCTCTTGTAAATACCATCTTCTACATTCATAACTAGTTTTTTAATAAATGCCTCTGGCAAGTAGTATGTTAGAGCCCTCCAGCTAGGGATTAAAATATCCCCTACTGAAAAAATCCCCTGGCCTGGTCTTTCCTGAATCCTTTCTCGGGTTTCAGAAATTGAAACTGTGCAGCCTCCCAGAGCTCAGTAGGRAGGAAATGAGAGTAGTTTTAAGGTTATTCCTGGAGTGTCCTCTGGCTATTATTATTTGGACATGTCTGAGAGTCTGCCTAAAGCTACAGTAAATACTTCGTACAGCATAGCTTGAATCACTGCAACACTGTACTCTGCGTTATCTGGTGCGGATATCTTGTCTTAAGTCACCACAGAAGCTGGGTATTATTGACAAGAGAGTTATTTTCCTTTCTGTAACTCAGGACATATAAGACATCTTTCCTTTATACCTAACTCAGGATTTCTTYCAAATCATACTTAAATATTTTGCGTGCAGTCATGGCTTCATCAAATTCAATGTATTTATTTTCCTTCACTTACGTATTCTAGCTCTTTGTCACTCTAACTATTCAAACATTTAATTTAATTTGCAAAAACACTTGGGGGCAGAATTTGCAAGAAACAAATTCAGAGTACAAAGAATTACGTTCTTCTGGTTTTTATTTTTAGTTTTCACTGTTTTGGAAATTAGTTAGATGTTAATTCACTGGAAATGAAGCTAGTTTAATTTATTCATTGGCTATTCTCAAGAGAAACTTTAGGAATTTTGCAGCCAGACCTATTAATGTGGAAGTACCTTCTCTATTTTTAATGATCTGCTTTTGCTTTTAGCACACTGCTATCAGGAACTGAAGATGTTATTTGGACATGTTTGAAAACATGACTTTCTACAGAAAGTTTCATCTGCTCATTTATTATTTGCCTTGAAGCTCTCGTCAAAGGTAGATGACAGAATGTTTTTCTAGAYACCTGCCCTAAATCCTTTGAAGAGGCTTATTTATGTCATTATTACAGTATAAATGTTTGTACTGATATTAATAAGGTTTTACCATTTGCATCCTTTCTACCTCTTATGACAGAAATTTCAATGCATGCAACTGTCACTTTTTCTCAGTTCCAAGAACTAAAAGAAGGTTACTTTCAAGAACCTTCATAATGGAAATGTCACTGCACTAGAAAGGCATTTAGAAGTCTGTTTTGTGAGTCTACATTTGGCGAGAATGGCGTTGAAGTACCTGAAAGCTAGTGAACAATAAAAAGGGGCTTCTCAGCTCCACCTGTAGGTGTATTTCTACCCGAGGCCCTGGAAGCAGCAGGCTGTAAGCAACTGCCGAAGGAACACAGAGGGTGGCTCTCACACACCTCCCACAACGAGCAGCCTGAGATCCTCTCCCTCCATTTGCCTGACCACTGCGCAGCCTTAGATCYGCTCCAGCTGCTGCCGCCTTCCTCGGACCTTTGCACATTGGAAGAGAAAGAGTTGCTGTGGTAGCAGGCCCATGTAAAGGCACCTCTGCTGTATTCATGCGCTTTTATTGGGCAGCCCCAATAACCATGTTTTTAACTCTCTTCATTTAATCTCCTACCACTAAAGTCTACTGCAAAAGATTAGTGACATTCTTTTCACTCCATTCATGTAAAATCCAGAAAGACATACAGCTGTGCCCGTTTCCAGCAACAGGGAGAGAGGGCATAGGCAATGCCCACAGCCATCTAGCTGATCGCAGCATGGACTAGCAGTTGTAATCYGTTACGACTGAGATCAGTTTTTCAAGTGTTCAGCAATCTTCCAATACACTATTTTTTACAAAACTACACTAAGAGCTTAGCACACTAAGTACATGAGGTGTTTTAGCCAGCTTTAACCAGAAATCTCTTTTCTGGTATTARTTATGTTTTGCTTGTGCTTTGGTATATTAATCCTATCAAGAGCTGAAGATACAATTTAGGTTTGGTGTGGGGGTTTTTTTTTGTTTTTTTTTTTTTTTTTCACATTTATTAGTACCAGATCTGTGCACTGGTGATCCATTTCCCATGACAAAAGTTAATTATCAGTGTGGAAAAGGAACCCACCATTTCTTTGCAYGATGGGGAGAAATGGATGATTAAAAATTTAGACAGGTTTGTGGTCCACCCAATTTGAGTGGTTTTGTTCTGTCACATGGTAAAGCTTGAAAATATTATACAGCTTGGAGGAAGCTATCCACTGTGTAGTAATTGCARTTCTATGCTTGCTTTATGTTTACACATTATTATCTGACTGCCCATTTAGGAGAAATAATTAGAACTTAGCTAACTATAAATAATACAGATTTTTTCTTTCTGCCAAATTCCTTAATGCAACTGATTACCCTTGGCAGAAAAGCTACCATGGCGTGAACCTCTTAAATAAAACCTGCACAATGATCTTTCCATCTGTCTAACCACCATAATTAAAGACAGCAGCAGTGAAGAGAATGAGAGTTTTAGGTTTGGTTCTCAAGTATGGATGGCACCCATCATTAATTTGACAGACAGGCTTATTTGCCTTCATTTCACCATTTTGATATTATTTCCTGCTAGTACAAGGAGACCCATAGGGGACCAACAAGTCTGACGGATGCATTCTGCTTTCAGCTACACCAGCGGAACGTTGAATGGCTCCATTCAGTTGTACCAACATTCAACAAAAAGCAGAATTTTACTCATTGGGTGCAGACAAATCTAGAGGTTTTTAGTGAGAAATATGCCCRTGGGAGACATAAGGGAAATAAACATTCTTTTTATATGACATAAGAGTGTAACTGAGTTCTGCCCATTTTCAGATCATATTGGGGCAATGCAGAGAAACTTGCTGGTACAGAAACTTAAGAGAAGTGAAGTTTCTATCACCCTAACTGGGATAATTTGTCACAGGCCTACTGAAATGAAAATTGACCTATGACAACTTGCTCCAGTTGCAAATCTACCCACTCATCTATTTCATTCAACAGCTTTTGGCCTGGTCATGCTCCTGTTGAAGTTTCAAGTTTACTTTCTGAACTAATTGTGTTCATTCACCTTATATGTTCTCTCCTTGCCCTGTCTTCTCTCTCTTACGTGTGTCTTGTAGCAGATGAAGCAACAAGAGAGAGACACTGTTCTGCYATTGTGATCCATCACATCAGAAAATATTTGATGCCCTGACTCAAGGGAAGCAAAAAACATTCTTCTTCATAACAGAATTGACTGGGCCCTGGCTGAGGTTCAGACTACACAGATCACCTAGTCTCTGTTAAAAGCATAAATAGAATTGTTTCTGAAAATGCCAATATATCTAAGATAGTGGAATTTGAAACAAATTCTGCAGAGGAATAACTTATTTAGAAATTTTGTCATTTTTATTCATACATAGTCAATATTATAAAGATTTAAGTAAACAACTTTGTCTCAAAATGTGTTTGATTTGATAACTACAGAGACTAGAATATGRAATTAGATATTAGTTAATAAAATATCTATGAATCACATATCCTTCTGGAAAGAGCAGACGAGGGTAGAAGTTCTGTATTTGAGCATGATCTAAGTAGGTTAGTAAGGAAGTGTCCGAAGGGACGGCACTGCCTCCCGTGGCCTGAACCTGACACGGAACAATCTTTCCCTGTCTGTACGAGTTGGCTTGAAGCAGACTGTTGCGTTCCAGTTTTGCCTACCCTCCTGCAGATGCTCTCAGCCCCTGCTGTCACCTACCGCTGCCAGCAGTGTGCCTCCCCCAGCCAGGAAGCAGAGAAGTGCCTCACTGTAAATGTTATGGGTTGCAAAAGATGGCAGTTCTGATCCTTCTCAAAAACACGCAGTTGAGAACTGGCAAACTGATCTTCAGCCTACAGGAAATCTCACACAGGGAAATCTTTTCTCATTGGATGCGACCTCCCAGTTACAGAGAGTTTTTAACCTGAACTACCTCATTCAATGCATAAAATGGAAGGAAAGCGAACATTTAGGCATGCAATAAGTAYTTCATTTTTCTCTCCTTACTCAGGTAGATAGGTAACACCTGCCTCAGAATGATCTTATAGGTAGTGGAGCAAGACATTTTTGTGTAACAATATAGAGAAAATTTATCTGTGCAGGTGTTCTCAAGTCTCAAAGTCTTTGCTCTCAATTTTCTTTCTTTGTCAGATATATGTTATTCCAGTGAATGAAATACAGTTGATCTCAACTGGAGAGCCAATAATCAATTTGGAAACAATAATGAACAAATCCACTAAGTACAGAATTCTCATTTATATTATGTTTCCTTTATGTTTTTATAGGGCTTCAGACTGGATAATACACAAGTCAAACTGTAATAGTTTCCTCATGTCAGAGATTAAACACTGGTTTCCTCCKCTTCACCAAACTGTTTGTGACTTATCCTTGTGCAGACCACCTAGCCCCTCATACCTAAAAATTATATTTATAATATATTCATAAATATAAATTATACTGTAGCATTTTAATCCTAATTTAGCACTTCAAAACAGATAAAGTGCAAACCTGAGAAGACTCGGGGAGAGGGGGAGTATATAGTAGAAAGAAGTTCCTAAGCAGAGAGCAGAAAGATAAAAATAGAACATGCACATAGCAGAAAACAGAAAGCCAATCTTCAGCTTSTGTGTGTAAATCCAAAGCAAACTGCTGTGATCCTCCAAACATCTCCATTTGGATATGTGTCAGAGCTTTCCCACACAAGCCTTGTACGCCTGTCTCAGTTCTGGTAAAATTGTTCCAAAACCTCCAAGATTATGTATCTCCCTCCTCCTGCAACTTCCTCTYTTCTTTTGCCCAAGCCAAGATGTGCAGCTGAGGCACATCTACCCTGCCCTTCCTGGCTTCTCCATCAGAATAAGCTGCTCAGTGGGATAGAGAAGAAGGASAGAGAAGCCAGAGAACTTCATCAGGTTCAACCCTTAGTTTCCACAGCAGCATCTGGCAGCTAGAGCTGCACCTCCTCYAAGAACCACAGCCAGTTGCTCAGGGACTGCTCCCCGCCACTGCCCCGTGCTCAAAGGGATAAAGTCCAGCAACATCAAGAGCAATCCTTCCTGAAGGCTCCAGCTGCATCATGGTCTCTCCCACCTTCGGTAACATGCCCAGGGGAACAAYCGGTCTGTAAAAGCCTAGCATGTGTCCAGCCTTTTTCTTCATGTACTCTGATCTGGGATGAAATGCACTCCCTGTGGGAAGCGTTATTAAGCTTGATTTCCGCATGTGAAATCCAGATGGGTTGGCTTGGCCATCGCTACACTGCCTCCTCCTTCCATGTACCGACCCACGTAGAGTCAGTCCCTGTGTACACTGCAGAGCCACTTAATGCCGCAACAGTTCACAGAAATCCTTAACCATATAAACTGAGCCACAGCCCGAGAATGTCAAGATAAAAAAATCACGGTTATAATTTTAATCAATTAACTTGTGGGTTCTGAGCCTTCAGGTTAGACTGTGTTCACACTCGTAGTGTTTTGAGTGATACCATGAAGRCTTAATCCTTATTAAACTTATTTCTTTTTTAAATAAAAACAGACTGTCTTTGAATCACCTGACATCAGTGTTCGGGGCTTCAACTAAACAAACATTCACTAGGATGTCGAGATGCTTTTGTTGTTTTCTAATATCAGAATAAAACTGTGATCCCAGCAATGCCTAGCAGRTTTCTCTATGAATAGAAAATAAAGCACTGTGCTGTTAAATACAATATTGCAACTGAAAGTGCAGGTGTGCTACCCACATAAGAAAAGAGGCCCACAGATGCTCAGGTAATTTATGTATACTGGAAATTATTGCAACAATGCTTATTTTACAATTATTAAAGGAAGAAAACTCCTGGGCCGTTCTTCTAGTTCTCTCCTAAAAACTATTTTTCCTTGTAAACAAGTCTATCATAAATTCTTTTGAAATGAAACTTCATTAACTTCAAAATTTAATGAAGAGTAAAATATGGTACAAACCATATATTCCCTAGGAGCAACAAGAAAGGTCAAGACTAATCTGAGCAGCACCTTACTAGAATCTTATTCTTCCAGTTGCCTATTATAATTAAAGCTCAATCGTAAAGTACGGCACGAATCAATTTTCACACATACAAGTGTACAAGTACACACACTTTAATAGCCTTCTTAAAAAATCAGTACTGCCTAGTCTTGAGACAGGAATTTCTACATATGAAACAAAAACATGTTTCCAGAAATAAAAAAAGATGCGATAAAACAGTCCAGTTCATGTCTGATGGGAGAGAATCAAATGCTGGAACTTCATCTAGAAAGCAGCAATATTTCACATGTAGCTTAATGTGCTTTAGAGCCAGGTTTCAGCATGTTGGATAAATTACAGCTTTCCTACTCTTTGCTGCAGAGACCAAGCATAAGAAGGATTCTGGTTTTGCAGATAGCAATTTACACATGGTATTAAATTCCCTTTTAACACCCACTGTTATAACATCACCAAATACATGTATACATTGGTGTCCTGGGCCTCCTCAGTTAAGCCAGCAATTTAGAACAAAGAATATTTAGGATACAGTTTCAATACCAGGAAATAGAGAAATCAATGTTGATGCATACATTTCCAAAGCTGAAAGGACAAGACTTCAGTCTAAAGCTATAAATTATTCATAGCATATTCTGACACATTGGGGAAAAGACCTGAATATTCATATGCCACACAACTGGTAAAGTCCCTATAAATTTGGGAAATGATGAGATTGTAGAAACTTTCCTTATTTTCATTATACAGGCCTTATGGGACAAGCTGTGCCGCAGTGGATTTCACTGATACAAGCCATGCAATCAGAACAGATGAATCTGTGGAAGACTTGAGCCTTGAATCAGAGTTCCTAGTTTTTGAAGCAATTTTCCCCAGAACAACTGGGGATGCCAGCAATTTGAGAACTGTATTCTGAAATCACAGACACTCATAAGAGATTACCAATCATACTGCACTCATTTGCTAATCCGTTTGGAAGTTTTCACAATGCGTCCTTATTCAATAACGTAAACATCTGATCTGTGATTCTCTGTTGCCATAGATGATCTTTAGATCTAGACAAAATGAGTGCAAAGCATAACTATTCAAATTTGGTGGCAGGTTCCATCTCTTATGTGTTAATAAAATTAACTACTTAATGCCCYTGATGATAAAGAATGTAAGTGTCCAACGATTATGTCTCGAGAAAACAAAATAACTATTTCTGTTACATTAGTAAAAATTTTTACAGACGAAGTATGTTACAGCACTGGCCAGGCAGTGGGAAATCAAGACTGCAGTGTTCTTTTTCCTTTTGAAAAATCATTTGATTTAACCAGTTAGTGTTCTTGTCACAAACATGTTCTGGACAGATGCCATATATACACTTATGCCTTCAAGATTGATGTCCAAGACTAGAAAAAAGTCCTCTGCCACTTTCCTTGCCTTTTCTATACCCTTTCTATACAATCAGCAAAAGCTGACTGGCAGCTTTTAATCTGCCTGGTACATACAGCTATGACCTGGACATGAGTATTCAGGATGCATCCAAAATACAGACACGTTGTGCTTTTGTGTTCTTTTTCAAGGAGACAAGTTGACCCCAAAACAGTTTYGACACAGCTAGATGAATGAAAATCAAAATGGACGCAGTGTTTAGAGGGCCCAATTTGCTCTGTAGGTTCTTTAGAATCCTGTTCGCCCAAGTGTCAGTGGACAGGAGGGGCAGAAAAGCCTCAGGGAATGAAATACCTGAGTGAGGATGTGGTGTCCACGTGGTACGGTGATAAGGCCCTACATATGCCATATAGAAAAAGAATGGTCTTCTTGTTAAAGTACGGCTTGGAGCCTAAGCACGTGTGAACTCCACTTCTGACTCTCCCACAAAGTTCCTATGTGATCTTGGGCATCCACTTTAAACTTTGTGCCTCAGTTCCCCTCTAAAATGGAGTCAATACTTCCTTTCCCCATCTTCTGTCCATCTATCTTGAACTCTAAAAACAATTAAGACATAGACTGACTTACAACGCCTCATCCAAATATGTCCTGTTCTTGTCGGGGGTATCTAGGAATGACAAAAACTCTGCTATTAATACTTAAATAGCAATTAATAGTATGAAGAGTGCCGAGACTCTGCCTCCACTTAATCTCTGTACTTCAGTTTCCCCACTGCAACATTATTACCTTTTTTATTTCTCATGATGTGTAATAAAGCATATATTAGCTTTGACAGTYCAGTGCCTCTTGGCATACAGTGCCAGGAGAGCACTAAGGATTGTTGAGCTAAACAGTTGATAGTGGGCACCCCTTTGTAAATGATCTGGGTAAGATTAAATGACGTGAAGAATAAAACTGATGTTAACTGATGGTTTTTGCAAAGAGTTATTTTCAGAAGACTGTTCCCTACAATGAGTTTCACTAATGCAAAGCAAYAGGAGAGCAAGATAAAGTGACTAAGTGTATGGATTAGGTTTATGGTTGAGACAATCAAAGCTGCCCTAAAAGTTGAGGCACCCAATTTCTGTGAATGTTAATGGAAAACAAGTGTTTAGAGTTTCCAAGTTGCCTTTAAACAGCTCAGCTCCATAAAAGATATTTTCTTCTAATGAAAAGATTTTTCAGAACTCCTTTTTTCATTTAAACTCCTGAAAGGAGTTGCTGTTTTTTCAGAACTGGCTGTGAGGCTATGGTTAAGTTTTGGGCAGCAAGTTGAAACAACCACTCCTGCCGTGCTTCCATGCGTATTCCTACCAGTCTCATCTCTGTACCTTGCCAGTAAATGCAGAACATCAGAATCTTACTCATGTAGCTGCTTATTTGCTTTAGAAATTGCTGTTCATTCTTTCATATATAAAAAAAATCATTATTTTTAATTATGTCGTAAGGTAAATACCATTCATCACTAAGGCCATCCAAATTCTGTTGGGGTAAAAGCATAAGAAACAGCTATCCCCCCCCCACACACACTCAGCTGTTGAACTGAACTGTAGCCATGAATAACAGTATACGTGTTAAGTATGGTAATCAGTTGCCCTCAGACAACACCATRCAGTCTTTATTCATCATTCCAGCTAGTCACTGATATAGGAAAGTAAAATCATCTCCATTTAAACATGACAAACTGAGGCACAGAAACCTAAGGCCAGTCTAAGTCTAAGAGTCTGGGTTTGATGACACAATGTCCTTGGCAGCAACAGYAGCATAAAGTATTCCTGCCCGGAGCCAGTCAATGCTGCTTTTTCCTCCCCATTGCAGCCTACCCATCCCCTTATTTGTGCCACTTATCATTAACTGAAGTGCTGAGATCAGAGCTAGGTGTTTCCTAACAACATTTATCAGATATTCATGAATATTGTTAATAATTTGCAGCAATTTTGCTATATATATTGAGGTCTTGGAATGCAGACAGCCAGAGCTACAAATACGTCAGATTCAAAATGTGTGAACTATCTAACTCAGCAGATCATCACCTGTATCTGACACTGATCATGTCAGTGTGAATATCATACACTTTGTGTGAGCTGAGAGATGACTCTTTCACATAGCTTTAAACAGCTTTAGACTAATGCTAAACTACCCTTTTATCACTGTGAGGAATAAGTAGGATTCAGATATCTACTTTAGGGTGAAAGGAATTATGCCCTAAACTCCAGTGCCTGTACTAGTTCAGTCTTTTCTGRGAGTTAGGATCGCTGTTTCAGGTGAATGCACTCACTTGAATCTCACGCTGAATGTCTTCTCCAAGATCAACACAGCAGCAAATCAGTGGCAGAGCTGGGAATGGAACTTCAATTTCCTGACTCTTGGCATGATGCATTTGGTGCTGGATATTACTTCCCTGCTTTTGAAACTCACACAGAACAAATTTTAACTTTGTCCATGGATACAAAATAAAGTAAAAAAAAAAAAAAGCCCACACTGAAAAGTCACATTTGTAACACTGACTTCTCATTACTGCATACATAATTCCTACTGACATGAACCATAATGTGGCATTTCAGTCTAGTGTACTGGGTACTATGTTGCTTAWGGAGTGGAAGCACATGTGAACCAGCCTCAGGTGGATTTATATTACTCTCTGCTCTTTCAAAGTGACAGTTTCTGATCTCTGATTTCCATTGGTTACTAAGCTACTAGAAACAAGCATATTGTACACGGGTAAACAGTTATTGTATACTTCTGGGTCACTAGCCAGATTGTAATGCAACCTGCCGTTAGTGATAATACACACTGTGTTCCTCTACRTACACATCTACTGGCTGCAGCAGTTCAGCCTTATTTAGATATTCTGATATTCAGCTTCAGAAATGCACAATAGGATGTGGATGTTGCTCTGGTGAAAGAAATCAATCCTAAAAATCTGCAGGATTTCCCCATATTGAAAGTTCTTGGAAAGCTTAGAGCTATTCAGCATTTCTTCCTTTTCCCATCCTTTCTTGGACATCTCTCTTTGCTTCACGGTACATGGTTAGCTATAAGGAAATGCAGGTCGGACATTCCTCAGGAAGAAGTTACAAATGACAAAAAGCCTCTCTGAGGACAAAGGAAGATGCATAAAATAGAGTAGGTTTTTACTTGCATTTCTATGCATGCAAACTAACCAACTACATACATCCATGCCCATTTCATGGTCCTTAAGCCAAGACAGCAGGAGCAATCTTTTTGCCTAGACCCCTGAACTGCAGCGTGCACTCATCCATAGAGATCCTGTAATAGCTATAAAACAGAGTGAAAGCATGAAAAATCAGTTCACATTCCAATCAGTTCTGTACAGATCCAGTAACAGAGGAAATACACAGGCTGACAAACAGAGCGAAAGCACTAAGCATTTCTCCTTATGTAACAGTATCCTTCCTGCAAGTCTGTACAGCAATATAACCTTTTAATTGCRGCAAAGGCTGTAATGATACTCACAACTTGTTTACAAAATAGTGATCCCTATTTAATCATTCTGTATTTCTCCTATGTCGTACTGCATATTAAAATGTTGCAGGCTTTTTAAAATAGATCTTGCTTATATAACACCAGGCACATGTGAACATGGAATAGAAGCCTTGACTCTACAGCAGTTCACACAAAGAAATATCTGTATGATTCCTCCATGGCTGCAAGCAACACTGTCTTTGCTGAAAAATTTTTTTCCAATTCATTCTCAAAGTTCAGTATATTTAATCTTAATAAAAGTGCACAATGCATTGCTCCAAAGGAGTCATCACATACCTTAGCCTAGAATACTGCCAGCAAATAGCTCATTTCTTAAGAAGATCATAACTACACAGCTCACTTGAACTGGTTCTTCATTTTGAGATCTAAAAAATGCTTACTTTATGTAAACAATTGCATACATTCATTAGGCCTATGTTACTGAACTGTGACTGGACTAGCCATAGTGAGTGCTCACTGGAAACCCTCGCAAGGTGGAGGCCTGAGCTGGGGTGTAACACCTCAGCAGGCATCAGGACTGGATCCTAGGAAATGCTGGAGAGGCTATGAGGGTCATGGTCCCTATGGATGTCAGTTTTGTAAGGAAGACTGATAGACAGGCTTCAGTGGCAAAATTTAGGGTGTTGAGCAGGAAACTGAAGATAAAGAATCTCTATTGTAGGAGTGCCTAAAATGCTCCCAAGTACCTCATGTGGGGACAAACATGGAAGCAAAATCTCCATGTAGAGTTGAGAAAATGGTGTGAAGAAGGGCATTTCAGATTCAACAACGGAGTTTACACAGGACAAATTTGGCTATCCCATCACCTAAACAAGATGGGAACCAGGGTACCGGTGACAGAAAACTTGTTAAAYGAGGGTATTATAGAAAGCTAGAACAAAAGAACATATGGTTTGGATTGTTCMATCTTCTGGAATGAAGTCACGGGAACACTGCATCTTTCAAATATGGCATAGAAAACATTTGGCAAAAGTTTAACAGAAAATTACAAAGACTGGAATGCCTAGCTTTAAATGAGAATATTGATATAAAAGGCACAAGAGAAACTTGTAGAAGAGAATTAGTGGAATACTGTAAACTCAGTAAACTGAGTAAAAAGGAAAACCAAGCAGAAGAAAGAATTGCACTCTACGTTAAAGAAAACGCAGTTTCAGATCGGAGTGAAAAGTCAACCATGTCAAAAAGTAAGACAGAATTCCTGTGGATTGAAATTCCAAGGTCAAATGGGAAAAGTACAGCACTAAGACTGTATTACTATTCACCTGACCACAGTGCTGATAGTCTGTAACATGCTGAAAGGCTATGAGAGCAGGAAACACTATCTAAATGTAGAACATATTGATGATAGATGTGATATCAAGACTAAATATCTAGACATCACTGACAACTGCTTCCTTGATTAGGTCCTCACAATGTGCTAGAAGAAAAGGAATTCTTGGCTTGATTCTGAGCACTGTATAGCACCGGCTTGTAACGTCCTTGTAGGATCACAGGAATTAAACAGGAAACTACTCCACCAAGAAAGAACAGCCATGCACCAATGCCCATGCAATCAAGGAGTTCTCCGTCTGTCACGCTTGCCTGTGTCCAAGCCAGGTGAGGTTTCCCATCAAAGAGGAATTCAAAGAGCCCCCTGAATACAAAGCAATTAGTTTATTGTCATGTATATACAACTATTTGAAGTTAGTTCTTTGAATTTGGTAGCATTTCAGATTATTTTATCCATGCATAAATAGAGAAGCCACAAGAACAGAATCCAGACACACATCCTCCTCCCATAAACTTGAGATGTATCACATCAAAAGCATGGCTTCTAAAAATGTTAATTTTGTGCAAAAGAAACAATAAACTGGACTGTGGCACATTTGCCTGTTAAAAATGACAAAAAGCTATGGRATGCCAACAGAGAGCTTAACTAATTGCCTAACCAGTTCCTCTTGCTGTTCAAGATGTGTTACCATTTTGCACTACTACTCATTGAAAGCATCATATGATTTTTTTAATAGAATTGAATATTCCTGTATMCATATAGCATGCACAAACACAAAGAGACAAAGGCAAGTACAGATTTTTATTCCATAGTGTGATGCAGCTAATTTGAACTTGTTCTTGGCAACGCTCAAAAAGCTAATACRTTTTCAAATTAGGCTCTTGAGGTTTGATCATGCTCTCATCAGAGGCATTAACAAAACTCTCAGTGATTTTACCATGAGCCAGGATTTGGTCCTTAGGAAGATAAGAAAACTTAATATTAAGTGCTGCAATCTTCTTAAAAGATATTGTCACTATTCATTGATTTTCAGAACTAGCATCTCAGAAGTAGTTGGATCATTTGTTATGATAAGAAGTTCTACTGATGCCTCAGGCTTTTTTGAGTTTAATTTTTCTTTATTTTCTTGTCTGGTAGAAAGATAAATGCTCAATGAACAAGTCAGTTTTAAAGTAATTTTCTTTCATTTTAATTTACAGGTTTTTGTAAGATTGTAGTTGCTGTGTATAATTTCTAAAAACACAATAATTTGCATACATTAAGAAGGTATGTGTGTGCAGTATGTCATTATTTCTGTATCCTGCATAGCTTTTCTATATGAAAAGAGATTCTGATGCAGAATTATGAGAAATAACATCTATAAATACTGTAGAGAAATTAAATTAATAATACTTGGCAATTATTTCTTCTCTTGAAACATTAATAAYTGGGTCTTGTTCAATTCTAAGTGAAGACCCACTAGAGCCAGAAAACATGTCATAAATTTTAACTCCATTTAACTGACAAGGAAACTAAGAATTGGAAAGTTTAAGAGACTYGCTACAGCTTTTTAAACTTAGTCTGCATTCAGAAAAATTTCGGCTTTTTAGAAGTTCTCAAACCCACATACCATGTTCTTTTTGTTACAAAAAGGAGCTACTGRGTATTGAGCAGTTTTAAAGTCCTGCCAGTGCTGAGTCTCCTGATGCATAGCTATTGCATGTTCTGGACTGCGTGTGAACCTGTTTTGTGCATATTCACTTGTGTGAAAAAATAATGAAGTAAATTGCATTTAAGGACTGATTACATCAAATAAAGGGTTGAAGGTAAATCAGAAATTTAGAAGGGAACAATAATTGTAACAGTGACATACATATCCATTATAAACTTGAAAAAAATACTAGCAAAATGTGTTTGTATGTAGCTCACATCTCTGTATATGCTGTTTTATGGCTTGGCTGGGAACGCCACCGAGTTTAACAGAGGGCAGTTCTTTCACAGTGCTTTAATACTGCAGCACCAAGACAAACAGCAGTCTGGAGCAGCTTCAGTTATAGCCACAGCAATAGTTAACTTCATCTTCATTTTGCAAGCTCTATTCTTTTGGCTTCCTCTTAAAAACAAAGATGTCTATTGCCTTGAAGTCATCTATTTTAACCTGAGTGATGAGAATTATTCACAATTTTCCAAATTAAATCTCTCTGATGCTTTATAAAATGACATTGAAACTTTCTTTCACAGTTCCACTGGAAGTTTCTTGCCTGACATACATCTCAGGTTGCTACTTACTTTGTTTCATGACTGCATCAGACTGATGGCTTACAGGAATCCTGTAAGTTAAAAATTGCAGTTGGCTTCTTCCTCCTCCTGTAATTTTCAAATAATAACTGTCTGGCTTTAATCATATATGTTTATATTTAAATAGTTGTAGGCTTCATGCAGGAATTATTAAATGAGGTTCTCTAGCTTGTGTTAAACAGGATGTCAGATTTCTCATGCCTCCTGGCTTGAAAAGCTAATTCTATAAACCCATATAACCCAGGGCCTTAGTCAATCTCCAACTGAGTTGATTAGGAGGGGACTTGCCTTGATGAAGTTATTCCATAATTAGCCCCTGCAGTGTTCCTTGGCCCCTTTGCTAAAGCACCTAGTATAGCATTTTGAGAGTCACAATACTGGATTAATATTGATAACGATAACATTTGCACTTGCTTGAGTGTCTTGCTCATGACAGGATGGTTTGAATTTGTATGCTTCTGCCGGAACAAGTAAACACGGAGGCAAGATTAGAAAACAGACTTGCACTTAGGAACTTAATCATTTAAAGTAACATCTTTGTTGTTGCGTTAGTCACATCCTTCACAGAGCAAAGGACTATGAAACCTACTGGAATTTTCATACTGATGTAATCCAGACTTAGTGTCTTTCCAGATTTTGCTTAGYTCAGAGCCATTATACTATTAGCTATATTTACTTATGATCACTTTTCAGCTGTGCTCTCTTGTGTTTCCTTACATGATCCTGTTTTTCACTCTGATTCATCTCTAATTCTTTTTCCTGGCTTTCATGGTTGAACTCTTCTTTTATCTCTCATTGTTCTATTTGCTTGAAATAACAGGTCTAGCACTTAGATTTGTTTTTGTGCTTATCATATCACAGAGCAGGATCTTCCCATTAATTACATTCACTCTTCTGCAATTTTAGTCTTTGTTTTGGTTTGAACWACTGTCTAACCTTTAGTTACTTAACAAAACCCTTTTTACTTAACATCCACAAACATCTTCTGGCATTTGCTTTTAGAAAGCACCTCTATACTGTTGTACATCTTAGAGGAATGTATACGAAGCCTTCAAGGTTTGACATTTCAAAAACCTTGAGAACATATCTCATTCCACTTCCCCTGCTCRCCTTCAGAAGAAACCCCCAAAAGAAAGATTTGCTGTTCTATGCAATGGAAAACTAGGTCAATTAAAACTATCGGCTTTTATCTTCATTAATTTAACATCTACTTCATATCTGATTTCTGTGTCCCAGCACTGTAAGAAAGAAAGTAATATAAGAACCCTAGTAAGCTCCCACATAATTAATTTTTGGTCTTTTGGCTAGAACTGTACCCAAGTCACCATTTTGATTTAATCTGTTTTTTTCCCCACCTATTTTTTATTACTCATTTCTTTAGCAGGCCAATGATCACCCCTACCATGGCAAGCTGGGGACTGGGCCACTGAGCTATAGCTGTGGGCCTACCAGGACTTACCCCTTTGCAGGACAAAATCAGAGAAACAGACAAACAAAACCGCCCCTCACCTCATCACCAAACTCAAATGTACTTTCTGCCTGGAACATGCAAGTAGCTATTTTAGGTATCAGCTCTGGGGCTGTAAGGTATAAAGAGCAAGCTTATCTATGACTGAAATGGCTGTCATAACGCTTCTTGCTAATTAAGMCTTCTACGATTCACCAGCAGATCCAGACAGCTCCCTGCAACCTTCCTAYGGTCCCAGGCGACCTTCTGTTTAAGCCTTTAGGGTTTCTCCTGCCAGCTTTCCCAATAGTGAGAAGAGCAGTACCCTGGCTCTGTATTATATGATTAAGATAAAATAGGAAAAACCTTTGTAGGTGAGGACCAGTCTGCAAATCAATCACTTCMCTTTACAGGCCCATTTCACTGTATGACACTGCTCATCTCTAACAGTAGCCATCATATACTCAAGAAAACTGTCCTCAAGCACCCTCCTGTCAGATGGCAGCAGCTGCCGAAGGTCTTGCACATTCACGGAGCTGAGTGTTYCCAACTTCAGGTGGGAGACAGTGAAATCATTAAATGTCTCCCACAACCAAATATTTCAAAGGCAGTAAGAACARAAGAAAAACTTTTGCTCTGGAATATTGAAGACAATCTGATGGAAAAATACCTGTCTCCTCTCTAAAATGCTGCTCTGCTAAAGGAATTTGGAACACTCTTYTCTAGTTCTCTATAGGTAGATGACCTCTTTATTACTTCTTACACATTGCTCCATTAGTCAGCTCCACTCTTTCTGATCCTAACCCTCAGCGAAGAGTTCTGCAGACTCCTGCTAATTGTTGCAAAAAATTTTACAGTGCTGAAAATTATTTCTGGATCATTGCAATTGCCTGTCACTATAAGTAAAGCCATTACCTGGAAGTACGTTTCACGGAACAAAGCAGTTCTCTATTATTAGTATGGCCTTGTATGAGGAAAGAAGTACAGTGAATTTGCTGGCAATATTCTTAAAGCTATTGGTCTAAAACTTGCATAGAGAACTTCTACAGGAAAAAGAGCATCACCTCACTGTTACATGCTTTCAAAATCATCAGATGCTACGGCGTATCTACAGTACGGATCACTCTGTGAGTACCAAACAATTATGGGAAATGCTGCTGACATATCCCCCGTCAAGATTTAATAGGATAGATTTGCCTATAAATAATGTGAAGTTTGTCACAAAAAATATAATTTTTTCCAGTGCCCATCACTCTCTTTCTCTCCTTTCCTTTACCCCTTCTCTCTTCTTTTTATGTACATATATATAGATAGATATACACTCAGAGATGACATCCTGCTATACATGGAATACATGTGTCACCAGCCCTTGAAGATAAATATATGAAGTGCTAGCTGGATGTAGCAGAACAATAAAATGTGCACTGCTAAAAGTTTCTTTCTGGTGCAGAAAATGATAAATAAAAGGGTGCATGTGGAGATCACTTGAGATAACTAAGACAGATAGATTAGATGTTACTGACAGAGTAGGCGGCCAAATTCATACTGTTAAAAGCTGGCGTGTTATTTTTCTAAAATACAGAGAAATAAGCAGTGGAGAMACAGGAGTGACACATGAAAGCCTATCGCAGCGGTGTCTCTGCAGCTCTGTGCCTCCTGTGACCACTCGTAGGCTGGAACTCAGAGATGGACTTGGAAGAACAAGCTGGATTTACTATAGTGAAGAGATTATCCAAGTAATCAATGATGTTTTTCTCACAACAGTATTATAATCTGATCCTGAAAATATTACCTACAGTATTATGCAGTAGCATGGGAAAAACAAAGTGGTTAATGTGACTACTCAAAGAAGTAAGCAGTACATTTGGTATACATGGGCAGGATCGGGTCCATCCTTAGGTTATATGAAATATTTACAGGATAGGAGTCTCTGAATTTCATTTTGAAGTTGCAATAAARGATGCCAGTTCCACAGGGAACTTTGCTCTTTGTGAAGAAAAAATCCTCAGAACACAAGAATATTTTTATTTCTGAGATAAGATTTTTTAATTAAAATTCCTGAATTGTATGACTTCATTTTGAATACATCTTTAACATCTACAAATTTCTCATGATTCTGCTCTTACATAAGACTGACATGTCAGAGAATATTTTATAAAGTTCATTTCTTAGTTTGTAAAATAATAGAAAACAAAATTACAAATAAAATTTATAAAAAACATTTGAACTAAACATATTAACATTTCTTTCCCATCCCCACGCCATCCTTGGATCACCAAACTCTCAAATCCTGATGGGAATTTTCATTAACARCAGCTCAAAATAATATTTTACTCTCTGGAAAAATGTTTACTAAATGCATTGAATCAGTGAAATGCATTTCATCATGGCAGCAGTAAAAAGAAAAAAGTTTTATGATAGTGACACTCCACTATGCAGAAGATCATCACAGAGCATATGTACTTTCACATCCCACGAATTCATTAATTTTACTGATAGACTGTAAGTAGGCAGAACTCCAACTTTGTTCTTTTCTTCAAACTGTACTTTGTCTGGTTTTGTATTTTTCTCATTCCCTTCTTTCTAATTGTTTCTGGGTTTTGCCAAATCCTACCTAAGTGCTTGTACCGTATTTTTGCCTTTTTTTTTTTTCTTTTTAAACTAATTTTGTAGCAGCCCTTCCTTTAGGAGTTAAAACTCTAAAGTTGAATGACGAACAATAAATTACAGCTCGTTAGGTAATCCTGGTCCTACAGTTGATATTTCTCAATGCATTTCCTGCTCTCTTTTTACAGTACGGTTACTCATGCTTTATTTTTATCATTTATTATTTACAAAGTGCCATGTGTTCCCCATTCTTCACAAAACAGCAAATGTTCCAGGTTCCTGCCCAGAAAAGCTTACGATTTATGATCAAAAGGTTCAAAGGTTTCTGCTTTGAAACCTTCTTGAACGCTACATCACAGAACAATCAGTAGAAATGTTAACAGACCATCCCAGTCCACTACTGGCCAAACAAGTCCAAGACAACACTGCGGCCTCATTTGTTACTGTAAAGCCCTAAACCGTTCCCTTTCCATGATTTCCATTCCATTATTTCAGCACAGTGGAGCTGAGGTTTACATCACAATTTGGTACACATCTATAATGTGTGTTTAGATGCTGATCTGTCCTGATAGGTGTTCAGTGAAATCTGAATAGATAAAGAACTTGAAAAGTGACTACGACACAAAGCTGTATTGCAGAGCATGACATCTAATTTCTTTTGCTCTTTTAAGGTCAAATTCACCAGCATGCACTGGATATCTGGTTTAAAGGAACTACAGGTCTATAAATACAACTTATAGATCTATAAATGCAACTTGTTTATTCAATCCATGTCTGAGTGTCAGCGACATCTCATTAAATTCCAGTCAATGGTCTTTTTTGCTATTCTCTGATGTGCCAATGAAGTGCCTTAAAAAGTCACTAAGATGCAGAATTGAACTTTGATTTTTCTTCATTCTTTCTACACCAGTTGATGAACAGTTCATCCTGTGAAACAGAAGTTAAAACCATTACCAGGTTTCTAAACTGTCTTGCCCTTTGTGTAACCATTTCAGGCTTTCAATAAGCTTGAATTTTGTAACTTCTCAGAGATGTTACACTGCTGAGAAAACACAATGTGCTTCAAGTTCTCAACATTAAAACGAACAGGTGATTCTTATTAAATACTGTTACAGCCACGATCATCTAGGATGATAAGCAGAGCTAGCTTTTTTATCAGACCAACTAGAATAACTGTAAAAACTAGAGGGGCTTTCAGGTATGAGAACCTTTTTTCAGTTCTGAAATAGCAGTTAACTTTAAAGCTAAATGCAAGTTATGAACAAGTTAATTTGGCACATACTGGGCCTTCTGAAAGAGGGAGTTTCTAGTTTATAAAACATGCAAGTGTTACTAGCGTGAGGGAAAGGAAAGTTCCCAATCTCCCTCTATAAACCATTTATTTCCAGATATTGTGCAATTACGCCCTTCTTTCTTTCTAAAAAAAGAATTAATCTTTCTAAAACAACCGGTCATGATCCTCATGATCTGTTCATATCAGTTGTTAAGTTGCACAGTACTACATGAGGCCACATCACTGACTTGCCTAACCACATTATTGTATTTTCCTTATTATTCTCCAACAAAGACCATATGTATCTCAGTGTCACCTTTGCTTTGTGACTGCAGCAGTACATTGTGGCAGAATCACTTGAAGATGTGAATTTTTTGCAGCATGCTAGTACAGTGAGTAGAGTTGAAATACAGACAAAAAAAGAAAGAGGAGTTCAGCTATGAGAAGAAATTAACTTTGTGACAGTGTTTTGGCTACCGAGGAAGTCCAAGGCCACACAGCAAGGTTGGAGGGAAAGTCCTGTTCTGGAAATACAGAAAAAACAGGATATAGTCTCTTCCTCTCAATTCTATTCTTCCCTTTGCATCTAAGATTTAAAACGGTGAGGGAAATACAAGGTGGTGGAGGAATAAATGCAATTGAACTTGAAGCCAAATTCAGCTCTGTTAATCCTCTCTCAGGTTTCTGACTGAACCAAGAAACGTAACTCTGGTTTGACGTAAATTGTATTTCTTCTGCCAGTCCTTAGGCTTTGTATTTGTGGGCATGACAAAACCAGAAACATTTCCCTCTAGTTTAGGAGACTTAGTTATAGCTCGGAAACCCATTACGCTAATTTAAGTACAAAAAACAAAGAAAAAAAAGGCCTCAGGAGGTAGCAATCCAGATTCAACCTATCTCTGCTCATGTGTTTACAGTAACCAGGAAACAGATAATAATCTTTTATTTCTAAGAACAGCTCAGTTCCTACAGGATGGCCAAGTGAGAATTGGTTGTAATTACTGATTGCAGGAAGTGATTACTCACTTCCCTGGCCTAAAGAAATGGCTTCAGCCATACCTAAGATGTTTAGGTATTTCTGGGCTAATATAAACACTCTTCTGACTCCTCTTGGAAATTGCAAATGGTATTTTGAGAATGCTATTTTACAGAAATGAAAAATGATCTTACATGTTGGAGAGAAGACGACTTCAAAGTTGGAGTTGTCAGTACTTCAAAGTTTCCTCTACAAGTCATTTAACTTTTCTCTGAGATTCAGTACATTCCTCTGTCAAATGAAGATGATGATGGTGACCCATATCTTCATGATATTTTAAGTCTAAATTCATTAAAACTTATAAAATATTTTGCAGTGCTTAGGAGAAAAATGTTACAGAAATGGAAAGCATTTTCGCTATACTAATTAGCTGAAGAGTGAGACCTTTACAGAACTGTAGCTCATGCTTTGGAGGGATTACAGGTTTTTTTAAACTGTAAATTTTCTTTTAAGTCTGAACACATTTTATTTTATTTACTGCAACTGAAACACATATAAAAGCAAACAATGCACAGTGCCAATAGAGCTCCCAAAAACATTGGCTTAGCTGGCCTTAGTTCTTCACATTTACATCCGAAATTATATAGCCATACTGGGAAGGAGTAATTTGTATGTTGCCTTTTGTCCTAAGGAAGTGCTGTGAAAATTAACATGTAGATTATACATAGGAATCATGACTAGAGCTTCATAGCTTGACAGCTCACAATAATTGCTCAACAGGTTAGAGCAGAAATAAAGGATAAGTAGGGGAGCCGATGGGAGTGCTGAGTGCCTGGGAAGGAGCTAGAATTAAGGTGGGCAGAACGTAATTGTTTAAATTGGAATTTAGACAAGACAGCAGAGCTAACATGCCAGTAATGTAAGAAAACTGAGATGCRGATACAGTAGATATTTTGATCACTATTAACTCACTTCACAGTTCTTGTAGGGTGATAGCACAATCTGTTACCACGAAAAGAATTGTGAAGTTTTAACTGAACATATTAAGGTCTCTTTATCCATCACTGGAGCAAAGGCTTCAATATTATACAGTCTACATGCATATTCTGAATCCTTAATGGAAACACCGCTCAGTTTTTGAACGAAAGCTTGCACAAACAGTGCTTGAGCAGCAATTTTCTTGCTTTGATTTATGAAGAGACACCCAGACTGGAACATCAGCATCCCGGTATCAGCTGTTGGAAGGATTTACAGCACATCAGAAAGAGACACCCTGCGTGTCACAAGGAGCAGACACACACTAAGCAAGGTTTCCCTAGCAAATGGAAACAGTGGACAAGCAATACTGCAGATTCAATTGGAAATCACTCCATACTTCAGAGGACAAGAGTTTTGAGAGCTTCCAAGGTAGAGAGAGAAAGACAGGACCCAAACTTTTCTCCAAAGTGTCTCCGTCTATGCGTTTGGTTTAAGAGCAAAGCAGGATGATATGCAGTAATGCAGATAAAGTGAGTAAAGGGGAATGCATTAAAAAATTAAGCTGTCGCCTCCTCCTTGGACCTATCAAGTAATTTTTTTGCCAAAGTACAAATTCTCTACGTGCCCTCCARCTTCCAAACATCAGCAGTGGTTTTGCTCTTCATCAGCCCGACACTTCCCAAGTTAATTATTTTGCCAGGAACTTGTCTAACCAAATCTCCCAGCACACACTGCATATTCCTTCTTGTCTCAGGAAGCAGGGACCTCACATGCTACCTATATTCTCCCTCGTATCTAAGCAAATGCAGATGTCTACTACACATGATATCTTAATCACTGGTACTTTCTGGAGAAAAGTTTCAACATCTGCTGTATCTTAATTATAGCATCTCAAGGGACACCACCTGACTTTCACATTAGTTAGCAAAGCCTTTCCTATTAGGAATTCTTTGGAGACCAAATCGTTCATCTTAACATTGCCACAACACAGCAGGTGAAATACTCTGACGCAGCAAAGCAGCACAAGACCTATTTGCTTTCCAAGCCCTTCATGTAGGATTTACTTACTAAGCCTACAACAGAGGAGGTAAATACCCCTCTGCAAAAAGACGAATTCCACCTCGAAAGAGGTGGAGTTGTTCAGTAAAGAGCAGGCATTTGTCAGGCATAAATTATCACAACTCTGTTGTCATGGAGCGATGAGAATTTATCCCTGCTGAGGATCTGCTCCAGGATTTTGCAGCTTTTATTGCTGTGTATGTATTGTAGTAGTGAAAGGTTGTCTGTCATGATGAAAGTAAGCATAACACAATGATTTGTTTGTATTTATAACTCTGTGTTTTTATATCTGACTGTTACTCATTGCTTTTTTTTTCTAATCACATCTGCTCTTGCTAGTTTCTGAATCTGTAATCCCCATTAAAATGAATCGTCAGTAACAGCCTTTATCACTCTCTACTGGCCCTGGGACACGTGCAGCTAATTACATGCACACGCCTCTGCCCCGGTTTACAACTGAGAAAACAGAAGGGAGACTGTGTTAGTGACAATTTTAAAGAGAAACAGTGCTAGGACAAGATCAGGCGATAGGAACTTAGACCAAGTTCCTGGTCTAAGTCCTGTGTTTACATGACCAGATAACATTCCCTGACAAAGTGAGGAAGTGTTTCTTTTTGAAAATGATGCAAAGACATCGTTACAGAGAATCAAGAATTCACCTTAAAAGTGAACAAAAAGTGAATAATGAAAACTTGTAACAACAGTTAGGAATAAGACTTTTTGAAGTGTTCTCCTTTAAGGGTTTCTTTTTATGCTTTATATTCAGTCGCACAACTCCACAGAATCACTTTTATATAGTTGTTTGCAATGAGCAGGCTCATTTTTTGGGATGAGATTTGCAAAAGCACCAAGAGAACTCTGAGTGCAAAGCCCATGTCTTTCTGTGAGACTTGTGTTATTGTATCACTCATGTTTGCTTTGAAAATCACCTCTTCTGAATCCAGTGGAGTTTTTATTCTGTTTTTGGCAATAGGGGCAGAGTTAGTTAAACTGGCCCAAAGCCAAAGTAACAATATTTTTCCTTTTTTTTTTTTTCCCCCACTAGAGTCTTATATTATCATATGGAGATGAAAGAAACCCTAAAATAAACTTGGTTTACCTGACACTGACAAACTAGAAGCCAGCTTTCAAGGAATCAGTTTATCAAAAGACAGACTTCAGAGCCCAGCCATGCACTTTAATCACTTGTTTCACAGGTGTGAAAACAGAGACATTTCTCACATGGCATAAGACATAATTGATTATTCTTGTCCTATCTCAGCCTGGTAAACTGATGATTGCTGCTGATATTCTAGATCACAGGATATGCCTTCTTTACAGAACCTTAAAATCTACAGTGAACTTTTCATTCTGTGTCAAAAGACCTCACTTTCGTCTCCATTACCATCAACACATCTCAAAATTTTAAGATAGCTATTTTGTTACTAACTGAAGAAAAGATAAAATGCCTTTTTCCCCTCTGTGCAGTCAAAATGAATACCTCTTACCAATATGCTTAGAACCATTAAATCATGAGCCTGAAACACAGGTTATTTGTGAATGACAGAAAAGCCAAAAAGAAAGATTCAGCAGAATTTGTTTGTGGCAGACTAGTCTTACATGCCCAGTATCACATTTAAAAAGTCTCACTATTTAGAAGTTATTTCCTTGCTATTAATCATGTCTAGCCATTTCCATAACAGCAGGAGAAAAGATGAACTGAAGCTGGTATAGTCACATAACATGTGACCCTGCAGCTTTTCCGTTGGCAGGTGTCCATCACAGCTCCCCCCGTTCTCTTATCAACTAGGTAATGTACATACTTCTCTGCACGGTTGCCTTTCTTACTGCGAAATGCTGTAAAATACAGATTGTTGTGCTGGCTCTCCACATGACACTACATCAAGCATAAAGAATACCAAATGACTTAAGCAGTGACACTGAATCACTCAGGGTCTGGTCCAGCTGGACTGAAAAATTTAAGAGCACCTCTCATATTCAAGCATCTGAGCAAGGRCATAAGGATTTGGCCTATTGAGCTGGTGGGACAGACACATGTTCAGGAGCCCACAAAGTCAGATCTCAGAACAATCTTTCCTTATGTGCTCCCTTTTCAGTGGTATGCATTTTCTGTGTATCAGCAGCCAATTCCTGATCTGTGTGACAGGAACTTTTTAACCCATACAGATGTTTGTTTCAGACAAAAAAAAAAAAGAGAAGGAATCATCGTTAATAAAAAATATTCTTACAGGTTGAAACTGAGCATGCCTTACAAAAAAATCAACATCTGAAACATGAACTTCCCGCTCAGCAGAAAAAAGTAATGACTTTGGAAGCCAGCTCAGCATAGGAAGGCCAAAAGCTGTAATGAAAAAGGGTTTGGAGGCTCCAAGGGCACTGAGGAAAGCACATTCTCCATCTAACATGGGTTGTATGTGGGAGATTGCCCTTGGCTTCCCAGAAGAGCCCCCCCAGAGTGATGTCAACTGTMTAGAGCAAAGGGACCGAGGTTCAGGTTGGGCATGTGTAGGGTTTCAATGCTGCTGCACCCGCACAGCCAAAAGTACAGCTTTATAACTGTTTCTGGGCAAAGTGCACAGATAGGGAAAAAAGCCTTCTTTAATCTCCCACATCGAGCGTGAAAGCAGGATTCACACACACGCCCACGTAAAGAAACRTATATTTAAGAAACCCCAGCCGTTCTCTTATTTTGTAGGAAGTTGTATGGTATAAAGGATAACACTGTAGCTTGCAAATCAGTAAGAGCAGGTACTATCCTAACTTCTGCCAGTGTCCTACTAGGTAGTCTTGAGTAAATCAGTTTAGAGATTACAAAACCAGTAATTACAACGATCAGTTATGTGTTCCTATAACACAACTATAGGTCCACTCTAAATCAATTCCTACTTGAAGCAGAATATATTTTTCAGAAAAAAACCCAAGAAATTTTGATTTTAAAAACTCCAGACATAGAATCCACAATGACCCTTTAAAAACAATTTCAAAGGTTTATTACAAAAAACAATTTCAACTGGTTTATTACAAAAATGTGCACCTAGAGTCTACTGTTGCCTAAATTCCAACTTTCCACCATTTTATTTTTTTATAACTGCTATGTTGAAAAGTTTTCCAGTATCATATTCTGTGCCTTATATAGATACAGGTTGGGACAAATTAGCTTTGCTTAAACTACATAGGTTCAAGCCCTTTAGTATCTTGCTGCACAGAATGTCCAATCCATTAATCATTCTCTAAGCCTTCACCAACTCTTTATTCCTTTTTGAAACATGAATCTCAGTCTTCATATGTACTCAGATATTTAGGAAGTTATCACACCACTACTGTCACAGAAGTAGCATAACTTCACGATTCCTGTTTGAAGTTTCTCTTTAGGCCATCTTTAGGCTGTTGGCCACTGTGTGACAGTGAAATCCTACATTCAACCAATTATCTGTCATGATCTCCCAAAAACTTTTCAGACACTGTTTCCCAGGATAGAGTTATTAATCCTGCAAATGTAAGCTAAATTACTTGTTCATATATATGGAAAAATACATATATAAACCAAATATATATATGTATATGGTATTACCTTCAGTTTTACTGAAGCGTATGTGATTTATGGATCGCTTCATAAGCAAACTTTATCTCCAAAGTCCCAAACTTTATTCCAAATTTATCATTAATGACTTTTTAAATATTTTTTTGGTYTTTAAAAGAAATGGGAAACAGAGCATGGCCCAACAATTCCTAAGGGATCCTATTAGATGATGATTCCCACTTCCCATATTAAGACTACCAGAGAAGCAGTTTTAGGTCCTTTTAATGTGTTGCCCAGTTGAATTTGCGTTATTCTCATTTCTTAATCAAAGGTTGTGTGGTACCATGACAAATGCCCTAAGAAAGTCCATTACATCAGCACTACAACATTCATCGACCAAACCTCATATATCATAGGAAAGCGATTGAGTTAGTCTGACAAGATATATTTCCCATAAACCAATGAGAACTGCCATAAATTACATTATTCCTGATTATTACTTTACTAGTAATGTCCCATATCAGTCTTCCATTATTTTGCCAGGGACTGGCACCAGGCTGAAAGGCCTGTAATTACTAAGCCATCCCATTTAAAATTCTGGCACAGTATTTGCCTTCCCAGTGCTGTATCAATTAATAAAAAACAACATTAACAGTCCAGAGACATCTTAAGCAGTTCCCTGAATACTCCCCGATGAATGTTATTGGAACTGCTGACCATAAAATGTCTTAACTCGAACAGTAGCTGTTTAACAACCTCCACAGTTAGTGATGAAACGAAAATAATTTCCCAACCTCTATCTCTACCTGTACAAAATGCAGATAACAGCACTTACTCCCAAAATGCTTTGAGAGCAGTAGTTTAAAACAATTCATAAGAGCTAGGTATTTGAGTTTTTTAACTCCTCTGTATTGCAATACCTCTCCAGCGATTAAGAATACTCATACTTCAACAAAAATCTTTCTTTCTTTTGTATTGAATAGGATCTGAGGTAAAAAATATTCTTGCATCTTTTTCATGCTGGCTACCCAGAATTTATATGGCAATATTAAACCTTTCACTGTCAGAAAATCCCTTATGTAAATGTGTGGAGTCACTCTAAATGGATGCTTCACTGAATCCAGTAAATTCTCAAGCTTTGTGAAGTACAACAAATAGTGAAGCAGTTAATATGGTAAGAGGAATATGTGTTACCTATATTATCAGTAATCACAAGTGGATAACATCTGATTAAAGAGCAAAAATTTTCACTTTGAGATCTGTAAAGGCATTTCTGTACTCAAGAAAAAATGATCAGAATAAAATCCTTGCAAATCATCCTTTCATTTGAGGTCTAGCATGTTTTAGGTACTGGCACTGTGTACACATTTTTAGCAATATTAAACCATTTAAACCAGATTTTCATTAACTCTATAGCAAATATTCTGTATAAGTAATTTTTCCTTGCTTCAAGGTAAATTGATGCGTTTATATTGTGCTCACTGATGTAATGGCAATGTAATGCAGACATACCAAAGCTAGCTTTAAACCAAAGCCAGCTTGGATACTGGTACCCATTTGGCCACAGACATCAGGAGCTTGGGATAGGTAAATGCCTGTGTATTTATGCAGCTTCTAAAACATGTTTTGGAACCCCCAGTGAGCTACATGCTGTTAAAATATTACTGGTATCTGAAAAAAACTAGATTTAAATTACCTAAGATGGTCAGCTGTGATCAGAAGTCTAACAGACCTAACACCAGTGACAGGAAAACACACGCTTGAAAGTATTTTGGCAAGTTAGTTGTTTTCAGAATAACTACACCTGATCAAATTCACCCTCAGATACTTTCAGCATAGATGGAAGCAATCTCAGAAGCATTAAATAGAACTTATAAACAGGTACAAACATAGTGCTTAGCATTAAAAATAGGGGAAAGAAAGGCCAGAAAGCTTATTTCTAATTACAGCAGAAGTACTATAACAATTAATCAAACAATTTAAGTATCTAGAAGATGATAAGGGGATGCAGACTGTTTTCTTTGTACAGTAGGGTAACAGGCATTACAGACAGGCAAAAAAGACTAGATATTTTTAATAAGAACTTCATGGAAACTTGGTCTAGAAAAATCACTGTTAGATGGCTGCTTAACTCTACTCAGAAAACAGTTACTGATGATTCACTGTCAAACAAGAGGGGTTTCCGAAGTGGCATTCCACAGAACAGCATATAATTCAGTATTTTGATTAATGATTTGGCTAAAGGAATAGAAAGCATATTTGTTAAATTTGCAGGCAACTTGAAGCTGGAAAAGCTTGTGAGAACACGACAAGGATGTGATCAGAATTTAAAAATGTCTAGATAAAGTGGAGAAATGGTTTTGGATAAGTAGGATAGAAGTCAATAAGTACAGTGGCAAAATTCTACAGTTAGGTAGGACTATTTAACCACAAATAACCACAGTGGGTAAGTAAATGATTCAGGAATATCACCAAAGGTAACAGTAGATCACAAGCTGAACATGACTCAACAGCATCATGGTGTTGCAACACTATATGGGGGGGACGTATAAACAGAAATACTCGTGTAATATACCTGAAAATTTTTTTCTGGTCTACTGAACAAGAGTAGACTAGAGTACTTGTCCAGTTTTGGACATTACTGAAGTAAACCGGTCTAAGGAAAATAATAAGAAAGATGATCAAGATCTAGAAAACCCAACCTATGTGACAAGGCTTAAGGAACTGGGATTGCTTAGTCTAGAAAAAAGAAAATTGAGGGAGATGAAATAATTTTCTTAAAATGTGTACAAAGCAGCTGCAAAGGGAAATAGAATACATCCTTCTCCACATCAGTTTTGGCTAAAGAAAAAAGGGCATAAAGTTCAGCAATGCATTTTTAAGTAGGGTCAATAGTTAAAACTTTCAAATAGTAGGATAGTTAAGCACTAGAGCTTATTATCCTGGGGGCTGTAGACTTTCCACATTTTGAGACTTTCAATAAGAGGTTGCAGGATCAACCTTAATACATTTATGCTACACTGCAATCATAGTAACTGCAGTACAGCTGTACACTTGGAGATTCTACATCTTCCATAAAACTTTTTTCTACTTGACAAACGAGGAATGGTCGGTTTATAAGCCTGCAACACTTACGTAAAAGAGGCACTCTGTTTCAATGGAGTCAGTGCAAAATTGGCCATTTGGCCATTGAAATGTAGTCATCTTGGAATCTGCAATCAGGTGCATAGGGAAAGTGGAGACCTACTTTCTCCTCCTTTCTTTGTCTAAATAGGCAGATCTTTTTTGTATAAGGCATTTCTGTGTGGAGAACAGTGTTACTACACATTGAAAACCGCCTCTGCAAACAAAGAAAATCTCCTCTGCTAGGAAACAATATATGACTGGACAAACAACAGTAACTATGGTGCTAACAAATACAACCACAGGATAAAGGCAGGACAGATCTACTACAAGGCCATTCCCTGTTCTTATGATTTGATGTGGGTGATATGTTAATGGCTAACCATCACTTTTCTCCTCCCTCAAATAGGCCACTTTTTGCAGTACTAGCTGCTGCTGAACTCAATACAAGTGTATGTGAAAAGCCCACCCAGAGCCCAACCTTCCTAAGGAAGTTACGGTTTCTCCACAGCCCTCGTTTCAGATATAGGCATGGGTGGCACCGGCTATGTAGTAGCAGTGACCTTGCCCCATCACATACCACCACCTGGACAACATGCAAGACAGTGCTAACAGAGATGCAGCTGGACTGCTCCCTYCTCTGCCCACTCATGGCACTTACCCTATACATACAATTAGGGTAACAGCAACGGAAGCTTCAACTGAAATAGGACTGCGGGGTTTGTAATTATGCTGGTCATAATCTGGAATAACGCGGTGTTTTTCTTCGTTGTGTTGACAAGTTCTAGGCTGGTATTTACTGACAGGCGCAGASTTACAGGTGAAAAAAAAACTGGTGTGACTCCAACGTAATGAAGAATTATCCTGTTAGTATTCTACTCAGGCTATTTACAATCTAATTGCTGTTTGTTACTGTGACTTGTGGTTTCTATGTTCAGTCTTGTTAATTAAATAGTTTATATRCATCACTAGCAAAACTTTCAGCTTTTTAAAATTTAGGATTGCGTGTTTTCAAATTTATTATTCATTAAAGTATGTAAAGCACCTTCTTTACATATGTTCCCTAAACACATATAAATCATGTTAGCATGTAAAAGCAATAAGTAAACACACATAATATAACTAGCGCTTTCATTGATGGGTGGTTGTACCATTCGTACCTTACAACTGCAACTAGAAAACAAAGTATAAAGTGTAATTAGAATCCATCAGAAGTAACAATATTATTAATAAGATTTAAGACTATTAATGCATTGACAACTGAATTTAATTTTCAGTTTTTGCACCTCGCTTGAGTCTAAGAATAAGCTAGGTTATTTTCAGTAGTTAATTTTTAATCAGCTCCATGTTTTCACAAATTAGGCCAATTATTTTCAGTTAGCAGAAAATATTATTCATGAAAATATTTATTAGTATTAATGTTTGTAAAGATCTATTTCTTAATAAAATGCAGGCGTTAGGCCTAAACAAACCCAAAGAGTTTCCATATATGCAAATTACTTATTATCTCCATGGTTACATGAGATAATAGACTGATGTTTTATGTAAGGTATATGCACCAGAACATTAACCTACTATTGAACAAAGCAGCAAATCTGTGTCTTTATGACCAAATATATGCTATCSTTGGATGCCGGCAACACAATCTGTTGTCATACATGAGAAACACCAAAAGATTCAGAGAGATCTGAGAAGCACAGCAGAGCGATGGATACAACCACCTGCTGTGCACGCAGAGGTCCGAGTTCCCCAAGGTGCTCTCTCCAAGTCTTGCTTCCGAAGCTGCAGGAATACAGCACATCGCAGGCAACGGCTGCCTCCGATGCCACTAATCACCACCCTCAATTTGCATTTAAAACTCTTCCACTGAACACTTTGTTGCACACAACTTACAGCTATGGAAACTCATTTTCCTTCACGTTACCTATTGCACACCTTCAGAAAAGCGTCCCTATTAAGGAAGAGCACTTAACTGTGTTTCACACTAAGTATATATTAAATTTTCCGACTTGGAACGTGCAGGTCTGTTTATCATTGCATGATTTCCCCAATAAAAATCATGACTTGCCCTTACCATATGGTTTCTTGGCATAGAAACCACAGACTTTGCCATTCCAATCACTTTGTTAATGAAGAATACTATGATAACTGTTACTAACTTGGAGTCTATACGTGTTGTCTTGTGCAGTTTCAGAGTCAGTGATTTAAAACTAAATTTGYAGGATGACAAAAATATCAGTAAAGCCTAAAAGAATGAAATATCTACCACTGTTGAAAATCAATAGGCCTCCCAGTGGGAGTTAAATGTCAGGTTTTTGACAGTAACTAGTAGCTGCCAGATTCTCCAAAAACACCTTGTGCGCTTCCATATTTCTGAAAATGCCCCTGCACTCCCATTACTATCTCTAGGCTTCCTAACAGTCCTAATTGCCCCAGAAACATATTCGAAAACAAATTCTAAGCATTTATTTGTAAAATAAAGGATTTTAATTTGACTTTTTGCAAAATTTCCCCTGGCAATTTAATATTAATTAAAATCTGTTGAGCCATATGGTGACTCTTCTTTTTCTTAACAAACATTATGACTTTCATATTTTCTACCATGATTTTTCCCATTTTTGCCATAACAAACAACAAAGCTTAGAGAGCTCATAGCACACAGACGTCACTGGTTCAAATACCAATGCAGCTACACAGACAGACCAAAAGGGACCACAATGGAAAAATATTTTTAAAGCATTTTAGTCAAGTGAACCTTGTGCAATTAAACATGCCCTGTAACAAAACAGACCTCCACATTCACAAATAGAGCAGAGTCACAAACAGYATGGGTCCTGGCACTCACTTTTTTCTAAGCTGTAAAGAACTTGCCTTTATATTTATATTTACATTTACATTACAGACTTGCACATTAATGCTTTCTGTCCCACCCACCATCACATTTTTGAAATTGTACTATAACTGAGCAATAAATACCATGCATTGATTACAGATTAGAACTAGATAGAGAGAGAAACAATCTTGCCAAAGCTGCTTCTACTGAAGAGCTAGAGCAAAGGCASAGTTTACACTTGTGGAAGCACAGCACTGTGTGTGCATGTGAGTGTGGCTTGCCCTGAAAGATATTTAAAGAACAATTCCTTAAGAAGAAACCACTGCCATACATCTATCTATGCATACATCTCCCTCCATCTCTCCATTGCACCGACTGCTGCTTTGCCAGCCTTCYTAATGACCGTTGCCAAGTGATTTAGCCCCCTGCTAAGGAAGAAGGTAAAAGCTGGATCTACCTGGCTTTACTGGATCTGCGAGATCCTGCCAAACTATGGCATCAGTATGCCATTGCATGAACAAATTGCAAAATGAATGCACCTGCTTCTGATGCATTAAGAAAAATGCCTATCCCAACACACACTATACTATAAAATCTCATATCTAGCATTTGGATCTTGCCAAATTCTATCAATGTTTGTCGCTCACCCACAAATAACATGGTATGAACAATCATTCCTAGATTAACAATTCTTCTACTATACGTGTACTTTTTCCCACCCTGCAGGAAAAATTTAAATCATGATGTACATACTTAGATTTAGAAAAAATAGATATTGCTACGTACTGGCGTTGACAAATTTACCCCAGCTTCTCCCCTGACAAAAACGAGAGCRCCCTGTGCTTAAAACAACAAAAAAGAAATTTTCAGGTGCCTTAAAAACATTCAGCTACWATAGAAAACTTGCACACTAGCCCAGGAAAGGATAATCTGGATCGACTGTAGCCAGAGTGAAAAAGTGCACCTTCAAGATTCCTAAAAGCTTAAATGTCTTGTATTAATCTCTGTTCAACAAACAGCAAAGACACCAAGGCTCCAAGTTTAAATAGGACTTGCTTTTTTTCATCTAGACCTAAACTTTCTTCTAAATTGAGCACAAAGGCAGCCAGATAGTTATATCTGAAAAATCTGTACTCCATATTTTGTATTTTAAGTGAAACCATAGTAATTCAAATTCAATGTTTTCATCTATGCAAGTGCAGTCACCTTTTGTATTACACTGTGAAGTTTTACAGTAAGATATGTCTAACACATACGGACAATCCCAAAGAAGTATTTTAAGCTCATCAGCTCTTAATTGAGGTTTTCAAAGCGGCTTAAGGGATTTAGACAAAAACTATTCATTTCTTATTTCCTTTTATCACCAATAAATGGCTAAACTCCTAGGCTGGTCTGAAAATCTCAGTGAGCTGGATACATATTCATTGGATGTAAGAGAACTGTCACTTTTGCTATCTATCTAAAAGATAAAACTCTCAAGCTTAAGTGAAAAAAATAATTGGCTAAATTTTGCTTGTGCCATCACTGACGACTTTACAAACTTGTGTTCTGCTAAACTCCATCTTTTTAGCTGAATAGGAACACTTCAGAAAGGCRTATTTAGTCAGCTGAAAGGAGAGCTGTGATGATACAAATGTGCTGGCTTCAGGAATAAGAAATCTATTTTGCATTGCTCTAGTACTGGAACACGCTTAAGATTGCATTGCTCTGGTCAATCAAAAGCATCGATAAAGTTTTGTGTAGTTTAATAGTAAGACTTGAGAGGTCAGAGCCAAGAAATTATACAATTTAGCAAATTCCAGGCACTGGATGTTTTCTGTGCTACTGAATATAGATACACTGGGTGGGACAGAAATTTGCAATGAAATTGAAGCAGCTGCTCTTTTTAGCAGATTAGAAATTTAAAGTTTGAGATGGGGGAAAGGAGAAAAAAGCTGGATCCAAGATGATGCAGGTGTCGCTTGCAGGATTTAGCCAGGCTTGTTGTGCCCATTTACAAGGTCAGAATTTTGCACGTACAAGCTATTGCCAGATTTTTTTCTATATGACAGTCTCYTTGGTAAGTGTTGAAAAACATTACCAAGCAATAGTACCAAGAGTCCCCTGGTATTTTCTGTGAATCATGACAGATCACATTTGCTCTTCATGCGCAGAGCACAAGGTAGGCCCTGGCCCAAGCATACGACTAAAATTCAGTATAATTACGACTGCAGCCTGTACATCCCTCTCGTTCTGCAATGCCAAACTTTTTCAGTGCTGCAGGCAGCAGCGAGCAGCCCTCCTCCAGCTGCAGCAGCGGTGGGAAGGGCTGTGAGCAGGGCACAGCCGACCCCAGGTTTGGAGGCAACCAYTCCCCGGGATGCGCCCGCACCCGGGCCCCTTTCCCCGCGCGGCCCCTCTCCTTCCACGCGTGGAGGCAAAAGTCGCGGCCATCCGGGAGGCTCCGTGTGCCAGATCCAGGTTTTGCCGTGTTCTGGCTCCGGGACACTCCGATTTTTTTTGTTGCTCTGTTTACTAATTTTTTTTTTTAATTTTTTTTTTAAATTGCTGCAGTGGAGGCCGCCAGCCGCTGGCGCGGCGGCGGGGCCGGGGCCGGCGCTCTCCCCGGGACCCCGGCAGGGCTCCGCCCGGCGGCCGCGGCGCCCCGCGCGTTCCCCGGATGCCGCGCGCTCCCTCTGCGGACGGAG
>JASVER010000021.1:1928197-2005172 GCA_030449065.1 Oceanodroma leucorhoa | reverse complement strand
GGGAGGCGGGGGGAGAGCCGCCGGGGCCAGGGCCGCCAGGCGGGCAGGCCGGGGCGGCTGGCAGCGGGACGAGGCGAGGTGAGGCGAGGCAGCGGGCGGCCCCGCTCCGCCCCGCGGCGCTCCCCGCCCGGCGGCCCCGCAGCCGCCGCCGCCTGGGTCCGGCCCGCCTCCCCCCAGCACCCCGCGAGGAACAGCTCCTTTGCAGTTTGCAGCACCGCATTAAAAAGGGAGAGAGAGGGAGGGAGAGGCAAAAAGGAAAAGAGAGGAGGGAGGAAAGCAGCCCGGATCACTGGGTTACTGAAAGCAGTAAAGGAGCTTTCAGGACAAACTGAATCTTTTGCGAAAAATAGCTCTTCCAGGGTTAGGCTTTTTTTTTTTTTTTTTCTTTTAGTCGAGCGCACAGGAGAAGTGCCCCCACCCCAGCGTACACCCAACCTGTCGGCCTGAGGGGCACCTGAACCAGACAAAGCAGAATGTACCAGGGACACATGCAGGTAAGAGGCTGCAAGCAGGCTGCGGAGCAGAAGCCCTTCGAACGGGCTCCGCTGAAACGGGATTCTGTGAAGTTTCTGTGGGTTGAGCGGAGGGGAGATGCTGCCTTGGCACCATGCAACAAGTGAACTGGTGCAATATGATCATGGCACTCCAACTCAGGGCTGAAGGAAATCGCTTGCTTGGGGCTAGCTCTGCTCAAGGGGGAGGATGGAAGAGGGGTTCTATCAACTTTATAACTAGGTGAAGTTTTGTGTATATTTGTTCATTTATTATGCCTGCTTGTTCAAACAGATTCCAGGGAGCATTCCAGGGCAAACATTGTTATGGCATGCTTTAAGTGACACATGTCTCCTGCCATCCTCTTGATGCATCTCTTCCTGTATGTCAAGTGAAGGGCAAACAATAAGACAGAGCACTTGCTTTGCAAAATCTGCAAAGATTTCATGCCACACTAAAGCCGTCGATTTGCACAGTGTGTTGTGTTTAAAGGTGATGGATTACTATTCTTCCCTCCCAACACAGGATAAGGATTGATTTTGCTAAGCCCTGGGATGACTTTGTAGAATGAATTCAAACACACGTCTAAGTGACTTCAACATTTTAGGCAGAAATCTTGTCTCCTGATCCTATTGATCCACATCACCATAGCAGAAAATGCCTCTCCCCGATAAAAACATACTAGTGCCTTGGACGTGATGACTTTAACCTTGACTCCCGCTCTCCTTCACGTGGCTCTTCCTTGGAAAGCCAAGTCTATTTTGAAGGAGGAGGAAATGCCCAAATGGAGTAAAGGTTTACACTGATCTCCCAAATCAATTTCTTTGCTTTTGGACCCAATCTGGCTTTGTGTTCATTGCCAGGAATGATCAAATGCTTTTATCACGTACAGTGGCACCAGTCTTGCATGTAGTGTGTTAGTACTGAGGCTGTTTACAGAGAAACTGCAGTCTTACTAAGCGTAAGCTGACCACTTCTGTTTGGTGTGATTCTGCACTTAAAAATCTGCTGAATGGTCATCAGGGACGTTACACTTAGGTCAATGTCAAACACAGGGTTGTGTATAATATATGTGAATTAAGTGAGGACTCTGATTCAGCACTCTCTGCTTTCCAGAACTGAATGACAGCAGTTACTCTTTCATGTTTGTGTTATCTGATCTCAACAATGATAAATAATGGGTCATAATATTGCTTGTGATAGGAGAGCAAACAGGTTTTAACAAGAAATGTAATCAATGGAAGGAGTATATGTATTACTATTTATTTCTGATAAYAAGGTTAAAGTATGCATTGTTTTATGGCAACACAAAAACAATCCTATAACTAATGATACTGAATTGGACATTAGTAAATAGGTATTTATACCCTTAAGAAAGCAGAAGTTCTTTGCTATGAATAATATATTGCAAGGTTTCAGCAAAAGTACAACACTTAGAAAGGAAATGTAATGGAATATTGAGGTGTCTGGCAGCATTGTAAAATTTCTGAGTCATTAAAAGGTTGAAATCAAATTTGCAATAGAAAACTCAGGTCAAAACATACAAATATGTTGTGACTGATGTCCTTTAATTTTTTTTTCTTTCAAATTATTTTTATTTTTCTAGCCCAAATGTAATCACATTCTAACCAAATTCTCTTTAAAAGTTTCCTGAATTAAAAATACTATTCATATTGAGTACACTTATCATTGTTAAAAATAAAAACCCACCTGAGTTCATTAACCAAACTTTTTAATATATTTCGGTCCTAACAGGAAGCCTTAATGTTCTTCAGATAAGACCTAAAAAAGCCTAAAGCATTAGGAGAGATTTTCATGTTTACTATATCCTTAATTAGAGCCTTTAAGTGGAGTCAGCCAAAGACAATAAAGACCTAATTTTTTTGCAGTGAAATGATCTACTGTAATGTTCATTAAACCGTGTTGGACTATCAAAGTTACCATACAAGCACAGTATCAAACCACATGCTAACAAAAATGTAGGGACATCCTAAGCATTACGGGTCCTTTCTTAATATCTCCAAGACTTCTGGTAAGACTTCTACTAACCTAAGGAAAACTATTTGCAATTACCTGCCAATCTAAAATAAGGTGAACCATAAAACCATCCAAACTTGGGTGGATTAAGTCAGGCACCTAAGTCAGTACCTGAACAAGAACAATCTTGTTTTTAAAGACACTGAGCACTCACAGAGCTTCGACTTCTTTAAGTGAAACTGGAGTGTTTAGCTGGACCCTACGTGGGTGCTTAAGCRTCTAACTTTATACATCCAAATGCAAAATGATGTGCCAATATATAGTGCCTGATCCTACACTCTTTAAGGCAAAAGCTCTTCTGAAGTTGTTGTGATCAAATGTAGGATATGATTTAGAATGCCAGTCATCATTTCCCTTTTTCCTAGTGTTTTGTTCTCASCTGTAAAAGTAAAATCTGCAGAAATAATTCCTTAGTCCCATTACTTTAAAAGATGTTTAGAAACCCAACGTTTTACTAATAACCTGCTGTAACTCAGCTAATTCTTGGAAGACTTCTGAAAGGTGAGAATATTAACAACTGTAACAATGAAATAAGCATAATTACAGAGATTAAGAATTCACCTATCTTGAATAGGCATCAAGCCTTATCAGCTTCAATGGAGAATTTCTGTCTAAGCTCAGTAAATTCTGCAAGTGTAGATGAGATATACTTTGTATTTAAGCACTGTTGAAGTCCAGCAAGCACCTAAAGTACTTTACTACATCATGCCATAATATATGTATCTCTTCTTAATTTTTAGTTTATAGTACAGATTGGTTTTTATTTTTTTTCCGAATTGCAGAAAATCATGTAGTTTATTCCAAAGACCTGGGCTTAGATTTCCCTCTTACTGTTTTATAAATGAATCCTCACAACAAAGAAATACTAGAGAGGTCCTAAGCTAAAATTCCAAAGACAGTAAAAAGAGGGGGGGAGGGGAAAGAATCTAAAAAGAAGGTATGTTACTGGTTCAACAGCTGTCTTTACATTTCCACGTACCTTTCTATAGGGCCAGCTTTTGTGTTACTTGTGCACCATACACCTTCACGYAAAATACTAGGAGAAAGGCGAAGTGGCCTTCCGCAGAGCCAGCACCACAAGCAGTACCACGGGAGCTCTTTCAAAGCTATTTCACTGTCATAATAAGCATAAGCATTTGATTTAGCCGTATGTACCAACCTGTTCAGTTTACACAGTAACTGTCTAAAACATAACAGGGACTGGCATAGGTTCTAAGGCATGTAGCTACCTTCTGAAGCCTAAGCCTTTAAGGTGGGGTTTTTGCATGAGAAAGATGAGATGCGCAGACTGTTTGCCTACAAACATACAACTTCAGTTATGCAAGAAGTCCTGTTTAATTCAGTAAACTTAGGCTGCGACAGGATAAAACCTGGTGGTTACAGGAGCACACCCTGGGATTACACAGATATGGCAGAAGAACTGACTCTAAATGCTAAACTGTACAGGCGAAAGAGAAAGTATTTCTCTCAGGACAATGTGTACAACCCAATGTGTGCTGTTTTCCATCTTCTTTGAGAAAACAGTAGCAGGCCAGATGGAAGCAGAACGTAAGCTGAGTTCATCCCACAGTCACTGTTCTAAAATGTCTATCATTTTAACAACCAACAATAAGATGTTTTAAAGTTTTTACAGTATATTATATACCTGGTACCAGTCCCTCCCACTGACTTTTATGAGAGTTCTATAAATGGAARGAGGGTAAATTACAATCATAGAATGGGATTTTCAGCAGCATTTGGCTTCCTAGRAAATTCAAAATAAATGCTTTCAAAACTGTTTGCCTTGATGCTGTATATAGTCAGCCTTCTCCAGCACAAATGCTTGAACAGAAGAAGTGCTTTGCCAAATGTTGGCATGGGATTTTATGTATGTCAGTGTTATGTTTTGAGATGGCTTAATATAGACAAAGCAGAAAGCTTGACCACACATGGCTATCACAGTTCCTCTGGCATTTTTTTGCWAGAACAGGCTTGTTAGTCACGATGCCTTGGCCAAGTTCCAGATCAGATAAGTCTCCTAAACTTCTAATTGCATAGGCAATCAACTTCATGCCCTTAATTGTTGTGTTGTGTTCTGTATTATTAAAGATATTTAACATTCTRCCATTGGCATTTCATATTTACATGAAATGATCCATATTAATCATTCACATTTCAGTAAAATTTCAGTTGTCAGACACATACCTATATGATTGTAGTGGGTCTACAGAAAAATAACTATGTACACATGAAAATTCTTGCAAGATGAAACCTCAAGGGCTTTACACGTTTTTCTGGGCCTGAAAAGTGTTGCTAAATATTTTAGAAGTTATAAAAAACATTTTTGCACTGATTTCCCAACACTTAAGACACAGCTAACTCACTGGGAGAGGTGAAGCAGAAGATTAGCTGCAGATGCAAGTCCCATCTTTGCTTATTTGGTAACTTATTAAAAATACTGTAATAGTGTTGGTTACACTGCCACCTAAAAATAAATAAAACCCAAGCTATTAATCAATTATGAATTAAAAAAGTAATCTCTCGGCTATGCATTTTGCACATGAATAAAACAGCCCACAAAGAATATGCACAACATAAAACTGAATTCAATGCTAAACTGAATCTTTGCTCAGCTGTTAAGATCAACACAAACTTAATAACTTTAAGCTACAAAATTCTAAAAATCTGGGCACATAGCTGGGATGCTAACTGATCCCTAGTGATGTCAATGAATCATAACTCCTAGCCTAGCTGAAATTCCATTATGATAAACTGATAATTTTTCATTATTACAAGCCTTTTCTAAAAATACTCACAGTACTAGGGCAGTGTTTACAGAGGTACGTTTTCCATTTTGTCTTGATATTTTCCAGTTATTCACTAGCAGCTTTTCAAGTTTTGAACAGCAGATTATGAATTGCTTATAAATGAAACAAGCTAAAAATAATGAGCTCACTTTCATTGAAAGAAGTTCATTCAAAGAAAGTAGGTGATACACTGCTTTTGGCTAAGAYGCATACTGAAACTGTACAAATTGTGTGTATTTGTAATGCTGGTATAGAGAAGCGTTCCTTGAAGCTGTTAGGCAGTTTTACAAGAACCTAGCAGAAAATCTTGCAAAGGCTCAGAAACTCTTGGCACACAGTGTATTTTTGCTGGATACAAATTAAGAGGAACTCTTACTAACTAAAGAAGGATACATCCCTCTATTCTGGAATTAAATTCATTCAAAACATAGAAAAACAACAGTCCCTAGAACTGTCATTTATTTAYATAAATACATTAGTCTAAATCCAGTATATAGCTTTCACAAAAGAGGCACTATTTACTCAAGAAATCATGATGTGTTTTTTTAAAATCTACCACTATTGTCACAATTGACGACAGCATGATGCAGCTGCTAGTTCTTTAAACTACACATCTAGAAACCTGGATTTTTACYTCTAGCTTCATCATACAGCTTCAGCAAGCCCAGTCACCTTTCCACGCATCCATTTTGCCCCACCTGCGTTGTCTACTCTGATTACCTAGCATGTATGCTAAGCTTGAATAGCAGTTACTTTTTTTTTTAATCGTGTTTTCAAATATYGTAAAATGCACCTGCACAACTACTAAAACCAAGGATTGATGATCAATAGCAAAACACTCAGCTGCATGAAGACCTACACAGAGAGYGAGAGTCTGTTTTGATTACTTAGCTTATACTTGTTTGAAAGTTTAGGCTTACGYATGTTTGAAAACAAATTAGTTTAATGGGACCCACTGTTAATAAATCAGAGAGAGAAAAAGGCAGGCCAGCAGTCTCAGAATGGAAGAATGTAGATGAAACTGCTATGCAAAGGAGGAGACAAAAAAGTTGGGAAAATGTCCGCAAGCTAGATTAGGATGAAATATCCAAGTAGGACAAGGTGCATGAAAGGATGGGAAAGATAAGATAACCACATACGGAAATTGAGAGTTCCCTTTAGGAAATGCAGTCTCATAAACATTCATCTGTAGAAAATAATTCCTAATTTATAATAATCTTGTTTCTAAGTAAGCTGATTCTCCAGAAACTTTTAAAAAAAAGGGGGTTGATGTCTAAACCAGGTCTGTTTAAAACCATCTATCTAGTTTAATTTGCTACCCTTTTTGCAATAGTTAGAAATGAAAATGCTAAAAAAAAAAAATCAGAATATTACTTAGAATGAATCTGACCATCTTGTTTTCTTACACACCCAGCAGAGGAAGTCTCTACKAGTTGTTTCTATCACAGAATGTAAGTTTGGAGTCTATTTCAGAAATAGCTGATACTGCAAAACTGAGAGAAGTAATTTTTTTTCCAAATCAGATATCATGACATGTAAACTAGGAGRGGACTTTCTGTAGTTAAGCATTTTCATCATTGTCCAGTAACATTACTAACAAAATGCCTAAGGATCACAAAGACCATATTCAGCAAATTCTTCTACCAGGTTACAGTTATTATGAACAGTATATTTCATTGCTTTCTTCTCAGGCTTTTGAAATTCTGAGTCATTGGTACATGAGTTTCACTTCCAATGGTTTATTTGCACATAAATAAATTAAGTCTAAAATAGCAAGTAACTGAAACTTTTTATAGTGAATGGAAAAAAAACATGTCTYATCAGATTACCTACCCTCATGAATAGAAAACAACCCAAAGTTTAACATTAGCCCCTGAATGTGATTTTTCCAAAGTTTGCACGATTAGTCGCATGTCTCRGCATTACTGCAGTTCCTCCCAAACATTTCTGATTAAACTTCTGTCAGGTTGGCATAATAGATGTAAGCTCCAAGTTTCCTTCCTCCACTTCTCCATGGCCTATCAAGACACTCAGACAGATTTGCCAGTGTTTCTTGTCTCACTCTGTCCTATTTGTTCATTTTCTCCTCCTTATCTGGGTTCAAAGGCTTTCTTGAAATGTTTGGCCTCCTATCACATCTGCACTGCAGTTTCATTTATGCTGCCTACAGTAGGGCAGCCAAGCTCCCCCATGTCACAACTGCATGCTACGTGCAATGGGGTCTGGGTCACCTCTCAGCAGCACTTGCTCACAAGGCAAAAATGTTCCACAGTGAAGTTCACTGCCACCAGTAGAAAGAAGCAAACTGATGGCTGAGTACTTTTCTGCCAGCTGAGCTCACTGCTCACAAACTAAATCTAGATTAGGAGACAATAGGGGACCACCAACAAAAGGAAAGTAGTTGGCTTTAAAAGAGCAACCTGACTTTTTACTTACAGCCACTACAACATGTTTGTAGGGTAGACCAACGTCCGTGAACTCTCTTTTCTCACACACTTACCTATTTTGGCAATCCCTAAAGAAAAATAACCACRCTACAGTCTTTGTGACTTTCTCTGTAAAATATGGGAACACTCTACCACTTCATGTTCACTTGTCTTAGAGCAGTCTACTATCTTCCAGTAACTTGCCACTGTTAATTTGGTATCAACCCCTTAAAACCTCTCTTGTCCCAATATGGATGTTGAATATAATAYAAGTTACATGAATACAAACGTCTTTGGACAGCATTTTTCAATTAACATACAAAATAACAGCTATGCATTTAGAATCTGTCAGTATAATAACAAAAGCATATTTGATAAGGAGAGTACTGTGCAATGAATTCAGAAAAACAACCTTTCTTGGTAACATTAAGACTTTGTTTTCTGTTATGAGATACATAAAAGAAATTCAAGTTCTCTTATCCACTGACATTTAGAAAAGACAACTTYAGAATATTTTTGACAGGCATTTATTTCAGGACCAGTCAAATTTTTCTTTGTATTTTTTTTTTCCTTAGATCAATCATTTGGCTTTATAGACTAGTTTTCAAAAGCTGAAGAAACAAATTTTAAAATTTGCCTTGCCAACATTAGAGCCAGCTGTATCTATCTTTACATGAGTGAATGTAAGTAGAAATTATACTGATGTAAATAAGAGAATAATTAAAGCTTCCAAGCCTTTTTCACATTAATTCCTGTCTTCCTATTGTCACCAGTCGGTGACAAAGTTAGTGTCAAGCAGAGACTACAGCATGTCCTCAATAGGGGCAGAAAAGCTGTTACAAATTGCGTTTTCTAATTCAACATTTTCTAACTGGTACTACTTATATCAAGAAAAAGATTCAGGAACTCTTACTCACTGTTCATYAAAAGTCAACTGAAAGATAATACTTGCCTGTTTAAACCTACCCTGGAATASAGAGATCTGTTTCTCAGTAAGTAACACTGAATATTAGAGTTTAAGTTCACAGAATTTACTAAGGTCAAGTTTGCTAATATTAATGTAGGAATAAGCAAAGGCTATAATAAATAGAAGATTTTTGAGTATTTTTTACTAAAACTTTTTGCTGCGATGGTAATCTGTCAGAGCTTTTTGAAATTCAAGGGAGTATCCCCTAATAGGAAGATCTAAAAAAAAGTCTCTATCTGGTATTTTACACAGAAGAACAGATTAATATTATTTATGTAAAGTAGGAGGATGGCCTTAGTCTTCACTAAGGCCTTGGACGCTTGTCACAGAAATAATGATAGAAATGTCATAGAAGTGATTAATGAAATAAAAGCAAGTGTAACTCGACATGTGTCTCAAAGCGACAAGTTACTTCTGCTGTCATTCACTGAAGTTTAACAAGGAAGATAATTTTCCAGTTACAGGCTTCAGATATAGACAAGATCTTTTATCTTTTGCTATTTGTCATCTAACACTCCTTCCAAGATCCAGGACAATTTTAGGAAGGCTTTGAAAAAGGAATACAAGGAAGAATGACCAGCAGTAAGTAAGTAAAACAAACAAACACCCACAACATAAAAAACTTCTCAAAATAAGAATGACAACAGAAGGTTAGATGAGAATCGTATTATCTCTAGTTTGTTAGATAAAAGAAAGGAGGAAAATGATGATGCACAACAGAGGAAAAATAAGGCAAAACAACAGAAGCTAGGAAGTGCTGTTACTGTTCTGAACAGTAGAAAACATTGTTAATATTACCACTGTACTTAATCCAGGTAACATACACAAGGTGGCACGGTATATAAAATTGGAAGGGATGCATAGGCTTGCCTGAACCTGTGCAACAAAACAAAGGAATCTGAATCATTAGAAAACAGCTGGACACTACATGGAAACAGTGAAAGAACACTTATCCCTGGAGCACTCACAATAAAAGATTATGTGCTGTTCAGGAAAGACAGACAACCAAAGGTGTTGGCCGCATTGGGAACCCAGATTCCAAGAAAGTGGGCGAAAATTTTGTAAGAAGCTTCAATGAATATTTTCAATTGTTAAAATGTTAACACTAAGCCAAGAACACACAACAAAGGGAGATAAAGTGCTCCTCAAAAGCAGAAGGCAAAAGTACAAGTTGCCTAAAGTAAAGCTTATTTAGATCTTGAAAGTATATTAAAACAACTGTTGAAAGTTTTTCAGTTACATGATTAAGCAGCGGAAGGGGGAAGCAAAACATACTCAAAGTGGCATTCATGTTATGGACAACCTAATTTATGGTGCAAACCCAAAATGGTTACGAGGTATGAATCCTGCAGTTATTACAAATGTGTGAAGCAAAAGCTCATGCAGAGGTACACTATATAATCTCTATCCCAAACTGCTGATGGAACTGGTATATGAAATTGAAGACTTGGTAGCAAATATTTAATAGTCTAGTTATGAATCCAGACATGGTGTCATATGACAGGACAATAGAAAATATGTCAAGATTTAAGATAAGGTGAGAAAAAATGGTAAGACAACTAACAGCCCAGATACCCACATGGCTATCCATAATCTGCAAGGTTTTAGGGGACAAACTTTAAGGAAAATTAAACAAATAAACATACACAGAAAAATGGAAAAAATACTATTTGAATTTATCAAGATACGATAATGTCAGGCTAACTTCACAGCATCTTCTGTTATCATAACTGGGTTTTTAGGAAAGGGAGATGTAACTGTCTTTATCTACATGGTCTTTGGTAAGCATTTGTTATGGTGCCACAAAAGAAATTATTAGTGAAGCTGGAGAAAGTAAGGAATAGTAGAAAATCTCTAAAAAGGGCAAGAAACTCATTCATGGGGAAATGAAAAATACAGCATTAAAGGAAGGACTGTCAAACTGAGGAAAGTTTGATAGGGAAGGTCCTTGTGGATGAGTATTGGAACTGATGTCTGATGTTTCATCCATAAACCTGCTAGAAACAGGAAGATGTTGACTATGTTTGTTGATTACGCCATGCTGASAAACATCATCAGTATTGGGAAACATCATTAGTACTGATGAGTTTCAGGTCACTATACAGAGGGAACTGTGTGAACTTCAACAATACTAATACAATTAAATTTAACAGCACAATATGCTGTAGATCATAAATAACAAAACATGTCTACCCTAAGCTGTAAACTATCATTTAGAAATYCTTAAGACGACAGACTTGCACATACAAGACGACTATAAACCATTAATATGATATAGCCATAAAAAAGACAGATGCAGTTCTAGTTTTAGAAGAGTTTTTTCCAGAATAGTCAGGAAAATATCAACGCCAGTTTACAATGCCACTAGCAAATTTTCAATTGAGAGTCTTGTCAAGAAGAGAGGCATGGAAACACGTCCAAAGAAGGATGACCAAGGAGAAGGGGAAGTCTATCTTACAAGAAGAGACCAAAAGATTTTGGCTTATTTTGTTGAGCAAAATGACGGCTCAGCAGGAGCATAATCACAGCATGTAAATGCATCAGGGAGATAAACACCAGATATGGAGAAACCTAAATTAGCTAAGGACAAAACTGGCACAGGAACAAATGGATATTAACCGGCTGTGAATAAATTTAGGTTGGAAATTAGGAGAAGGTTTCTGATCATTAGAGCAATCAAGGTTTCCAATAACCTTCCAACTGGAATAGTGGAGGCAAAAAACCTAATTACTTTAAAGATGAAACACAATCAATTTATGRAAGACCTTGTATGACATGCTGCCTGTGAGAGCAGAAGACTGAACCTCAATAACCCAGCAACACCCTCCTTGTCTTCTGAAATTTCTCTGACTTCAGCAGAACCAACACCCTGGTTCTTGTTCAGTAAGACCAAAATCCTCAACATCAAGAAGTCAAAAGTCTTCCTATTATGACTGTGGAGGGCGTGATTGTCTTCACAGCTTTAGCAACCTCCTGCTAATAGAGCCATACAGGAACTGACAAATTAGTCTCACTTCTCCTCTCATTGCCTAGCCCAAAACAWCGTTGTGACTACTTGTCGAGCTGAGCTCTACAGTTTGAATACTCTGTGCCAGCTTCCTTATTGAGTCTCCCACTCAGCTGAACTGRTAGTTTTGCTACATATAAAGCCTTAATAATCAGAGGAAATGTATTTCCCCCATACAGCTAAAGTCAATGGCTCATGCTAGAAACACTGAAGCTTTTCCCCGTCTTGTATTCATGTTCCCACAAGCAGGCACTGAGAGTTTGAAATCACCAGCTGTGTTAACATTGTGTAACAGTAAGCTTGAATTTATTTTAATAACAGCCAAAGTGTGTGTGCATGAGGATCTAAACTAGAACCCATCAGAACCAGTAGGGATATTTTCCCAGACCTCAGCAGAGATAGGATACAGCTTTTTCTCCATACTACCACCACTTTTCTCTCCTGAGCTCCAAAAATAAATGCRATGGTCATTACTAAGAGCATATGCACTTAAATAAGAGAACTCGGTGCTCTGTTTTGCAGTCCTAGTCGTGAAAAACTACTGAACTCACTTTGGACTGTTCTCTTTGAAGGGATCATAAAACCACGTCTTAYAGTCAGTCCCATATCCCTTCCAGTAGGCTGAGTCAGAAAATATTTCTGGCTTAATTCAGGCTCATAAAACTACTTCAGGATCTGATTGCTGGGGTTCCTGTCCCATTTCAGATCATGATGGCTGTGATTTGCATCCCTCAATGTATCAGGCAGACAGATGTCCATGAACAACTTGGTAACATCATTACAGCCTTGCAGCTCTTRGTTGCTAGCAGCTGCTGCACTGCAGTTTACTGAGCATCACTCTGCTACTCATATTTCAGAATTTCAGGAGTCATGCCAGCAAAGAGTTTCCAAATAGGTGAGATCACTGGATAATGACTAGTCAAAGATATGCAAAAGCATATTGCTAAATTTACTGAGCAAAGAAATAGGATGGTCATTTGATAGGTTAAGTAATTTTTCCTGCCAGTACACAAAAAATGAACTCTTATTTCCCAAGTGTTTTATAGTTGTCAGAGAGTAACAAAATTTCACTGCCCTTTTCTCAAGCAGTCACTGAATAATATCAGAAATAAAGTTTCAAATAAAATTCCAAGTAATTAACKCAGACTCATTAATCATCACAGAAAAAACTGTACACTCAGGTTGTTGCATATATATTTTGTGTATTTTCTAAGCGCCAAGCAAAGTAATTTTATGTGAATTTACAAATAAGAGTATTTACTATTCCTTCTTGCACACAAACTTGTTCAAGTTCCATCCTGTGTAAGTGTCATTTGCAGAATTAGGGAGCAGAAGGATTAYATTACTGAAGTGGCCAACCAGACAAAATAGACACAGACTAGAAAGACTACATATATCAAGACAAAGTTTGTCAAATGGCTAAAATGTATGTACATAGTGTGCCCACTGAACAATTGCAATTGGCTGAAGAACTGAAAATAGGGGAGTAAGGTTTTTACTGCCTTTTGCACAGCTCTTCACAGGGAAATAGGGTGCTTGGCTTACACTAATCCACAATAAACTATCAACATTTTTTTTCAACTATGATGAGTTGAATGCCTGCATGGTGCTTTTGATATATCACTGGCGACAGGCATTCTTTGGTTTCTAGTCTTTCTTGCTAAATCATCAGTTGTAAAAATTAAAATCCTACCTAGCATTTCAGCAGACAAGAAAGTAGTTGCTTCAACTGCAYAATCTTTTGGACAGGGGTCAGCAGGGAGTGCAAAAGGAACACATTTACTCTCATCTACAAGTGGAGACATAGCACTGTTATTTTTTTCACTATGACATTTATATAACAGATTCTGGTTTATGCTTTGTTTTGAAACCACTGAGATGATGGCTGAACTATGATTCCCACTTCAAATGACAATTAAATACACAGCTATCAAAGACCTGCTCATACTTTACAGAATACTCTAAGTTTACTAGTCAGAGACAATTATGCATCTATATTTTTTCATGTGTTTTTTTGATTCTTTATAACTGACACTTCTTGAAAAACAATAGAATCACTGCTTAAGAGTTCATCTACACTTGTCATTTGTTTCTCCTCAAATAAATTGTTTTCATAAAKGACAAGCTAAATATATTACAGACATCAAATAAATTCTGTTCTGACTTATATTCACCAGTTCTCACTAAATAATAGGAGAAACRGTTATTTAGTGTATCTGGTTACCATTTCTTTCCCTCCAGTTTTAGTTTTGGGCTGTCCATCAGAATTTGTGCTTATGGGTAGTAAAATMATTTCTGAAATTTCTGAAATATGAGAAGCATAATTTCAAAACAGGAAATTCATCACAGATTTCTGTCTTATGTCACCTTCTTAGGAATACTTATTACTGGCAGAGGATCATGGCACCATGCACTCATGTACTGCAAGATTCATTTAAAAAGATGCTACTTTATGTTCATCTACTCCCCATCCAGTGAAATCCTGAAATCCTGGTTCCAGTAAAATCAGTGACAAAGATACCATTAATTTCAGTGCCATCAGGATTCTGTTTAGAATCTTTCACAGTAGGAAGCATTGTTCCTTGCCTCAAAGTAGTCTTAAAAGGGCTATCTTCATTCTSTGAACACAGAGAAATAACTAGTATAGAAGTAGGCCAAATTCTACTTTGGGGATTTGTACCTGTTCACACTCCATTTGTATGTGGTACATTATCTACTTTCTGCAGAAGTAGTTGAAGAATTAAAATACCTATTGTACAATTTGAAGGGTTTTAAATATGATCTACTCTGTCTATAAGAAAGGCAGGTTCCATTATTTTTAGATAATTTCTTCCAATAGGTTAGATGAGAAAAGCACTCAATCAACTACGCAACTTTTGTGAAACTGTTGTTTACTGATTGGATTTGAAAAAGGCAACACTTGGCTCAGATATGGGGAGAAAGAGAGAAGTTTGAAGACCTAGCATAACCAGCTGTGTGTGGGAACAAAGGGCCTTCCTCACCTGACAGTTCAGTATGTGGGAAAGGTACCAGTAGGACAGTTACAGCAACTGAAGTCTGTTTCCCCAGCAAAGATGAAATGCTCCAAAGTGTGCACATGCCAGGTCTTAAGTCCTTCACTGAAACTGCACAGGATCTTATCTGCTGCTTACAAATAATTTACACTGGGACCAACCCCAAATGRATTGTATTTTTATTTAAAAGCAAGTTCTGTCCAATAACTTTCTGGATCCACATGCATAATGAAGTAACTTCCAATGGTTATGGCAGTACTACAGAGGGATCGGAGGTTAAGCTCCTGCTTTGCCATTGCCACAGATTTTCTGTATGAACTTGAACAAGGCACTTATTGCCTATGTGCCTCTGTTCTCCATCAGTAAGGCAGGAACAAAAGCACTTCCATCCTCACAGGGTGTTATCCAGATGTATTAAAACATATAGAAGCATACGTACATGCAGTTACGGAGACCACTTTTGTTTCTAATTTCTAAGCTAATTTTTTATTCTGATAAAAATGAAAAGTCATTTTAAAAATAACCTTTGATTTGAATCCAAGCTTTTTGACAGATTTCACACAAATTATTGTGTAACAGCATGCTACAGGATTCAGTGGCCTTCACATAACAGAATTGGTAGGGGAGTTGGAAGATAACGGAATCCCAAAAACAAGAGGGCTCTCTCCAAAACAGGGAAACCTGGCCAAGTAAATGTAACCCTTCTGGGGTGTTACTGATAAGACATGGAGAACAATGACTCATGTAAGAGAAGAGAAGCAGATGAGTACTACAATAACAGAGAACCATAMATGCGTAAGGAAAACTAAAAATAACAAAGGAACTATGAAGCAAAGCCCAGTCAGGAGTGTCCTGCCCAGTAACAGTGCACAGCACCGGGCACACAAGTCACACCATGGAAGTGGGGGCAGGATGGCATGGTCGAACCCCCAGCCACCGGGGGCGAGGAGGAGGAAAAATCTCATTCTGAACCAGGCTCAGGACCTGAGCAAGGGGTCAGAGTTTTAAGAGTGGAGCTGGTTGAACATGTGTTGTAGCAGATAGCTCAGGAACTCCCTGTGATTTTATCTGTTGGTTCTATGAAACTAGAACCACAGTGCCCCAGTATAATCCCAGCTATGTCTGGCTACTCAATTGTAATGCAATTCATTCAATGCATTACTTTATAACTGTTGTATACTCAAAATATGTAATAAAAGGTAATAAAAGAAATACGGTAAATGGAATAACACTGTGAGCCCAGTCTTGATTTCCACAAATCAGTTTGCTGCACTGGGGCACACTAGCAAATGACATGGTCTTCAGGAACAAACCAACATTGCTTACTTTGGTTAGAAAGTCTTGTTTACCTGTCACTTACAGTGAAAGATTATTTTGGTTTCTCCATTTTTCACATATAATGCAGAAAAAATATCAATGTAGTGCAATAGATAAACCTAGTATTTTTCTAAAACAAGATGATTTGGTTTTAGGGTGGCTTTCTAAGGCTAATAACACGTAATATGATAATTCTAAGAGGACAAGGAACAGACTGGTGTTGAGCAATGGGATGCAAAAAAACAACTACTGTACATTTTCAAAGTGGTTTTTCAAGATACAGATTTGTGAAAAGGCATGAAGTGAAAGAGTTTATCCAAAGCAGTAGAGCCAGTTTGAATAATTCTGAGAAAAGGGCCAGAAAATGGGTGTACCGTTAGAAACAACAGAGCACACCACTTGGAGCAGGAAAGGGTTCCTAACACAGTAATTAGCAGGCGTATCAACCTGAAATTTTGAAGATCATGAGATAACATCTCAAAGACTGTCTGATACCTGATGAAAGAGTTAAAGGCCTCAGAAAGAGTGATATTCTAGACAATTAAGATATTTTAGTCTCCATAACTAAATTCAGATGAAACACTTTAGTGAACACTGGAATTTAAGATTAACACCTTTATATTACCTGGAGCACATCCTTGGCCATGTGATTCTTAGTTTGTTACAGTGTTAAAACGCAGCTGTGAGAGTAGGCCAGCCAGTTAAGATAGCTGCCAGCCATCAGAGCACTTCTGCAGGAGAAGGAATATGCCAAAGGTGTCCTAAATATCACCGTGGTCTCCAGCTGCTTTAACAGCCTCTCTCTACAGAAGGAGACTGCAACTTCATAACTGGTATATAAACCTCAGTCTGCCCCATGGGTAGAGGAGAATATATACATTCACTTCCACCCTCATTTCTTAAGCTATGGTAGGAAASACAGTTTTAACAAAACCTGCTGTTAAGGGCCATAGCTTTTGCTTTAAGTAGTTCTCAGTTTTGAATGCACTACTTTGTCATTAGACTACGTGAGCTGTAGGCTACTGCTTGTAGAACCCCAGAYCAGCTCTCCAGGGAAAATCACCAACCTCTCGAAAATGTTAATAAGGAAAGATAAGATACGTGGATCTCAATTCCCTAGGGATTCTTGTTTAGGAGGAAGGAGTCCTGAGTCCTATTCCCTCTATATGCTGCACTGCCTTTAGAGCTATTACTACTAATGATCGTACCAAAAATTACCTGTAGTGGATCTTAGAGATAGAAAATAGAATAAAATCGGATAGATCTTGAGTTGAATGGAACAGATCACTGCAAGGTGCTGAGCTACACCTCCCCTCTGACATATGCAGAGCGCCTTTTAGTTCARGGGATGATACAGATGTAATTAGAAAAGAACCTGATGCAAGATATTAGAAATAACAGCTAAATAACATAATGTCATATTGAGAAGCTATTTAGCAATAAAAGAGAAATTTCTTTTTCACCAAATGCTGAAATACAGAAAATGCTGAAAACATCCRGAAACCATTAAACCCAATCATTTKAAGAGAAAGCTACATAGGTGGGGTTTTTTTAGAAAAAAAAGAACAGAGGGCACTGCTGCTGGCTAGGTATTTGTTAATTTTTCATGTGAATTTATTGCATATGTAAGTGATTGAATTAGTAGCACTGACAGGAACCCAGGCACAGTAAAAGCTTCCTGATACTGACACAGCATTGCTCAAGCTGTACAGTCCTGACCATTAGCAATACCGCTATTGAAGCCCTGAGCCTTTCTCTCAAGCAGAGTCTGCAGAGCACACTGGAACCGGACTGAGCGAGGTATTCCTTCTGCGATGTGAATTCGCAGACGTCCATAACAAAGACTAGGATGAGACCACTACACTTTTTTAGATTAATGACCTCATTTGGACTCTGATGCCAGGCTCCAGGGAAGAAAGTCCAGTGCAAGCTAGTATCATGCTACCAAAATACTGCAAGGTAAGTTTTGGGGAAAAAATGTTAAGAGGATTTTGTATTTTGTGGTGAAGAGACTAAATGCAAAAGGGAGTTAGAAAYAGCCAGCTTGCAGAAGAGACTATAAGGTACAGAAATCAGAATGATTTCCCACCTTTGAGAAAAAAGGGTCATTTCCAGACATTCAGAGGCTGAGCAGTGAAATTTGGATCTTCTATCACAGAGCGATAGATTGCTTCAGAAGAGTGAGGCTTTGAGAGCAAACTAGGGGAATGTAAATTGCATGTCTACTAATTTAAGCATGTAAGTCTATTGCCAAATATTTCCATCTAAAAGGAATATAGGTATCATGGCTGCTATGAAGTCCTTAGGGAGGCTCATAACCTTTTGGGAACCCTTTCCTCCTTCCCTGCAATGTATTAACCTTTTGACCACGTTGGTGCTTGCATCTGTGTAAAGAAATCATACACACAGACAGTCATGGTTGGGCAGCAGTAGAAACAAAACTGTGCAAAACATCAGGGACGCAGGATGTTGCATGAATTCTGTATGAAAACCTCATATCCAAGAATAGATACAGATCTTAAAAAAAAAAAAGGTATTTCAGATACATTATGAATGTGCAGATGAGCAGCCACGGGGAAACATTTCATTGCTCTTATAAACTATATTCCTGTAGTGTCAGATTGTGACAACTTATAAGAATGTAATATGAGCTTTTTCTAAGAGTAACTCTGCTGGATTTAATGGTGCTGCTAATGGAGTAAGATTTTTCTTGGAGTAAGGGTGCCATAAACCAGCCCTCAGTCACCACTTCCTGTTTACTTCTTGTGGTTTATTCTCTAGAACAAACACGTATTTCTCTCACTTGAAACTCCTGCTTGTTACAAAAAAAAAATTGCTTAACATTTTCCTTTTCACACCATTCATCCTCACGGAAGGCATTTCTTTTTAAGTGAATCATTTTACATGTGGAGGAGTAAAAGAATTGCTGGTCTCTGATTAGCAGAGTGGTAGAGCTTCACTTAACGTGTTCTTTTTCAGTAGGTCTAGACAGTCTCTTCTAAAATTTCATTTAGGTATCATTTGTAATTCATTTGAACAATTTTAGTCACTTAGTAAAGTTACTTCTATATTTTCCTTTTTATTGAAAGTTATTGCGCTGCTGCAAGCAAGATATTTTGTTTGATGAATTTCCACAAGGTTGATCCCAAAGGAGAGAAGACAAAACACAAAAGACCCCCARATTAAATTCTAATCCAATTTAACAATAGCTGTAAGGGAAATGAGGAAATATTAGTTACTCTAGAACCTCAGTCTCATGGTAACATGAAAAATGTAGCTGATAATTTAGAAATTTTAACTAGTTTAGGTTTTCACCTATATACAAATGTTCTGTGAGCAACTACAGATAAAACCAGGCAGAAGCTCCCCTTGAACGATGACATTGTACCAATGACAAGATTCATGGGGTAGGATTGAGATATACATTATAAATAAACATACACTGAGGTGCACAACTAATAGTAAAACTAGCAAATGTTTTTGACGTTTGGACTACCCTTGAAATTACAAAAAAAGTGTTCTAATACATTGACAGATTTTGAGGCTAGAAGGATCCATTTACTGTTATCTCATATGAACTGTGACATAATACAGGCCGATGAACTTCACCCACTTATTCAAACTATGATCTTGAAGATCAACTGAGAACAGCATATACTCTGGAAAAGCATCTAATTTAAGTTTAAAGACTTAAAGCAGTGGGAAATCTACTATCAATTGCTCAAGATATTCCAGTAGCCATTCTCCAGATTGTTCAAAGTATTCCTAGTGAGTATTAGCAACATATAACAACATTTCTTTTGTACTCACACAGAATACATTAGAAACTATCTTAGAAGAATATAATAAAGCAGATAATATTTTTAGAATTCTCAGGTAAACTGAATTATAATGAGAAGGTTTGAAATTGTATTTATAGGCATGGAGAGTGCACCTAACTYAGTCAGGACCTGTGTAAATAAAGACATGAAAGAATCAGTTAAAAGTCTCTATCTTCTTATTTCCAACACAGCATTTCAGTTCACTTACAGTGGACAAAAGTGGCAGTTGGAGGAGTTAGAAGAATAACCCTCAAGGCAGCAGCAGCCTCTTGCTATAAATGGCACAAAATGCTCTTACAGTGTAAAAGTTTCCATTGCCTTTGGAGGAACCAGGATTTCACCTCTAGTCTTGTGGGAGGGAATTGTGATCAACTTTTAGGAAACAGCTGGGTCAAGAAACAGATAGGCTGCTTTGTAGACTAAACTTAAAATCTATTCACATGTATATGTCAGGAGTGTGTGTTCCTGTCTATTATAGTAAGCAAAGTGTAGTCTACCTACTCTGAGGTAGCTTAATCATACATCTACTTTAGAATTTTCTCAGAAAATTCCTGGCAATGAGAGTTTTTACAGCCCAATTAACAGAATAGGGAGTGACAGTCTCTAAGCCTGAAAACAATTCCCACTAACAATAATCTGGACAAGGCTACAGATCAAGAACTCCTCTCTTCCTTACACATGGAAAAGAAACAAGGTTATTCAACCAGTTTGAAAAAATTGAAGTACCATTTTTACCCACACTCAGAATGAAAGCAAAAGACAAAGGAGTTTGAACTTGTCAGTAAAAGAAATAGGTTAGCATATGTCCTCAYTTGGGAAGAAGAATAATCAATATTTAAAGACACTAAACAGACTTCTCTCATCAAGAGAATACTAGAAGCCAAGAAAAGACCAGAGGAAAGCTGAAAGGGGAAATTGCATTGTGCTGGTAAATCAAGGTAACAAACAACACAGTATAGCAGAATAGCAAATGCATTGACTCTACTATTAACCTCTTATTTCCCTATTCAGTGGAAAGGGGAAATAATATATGCAATATCACCCACCCCCACTGCTTATCATTTATGATAACCAAGCCAATACTATCAGCACTTACAACACTAACTCTATTCCATGTTTTCCAATTACATTCACTGGATTCATTTCTGTCCTGTTAACTCCATGAAGACACTAATTTCTRGTATTAATTCCCTTCTCCCCATCTATTAATGTAAAAAGTAGTAATTTCCATGCAGCTAATACCAAAATGAAGTGCACTGATTTAGGAACGTACTGTGTACAATTGGAACAGAAATGGAGTGTCCTTGTCTGCAAAATACATTACTAACTGTTTGAACATTTACCTGAACTAGTCAGTTAGAAAATATTAAATGATAGAAGCTTATATATTTTTGACAGTATGATATTTAATTTCTTTCACAGAAATTATTCAATATCATTAATTCAAACCAAAATACATCTACCATCTACTTTTTAAATGCRGGATTAAGATTGAAGGGATGTTTTCACTATTCCCTCATGACAATACAAAGGCAAAAAATCCCTCTATAGGGACTCAGTAGTTGAATCAACTTGTTTATGAAGCAAAGCCTACTTGTTTTATTTAGAACAGTCTCAGCAGACCTTAGGTAGTGCAATGAATCTSTACCTGGATGCTGTCAGCCTTATGTAGCTAAAGCAGCTCCTTACCTTGAATTTCTAATATTTTGACCAATTATTTTTTTCTCTCCCAAGTACTTTAATTGTATTTATCCAGCAGCAAAAGTTGATACTTAATAATTCACTGACAAGATTATGTGCCTGTACCTTTCCCTTGCAGCTGTATTTACTCAAAACAAAGCTATTCAAATAAGCCTTAATCAAGACACATTATTCTACCACATTGTTTGTGTGCAAATCTACTTGGATCCCTTCAGCTGGGAACACATCAGTGAAGCCTCAGCCTAGCAGGGCAGTTAAGTGGCAGGGCAAACCAGGTTTCATTGTGACGGGGCATCAGTATCACATTAAGCTGATTTAAAAGTCACCTGGGTTCCCTAAGTACTCAGGAAAAGAYGTGCTGTTCCTGCTGTGCCTGTCGAGTCACTGTTTGGAAGCTAACAGAGGAACTCCTGACAGGCCTCGCCTCCATGTTCCCTCTCACGCAGCGTCTGCCGCCCTTTCTTGAAGATGGCTCCCCAGAGGCGCCACAAACGCCTCCGATTGGTTCAGAGGGGCCAGATACTCCCCTGATTGGTTCAGCCGTTRGCGGGGCCACTGGGGAGCTCCTGGAACCGGCTGTGACCAGCACAGGGCAGCCCYGGCCTCCTCCCACAGCGGCCACCCTGCCCTACCAGAGCCTGGCCAGTTACAGCCAACGTGCGGAGGTGGATGCGTAACCGTTTGTTTTGGCAGTACGGCTCTTCCGAGTCTAACGTTCTAATGCACAGACGGTGGAGGTGCAAGCCTTTGTCCTGCACTGTAACTGTCTAGAGTTGGGGACTGTMACTGTAGGTCATGGCGAGCGGTTCGCTGGCAGCAGCGCCACGCAGAGAACAGTGTCAGTTGTTAGCTGGAAATTCCCAGGGAAAGACATCTCTCTTTTTTAAAGCTTACTTAATTACAATTAGGGGCTAAATTACAGTTAAAACTATTGGAAATGGAATTACTAAAAGATAAAATAATTGAAAGCTTTATCAATAACGACAGAGTGCTAAGTCTTGCTTAACTRAGGCCTCTCTCCTGAATACCATCCATCAGTATTACTTAAATAACATTTTGACAATCCAACATACCAAATTATACTGAAGAGTTTTCACAGAAACTGAACGTGATACATTAATAACACAGACAGCATTTGAGGTACTTGCAATTCCCCCGTATGTCAGACCTGTGGGATTCTGCCACGCTACCCCATATAACTTAATTAAAGCTTAGAATCACAGAATAGTTCGGGTTGGAAGGGACCTTTAAAGGTCATCTAGTCCAACCCCCTGCCATGGGCAGGGACATCTTCAACTAGATCAGGTTGCTCAGAGCCCCGTCCAGCCTGACCTTGAATGTTGCCAGGGATGGGGCATGATGGACCTTCATATAGGTGTGTACAAGTTAACAAGCTCTAGTCGTACTGTGGGAAAAGGAGGCGATCACTTTAATGAGTAATGTACATGYTCTTTTAATTACTTTTACTCCCCTTTCACTCCATCACCTCCYACAAAAAATAGCATTTAAAGTGCTTTCTGCATGAAGGGTGACTATGAGCTGAAGTTAATTCAGTGCCTAAGACTTACCAATACATCAAACAGTGAGAATACATTGGGAAGAAACAACAAACTTCCAATGGCTCCAGGAAAACAGCTTGAACATCCTACCATGAGACAGAATCTTTTATCTTTTGACTCGAAATTGCAGATCCTGTATATTTTATGCTCTAAGCACTAAAAAAAAAAAATACAATAGGCAGATGCCAAAATTAAGATAACCATTTTTAAAAGCATGTAAACACTTAACAGTAAACTCTCTTTGCCAATACGCGGTTGTGGGAACTTTCTGGTACTCAGCATCGATCTGCACATCCRAGTCCGTGACAACAAGCGGGCAAGGCCACAACTGCTGCAGTTCATGCTGCAGAGGCTGTACCGTTCTGTAACTATTCTTAAAATAAAGCTCTMTATATTTTATCAGTACAGCAATCTGAAGTTCAAGTGTCTTGAACGATTTCTCACTTTATCTAAAATGTGAAATGTATTTAAAAAWGAAGTTTTCCAGTAAAACTAGCATTTATAGCCCAATTACTGCAGAAGATAATGGGAGCCTTGTGGGAAGTAAAGCGATTTGTGTAAGATTATGAGGGACCTTTTCCAAACAGTATACTTTTGAACATATCCAGCTCTATAGCCATATTTACTTGAAAAAGCTGGTTTTAACTACATGACTAGTACTCTCAAATGGTAGATTTAAGAATGAACTATACAAATCAATTAAAATCTGATTCCACATGAGTTTTAGATCATTTGTATATACAAGAAATAAAGAATTTAACTTTTCTAAATAGGCAACTTGTATAACTAATACTTCAGGCAGAGAAATGCAGGATTAGACAGAATCATTTGGAAGGTCACAGAAAGAACTGCAAAAAAATTTCCATTCTGACTTCCTACCAGACTTATAATGAAAAAATATTTCGTGATATTGTGAAAATTGGTAGAACGGTAACCTCTACATAATAAGAGCACTCTCGTCCCCAGAAAATCAATAGCCGTGTCTTCATTAGATCCTATCACTAAGGCTAAAATTCTAAATGTATTTTGCCAAAACAAGATTTTATTTATATATGCATTTTTATATRCATAACCAGAAAAATAAAATTAAAGGAGACATATGACATTAATGCAAAGCTGCCAGTAAACACTAGAAATCATTTCCAAAGGAATTATAAAAATTCTTGCGCTGTGTGTATGGTCTTTAATATTTTCTTATTAACCCCTCTCCCTTGAATATGAACCTTAGTGCCACACTGGAAATCATCCCACACAGACCACAAAGTTAGCAAATCAAGAATAAACATTTCACRCCAATATTTATTGGTATGTTGTCAGCCCAGCACAAACCAAAGATCTTTTATTAGGATTCCAAGGTATTTGAAAAATGCCAGCACTCTGGAGGATATTATTGGACACATGGTTCACTGTGCCCATAATACAGTCCACTGTTTCCTGAGGTTCTCTGTGCCTCAGTTTCTCTCTTTATAAAAATACTTTAGGGACAGTACCAACCCACCTTACAGAGATCTATCGTGCGGTTAAATTCACTGATGCCTGTCAAGTGCTTCTGGATCCTTGGATAAAAATAAAAGTGGAACAGGGAAATGGTACTGGAAAAAATATGGGCAAATAAGGGTTCTAAACTAAGGTAGAAAACACACTAGCTTCCCAAAATGCATGCAGGGAAGAAAGAGCCTATCCTTTTCTTACATGCAAAGCACAGATATATTTTTTTCATACRTTTGTAATTAAAGTTAAAATGAGACTCCACATAGCTGCAAATGAAATTTCTATCACCTTTTCCCATTTTCCTCATTTTTATGTCATCATTTACAATGCTTTTCCGGCCTATCATGAAGCCTTTCATCTGAGAATTAACTTTCRCAACTCCATTCCCTGCCTTCCAAACCTACACAAAATGCAGAAATTACCTGCCTCATTCACTGTTCTAACCACATTTTTTTCTTCTTAGGAGTCTTTCCATCATGACAAGTTTAACCACCCCACTTAATGTGTACATATGAAAATTAGATCAAGACAAAGCTCTAMATTACCTGGTCAGGGTAGAATCACGCTCAGAAAACCATTCAGACCTGCCATCACACGTTTTGTCCATCACTGTCTTATTGTAAATATATAATCCCTTTAGCATTGCATTTAAATACCATGGCATTTTAATGTACAGTAAAGTTTCAGACTGCTTCATACCAAGTTTTTGTTTGATATAACCTGGATCTTGAAATAGCAGGAATTKTTAACTATTATAATATAGCAAGTTATTTATTTTTGAGGCATAGGACAGGAAATACTAAATTACACCATTAAAAATTATTCTCTACATGCATAGCCTAAGTCCAAGAAGAACATATRATACATACAATAAGAAAAACCTATTGTTTCAGCACATCCACAGGGTTGTGTGGGAAAGCAGCTCAACCTGTTAAGAAACAGCTCACATCAGCACTTTCTGCAGTATGACCTAGCTACTTCATCTTACTGAGCTTCAGCGTGTCTTGCTGGCTGGCAGCAGTGAGCACAGAGATACTGAGAGAGAAAAACAAAATGAAAGTTGGGGTGAGATATTAGCTGAGAAAACTGCAAAGGGAATCTCTTTATCTAACTTGCTATYTCTCTCAGACTTGCAGGAACCACCAGTGAACTGCAAAAGCCTGCTCATTTTTGACACACACGTGCAAGAACAATTAAGTTGCATAAGATGTAGTGTCTTTTAAAAAACACATTGGGAGTCAATCTACATTCTAACTAATAAGAAAAGTATTGCAAAACTTCACCATAGCTGACAGATTTCTAGACAGATGACCTGGATACACTAACATGGTGGTCTCTCCAAGTTTTTTTGGGACTCAGGCCCTTGGACAATAATAAGAAAGCCCTCRCTGGTTCTGTTGTTCTGTGGGTATGTTATAAATATGACTTTCCAGTGCCTTTAATTCTTCCATTTTTACCAGAATGCCCATAATGATTTAGAAAAAAAAAATTACTTAGAAAAAAAATGACAAATACAAGCACTAAATCTCATCATCTCATTCATATGCAGGCAGTGAAGTGCAAGTGTAACAGCGGTCAAAGAGCTCTGCCCTAAAATACTCACTGGAGTAAGGGGTGAACGGCAGAAGCGGGAGCCTGACTCTGGTTAGAGGCTGGTATGCAATCACCCAACCACACCGAGGCTGCAGCAGAGACAAGTGTTGCACCTACTGTCTTTCTTACATAAGTAGTGGCTTTATCAGTACAGTATCTTAAACAATTCTGACTTATTTCCGGAATGTAATTGGAAATCGGGGCAGTAGTTTTATCTCCATGTTGTAAACAGTAAAATGTAAAGAAAGGAGTCACTTTTCAATTGTCTGTGGCAGACGAAGTTAAAACAAAGYAGAATTTGTATACCTAAATTTCAGTATTTAAATTAGCTCCCTAGGTGCCTTTGAAATCAGCAGGCTCCGTTGGAGATAAAATGCAGGCTGTCCCCCTYAGTTAAGCAGTTAAGACAGGTGCCTAATGCTGGGTTATATGAATAGCTGTCCACTGACTTCAGAATCCCACTCAATAATGCCACCTTTTTAATTCATTCAGTTCCTTCCCTCTTCCAAGAGGCAGTGCCTGAAGGAAACAYGGCATTTGCAATTCCAGTAAGCCCATGCCATATGCGTGTGAGGCTGATCAACAGAAAAAACTCCTCCTTCTGCAGTCCCCCATGAAGCAACAACAATTTGYCTGACACAAATTCATGCTTTTAGAGCACAACTGGAACACAACCCAATTTGCAGTGATTTTAATAAAATGAACAAGTTACATTTTCTATTGCAAATCTTAATATTGACGCCTCTTCATTCTGATGCTCCAGCATAATACAGTTGTACCAGAAGTCTTTATGAAACACACTGTCTGTTTTAAAATTGGTTCACACACAAAAAAAGAGTCATGGAGAATAATCCTGAGCTGTGAGCAGAGGAAGTAGCATAACATGCAGCTTYTTTCCACCCCTCACATCTAGGAAGCAGTAATATTACAGTAGCCTCAAAGAGCTTTCAAGTTTCATTTTTCAAAACATAGCTTCTTTTTAAAATAATAACTCATACATTGCTAACAACCTACAGGCAGCTATCCCGAGCACAAAGTCTGAGAAATKAATCTAAATGCTGTTACTCTACAGGTTATGTTTATGCTAGTAAAAGGTCAGGGAAGGTTCATGGGCACTGGACTGTAATAATCTCTACTGTTAGACTGCCATAACAGTCCCTGACATGCTTTTGGCCCATGCTARCTTGCAGTCTTCCAAACAATTGCCGGGCGGGATTCAGGAGGTGGCAGAGGACAGTGACCACCTCTAGTAGCAGTCTGGTTGCAGAGTACCTTCGCAGGAGGGTAASAGTTTGGTAGTATGGATGTCAGTCGTTCTATGCCAGTTAGGTTCAACAACGAGCAATGAACCTAGGTACATTTAACTTCTTAGTACAGATGTAACCAGAGGAACTAAGGAACCCTGAGTTTTTTCCACTCCAGAGTAAGTCCAAACAACATGTACTCCATGAGGAGAATTAMTTCTGGCTCCAAATGCTCACAGCTCCCTCCTCCTACTTCAAACTGTTGTTCTGCTTTCAGCAGAAACGCAGACTTCACATGCTGGTTTTGTATGGACTGATTCCAGCAATACGGCACATACAGCTTTTAACTGTGAAAGAGACCACTATGATCATGTAGTCTAATCTCCAGTAACACAAACCAAAGAATATAACTCTGATTTCTCAGTCGAGTCCAAGAGACTGTGTTCAGAATACTTCTTTTAGAAAGCCAAGCAATCTTGACAGAAGACAACAAGAGACAGAGAAGCTACTGCACTCCTCAGTGCATTCACAGTTAAACAGTGTGCAGCAGTTCACCTCAAATGCTCACGGTTGGTGTATTTTCAGCACTACTACCTGCTTTGTCTGATTAGTTTTTCTTAATTGTATAACCCAGCACTAACTGCGTGGTAATAATGACTTAGGAAGAAGCTTGTCATAGCCGAGAGAGAGAAGGTATTTTGCTTTAAAATCTCCAAGTTGAAAATGCATTAATAGAAGTTATAGCATGYCCATTATGCAAAAATATGCAGAATTATCTGAAAATGAGCAGTCAGCAAAGGACTGGTAGRCTGTGCTGATGTCTCTGGGTGATACGTACATTTTGCTGTCTTGGCCATTCTCARGAGTTTCTTTTGTCAAAAAAATAAATGATGCTTTCTGAAAAAAGTCATAGGCAATCTAATGCTTGTTGCAGATTTGCAACTAAGAATTTGTTTGACACACCTTTTCTTCAGACCATGATACAGTGAGGGTTTATTCCCTACATAATTCTCACCTGGAAAACACTGATATTATGTGAACATTGGASATTTAAGACAATGAATGTTTACAAAAAGTGTATCTGTAATAGACTATGTTTATAAAGAGTGACTGTATATTTSTAAATATCTGCATAAATTATACCAGTCAACTAAAGACACTTCTTATTCTTACTAATCAGCATTAGCCTATCCTTTCTGTGCCTAAGTCCTGTTCCAAAGGCTTGTAATGGACAAACACTTTGAGATTACTTCCTTGCAAGACTGCATCTCACTCTCAATGAATAGATAATCCTAACATCAACCCAGTCATCTTCTAAAAACAAACAACAAAACAACCAAACAGCTGTCCACAGGGTCCAATCTAATTTAACATTGTAGGSAACATCACTACTGTCAAAGCTATTCCTGCCAAACTCTCTTCCCTACTGATGGAAGTGGTTGGGCTCTTTCAGCGCCAGCAGCATGAAAAAATATAACTACTCTAGCATAGAGCATGACATCAGATCTGTCATTGCAGGCCAGAAAATCGTTCAAACTGAGACTTTGTTCCCTCAAACGTCATTTACTACAGATCATTGAGCTGCTTATTTAATATTTATGCAAACTCTTCATGATACTGTACTGGACCACGTATAAGAGACAATCTGTGCAAAGACAACTTATCTCTTAAGAGGCCAAAAAAAAATCCTAAATACATAAAGGAACACTTGTATCCACTTTGGTCATAAGACCAACTTCAGTATACAGCTGCTTTTGAGAGCCCCATGACTGATATTTTTGAAAGCCTGCAGGAACCCAAGCGGCTACCACTCTTGTTACCATCTAGACTGGTGTATAGTGCTCCAGATCTTAGGATTCAGAATCAGTGACCTGCTTGAGGTCCGGAGGAGTGGAAGTCCAATACTAGAACACAAGCAGTTGTGTAGCCCTAAAACTAGAGCAATCATTGCACACCAAAAAGGAATTTGGTTGGTTCACTACAGGGAGCACCGCTGTGCAGCAACTCAGTATGGGCACAAGTAGCTGGATACAGAGTTTGAAACAGGTGGGTGCCACAATCTAAGCTCAAAATTTTTCCCTTGATCAAAAGTATGTAGACTTTTTTTGTACTGTTTTACAGAGGACAGGAAAAAACAAAGRGAAGTCCTTTCCCTTTGTGTTCTCCCCAGTCCCCTTAAGGAAGGTTGTCTAGGTACATACAAACACAATCACCTAACTGCAGTTTCTCAATTACAGTTTCCTCTCCAGCACAATTCACTGGCAGATTTCTAAACTGGAAGCACAGTACAAACYCAACTGCCTTCCAAATTGGTCTGCTCGGCACAGCAATAAGAAAAATCTCAGATGCCACATTGTTAATCAACCTAGCCCTTACACAACTATTTGCACTGTGAGCTCCACTCGTCTATGAAAGTCACATATGCCATAATTAGTATCAGCTCATGCCACAGGAGTGGATCAAAATCTATGTTATTTGATCATTTGTTTTTGATCAGAACTCACTTTTGGGAAAGCAAAAAAGAAAGATAAAAGAAAGAAAATTCACTTTGATCAGGACTTATTTTGCATAATCTTGATTACAGGACTTCATCAGTATTTGCAAACTGCAGCAGTGGTATCTGACTTACACCTTACCACCCTAAGTAATTCCTAAAATAAAATAAGCATAAAATTAAGATCCCCTTAACTCTTGAAATTTTAGAAGTATTTGGGATATAGATAATGTTTAACTAAGTTTCTCCCTTGGAGTTATTACGTTGATTTTATTATTCCTGTCATGTTGTCTGTTTAATTGGATAATAACTGCAGTCATATTATTGCCTTTTAAGTACGTACAAGCACCTAACTGTTTATGCAAAGAACTCYGTATGCCTTGCTGGTTAAATGGGAACATTATATTTTGAATGTGCAGCAAAGGGTGGCGAGTTGCTTCACAAGTGCTAATCACAGAGGAATGAGCAGAACAGAAGGTGAATTAATAAGAACTCTGATATCTGACCATTGAATCATTGCTGCTAATAACACAAGTGAGGACTAATGCTTTAGTAGCACACAGTCAGCACTTCTGACTTCCCCTACAGTCGCTACTGATGCTCCATCTTTTTCTTTCTTTCCTTGTGCTTGTTGGATTAAAATAATAGGGAACAGAGAGGAATGAGTTATTTGAGTATAGGCACTGATAGTTCAAGCTTTCCCCTCGCACACTGCGCCTATATGTATTTCACAACACAACAGGTTTCCAGGTCTTGTGCCAGGGAAGAAAAGGCAAGCGCAGCTTTTGGCTTCCTAATCCGGCAGAATTGACACAAAACAGGGAGGGAAAGTACAGTGACCTCAGACTTCAGTCCAGCTGCTTATTATAAGTCAGATTCAAATCTGAAATCAGTCAARATTCTCTACAATTCCATTGATTTATGTAGCTTATCATTAATATCAAYAATAGATTATAAACATTTCTTTTATTGTCATGTCCTAGACTCTGAAGACACTGGGTGCAACCTAGRACAGCACATTATTTACCATCATTTATAATGAAGTTAAGCACAATCTGAGAGCAATATCACTGAAAGCTCTSACAGAGGAGTTATCAGATGCTTATATGTTGTATAACTCCGTATAACCTTGATTTGCATCAATTTAGTATTTGATATATAGAGGAACCCTTTCCAGAGGGTTCCAAATTGTCTCTCCCAGAGAAATTGGGAGAGCGCTAGAATTTTAATTAAAATATCCATGTAAATACTCTTTTTCTCTTATATATATATATATATCAGGGAAAACTTTCTCCTCCTACTGTCCACCTAGGTAGATTTAAAAGAAGAAAAGGCAGTTGACACAATCTCAACTTATGTTTTCCCCCAGTGAACTCATTCTACTTCATAAAAAGTCTGAATCCTGCCAGAGAAAACTGAAAATGTAGAAGATCAGTCTTCAAGCACTAATGTAAATGATTGGTTCTGACACTAGTAAAGGCATGTTGTTTTCCCTCCAGGTTGCCTGCTTTTCACATAGGCAAGCAAGATTAAAGACATAAGACTACTCTTCATGTGGCGACTTGATAACCTGCCTTCTCAGAGTAGTTTGATTATCTCAGAACACGTGCAAAAAAATAAATGCGCAAGCAACTTSCTGAAGCGGGTTGTTTTGTAAGAGGTTTTTGTCATTTAGTTGGAATATTATTCAGGGAAGCAATGTTTCAGTATCTTTTTTTAARGATAAAAGAAGGTATATCTTTAAATTTATACCGATCAAGTGACTTGAATGGTCAATGCAAAATGCAAATCAGAAAAAGTCCTCGTTTGTCAATTTAAATGCTGACTACCTACACTCAAGTCATAACTCCTATAGATACGAGTTCTTAAGTACCAACTAGTGAAGAAAAAGTAAGAATTTCAGAATCTAGAACACCACATGTAAGGATGGTACTCTGTCTGTATCTCACAATCAACACAAAATCTCTGGCTAAGAGGACAACCTATAATAATAATAAACTAGGGAGGTTCAAAAAAAATCTTCCAACAGATATTTTGCCAAATACCTGACAGTGTCATTAGATGGCCACCTCTCTCACTTCACAAGGCAATGTATGACCCCAAAGAAATTTCAGGTCTTGGTTCTATGAAGTACTTCACAGTTCCTGGTGATYAAGAGCATTCCCAGTACCATACTGGTCTCATGTTTACTATGGTATCATAGAAGTACTTTGATTTCAAATAATGGAAACTAAATCAACAGTGGGAGACAAACCATTTCAATGACTGATACCACTTCTGACATTCCCTTAGAAGGTTCCACTTAAGAAGCTGATTAGGTGAGGGCGGGGAGAARAAAGTATGAACTCATGATTTCTTTTCCATACGAACAATTAGAATCAGCAGTAATAGGTTACTTTTCTGCAAGGGAGTCTTGCATTTGTAAGATTATAACCACATCTCAGAATCCTAAATCTTCAGATGAGGATCAAAAGGTTAGATAAATATGAATATTTTCATTACATTGTATTAACAAATTCAAAGGAATGGTGCCTTACTWACTGCAGGAGTGTGAGTTAGTCAAYGCATCATTAAGAGATTTTTGCTTGAAACCCTCCAGCATACACTGAAGAAACGTGCTTCTAATCTCTTTACCTGCCTACGTATTTCATTTATTTACAGCAATGCCAAAGTGCCCAATTCAAATCAAGCATATACGAAAGAAGTACATCCACACTATCAGGTGGTGTATGAAATTGTACTGTTCTAAGCAGTTATACTCTTAGGAAAGGAATCACCGAGAAGTAAACCATTTACCAAACCACTTTGCATGGCTGTAGGATTCAATGTGTGTACATAAGCCTTCTATGCAAAATGAGAAAAGTTACATTCTCAAAAAAATTTCAGGTCCTCATCTCTCACTTAATTTTCTTCCTAGCAATTGTCTCCCAGGAGAAATACTGCTGAGCAGATACATAGCCAGATTCTTAAGATGTTTTGCATGGTATGCTTGGGAACCTTCCACAAAACCAGCCCAGTTTATTTTTAGATTCTCTTAATTTATTGATTTAGGAGGATATGAGGAATGGACATAAGTAAAGAGAGTTTTGTAAAAATGGTATCTTTTATTAGATTAGCTGATACAGCTTGAAAAAGCAAGATGCTTTTGGGCACAGGGTGCCTTCTTCAGCAAAATCTAACTCAATACAGGCAATTTCAGTTTAATCTTATTATATTGATGACAATGCTATTATGAAATAACTGTGGAACTGAGTAAGAAGAGGGGTATGTTGAAGGTTTCTTTATTTAATTTGCAATTTCAAACTTCCACATGAAGCCAAATGAAATGTCTTGGTCAAGATTATAGGGGGAAAAAAGCACAGGATTTCTTCTAACCCCCTCTTCCTTCTCCTYCCATGCTCGTCACTGCTCAGCAACCTGGCTCTGGCTGTCTGCTAATCTTAACTCTTACAAAAGCAATAGTTGCTCTAAAGTTTCTGTACAACAGTAAAGATAATATTGTCAGTAATGTTCCACACTTACTAGACACAGAAAAGAAATGGTGAAATATGATCGGTTTTACACAATTTTGTTCGTCTCCCAGTTCCTGTTAGAAAAAGACTATAAAAACAGAATGTAGGAGATATCCAAGAATGGATTGCTAGTGTGACAGCGACAGACTGAGAAACAAAGTGAATAAAAGGCCATCGTGTAGCTTCACTATTTAAAGATCTAACAGAGAACTTGCACTAAAAATGAAGAGAAGGAGAGGGAGCCAAACAGGACTAGAGAGAAACCGCTAAGGCCAGTAGGGAAATGGTCAAGAGAGAAACAAAGGCAGGCTGCCTGAATGCCAAGATGTGTAAGACTTATAAATTGATGAGAGTAGAAAAATCACCAGACAGCAATCCATTAATGCGTGGAGACCAGCCTCCGTGGTGATTCCTGGCAATGCCACTGATAGCTTACGATTAGATTTTTCCACAACTAAGCAAAAATACACAATTTTTTTTATAAGCAGCAGAAAAACAAGTCTGCAGCATCAGTCAAAATTATCCTAATTAATTTACAGCTAATTAAATGTGAAAGTCCTGAAGAACCAGGCATTTATTAGATGAACTACAGCAAACAAGTCAAGTGCAGCACTGATTATTGCACCARCACTATGTTTTTACTCATCTGCATCAAAAGTACAAGAGTTAGYTTTCTTTTAATCCTTTCTCTGTTGCTAGAAAACTCGTCCTGAGTGCAGGACCACGAAAGCAGCATTTAGACAGAGAAAGGCTAGAGGCTTTGCAACCTATCTCAGAAAGATCATCCTAAGCACACAAAGCTGCAGAAAATAAAATKATACAGTTGGAAGAAGAAATGGTCCAATGAGACATCAAAGCTGACATCTGTAGGACTGCATGGGAGGAATGTGGAGAGTGTTACTGTGTACGGAGGATGACACTGTTCTCTATTTTTCTTCAGCTTCCATCAATGTTCATTAATAGAAAATATTTCTATTCAGTATTCATTAAGCAGAAAATGAATAGGGAGAAAAGTTCTGGCTGGTTTTATTCCTATCTCTGGTATTAGTGAGCTGCAAAAACCACAGGCAAGTTACTTATCACCTTGTAATAAGACACTGCCTAACACACTGAGGGAGAAGGCWGTGTATTTCAGGTGCCTCTGGAGGCTGCTAAGGAAGAAAGAACAACATTGCCTCTAGATTGGAATAGAGAGGTTCACTCAGCTCTGATAGGTCTGGTTCTATCTGGGATTAYTATAAAATGATATCAGGAATGACTATGCCCACACTTCCCAGCTCTTCTCTGCCCTCATTGACATACACATACTGGGTTTAATGATATGGGGATTAAAGTTTGCCTGTGAGCTAAAAGAAACAAAGGATATTTCTATMTCTCCTCTGCTTTTGTACTTCTACTTCTCTTTGCTTTGAATTACCCCATCTGTAAAACAGGACCAAAATAGTTCTTTACTGTACCTGCAAGCGTTACTGTGGCTCTGCAGCTCAAGTACTGGAGAAGGTCGTGTAAAGTGCTACTTAACAAGGAAGACAGAAGTCATAGCTCTTTATTCACTGCCTTTCATCCTACAGTACTGTGCTTTGCTAACCTAGCTGGCATGATCTTCTTTAATAAGCTGTTTCATTTGTGTTTTGACATATGCTTTTCAAATTGCATCATTAAAAACACAGCTTGTCTTTTCCACGTACTGTTTGGCAGTAAATTTTATCATTTGAGCAACCATTTTGTTTTATTATTGTCAATATTCTGAAAATCCTTGTAGACAAAAAAAAAGGCTTTAAACTGAAATACAGAGAGAAGGGATGAAATCCTTGCAAAACACTTGCTCATGAGGATTCTTATCTTTCCATCAAGCACCTGGGTTAGGGCAGCAGAAGCACAGAGGCACTGCGGTGCTGAACGTCATCTAACTCAGAAGTATTGCACTGCCTCTGAAATTTATAGCTCAAGCTGGGCCGCAGGCGCCAGGGGCGAGTGCGTGCCTGAAATCGGCATTCACGGCTGGAGCAGGAGCTGCTTAAGAAATTTAATGCTCAGAAAGGGCTGATTTGGCTTATTTCTGGGCTGCAGAAACCCCTTCATTAGACCCTTTACCAGGAATCTGATACCCAACACTTYGCTGATAAGAAACTGAGAATGCCTAAGCTCGCCCTCCCAAAATACAGACAATGGAGGAGCAGCAGTGCCCTCTCCAGCATGCAGCACTTACTCAGGCTCCAGAAGAGAGGTATCCCATTCTAGAATATGTCTGAGGAATCCGAAACAACATCTGCCATCTTCAAGGTGTCCCCAAACCAACAGATGTAGGACAATCTGCTATGTTAATGGCATTTTTATTCCTTCCTGCTGAATTTGCTCCACTGTGCATGGAATTGATTAAATATTCATAGCAACAGTCAGAAAAGAGATAAAAGCAAACTTGGATATAGACCAGCGGTCAAAGTAGTCATGCTGGAAAGAAAAAACACCTGAGTTTCAGGCTTTCTTTTGCTGTTCACTTGAAAATAAATAATGAAACGTTCACTAGGGCAAGAGTCTGAAACTTAGGGTATTCCTCTCCTCTAGGCTTCTTCCTCAATCTATATTGATAAACGTCGGCTTTCTCCAGCCCACTCACAAATACTTATTCCACACMAATTAGAGTTGCTTCAATAAAAAAAAGTAGCAAGAATGGCTTCCAGCTATCCCAGCATATCCTACACTTTGGCACGTGAGTACTCTGATGGGGTGAGGAAGCTTAAATAATTTTAGGGAACACAAAGAGCGGGACATAGGATGATTATTCTAACCATGGCATTACTGGGTGAAAGAGAAGGATGCTATGGTTGTGTGGACTTGACATGCTCTGAGAAGGCCTGCCAGATTAAACCRAGCAGGCAAAATAGACATGAGAATACTTATTTCATTAATCTTATAGATACAGTATGAGACAGTTCAGYTCTATCAAGATGGAGATGTCCAGAAGCAAAACTTTAGGTAGTTGGGAAACTGCAAGATAATTAGTTTTAACGTAAGGACCTTCTTCCCCCACTAAAAAAAAACTCCCAAACACACAAAGAGCTTTCACCTTATTTGGAAGCTCTTTGGGTAAGACAGCATTTGATTAGGCAAGTTAAATTTAGAACTTATGTGCGTAGAGTAGAAATTTTGTATCTAAAATCTGCCTACCTAAAGGAAATCATCACAACAAGAGAAAGGCAATGCATAGAAGAGGACATGCATACAATATATAATATATAATTAATATTTAACAAATTTGAAACATAACCTATCCATTCACTCAATTTTGGAGACTATGTAAAGTGGTAAGGGATATGGACCRTCTTGCTGTAAAGCCATGTAACAGGGGGGAAGATCTCACAAGCACTCAGAGTCCTCCTGGGGCTATTCCTCACTTCTGCTCAAGGATGGGAGGTTTTTTAACTTCARTTAACAATAAAAGAATTCTGGAGCTTTCTAGCACAAACAGCATATGTCACACGGCATATGACACGTGCAATACATATGGGCAAGTACAGAAACAATAAAAACATGTTAACATATATATCATTGGGGTCTAGCCTGAATGGTAAGAGGTGGGTGCTAATGCTTGAGACTGACTGTGAACTACAGCTGTACCAGGGAGAAGGAAATAACCTCCCTCGGCACTATGTGCTATACGATGTACACTCTGAACTTTACTACAGTATTAATTGCCCTCATTTGTCAGTGTTTAACATACGAAGTGCAGAATAAAATCACTTAGGCAATTCAGTCCAAGTAATTAGCTATTTTACATCCTTTCTATTGTAAAATAATCTGGTCTCTCATTTTATGACTTGGAAAGCCATTCCCTAACAATTAAGTAATATATTAATAATGGTGCAATGTTCCAAACAGTTTCAATAGATGATGTCATGTCCGCAGAACAGCTTATTATCTAGAGAACAGATCTGAGATGCAAATCAGTGAGAATTTAATTATGTTAAAATAGACAGATGCTCTGCCATTCACCGAGCTCTCTATTAACCACATTCAATAAAAGATAAATTGAATGCAAGTTGTTACACACAACTGTCACTTCCTCGGTCATATAATCTGCATGAGTTGCCCCTTCCCTGTACACACTCTCCTGGCTTAATAAACAGAATAACCACATACAATGAATTCCAGTTTTTAATCCAAGCAACTGTGTACCACAAAAAGGAGCTTTCTTCCTTATTGTTATTGCATCATTTTCCATTTTCACCAATTTGCTTTTCAGTCTCATTCTGTTCTTTTTTTAAACAGCTAGCCCCTAGAGTTACATGATTATATCTAAAGCTCTCTTTTTATTTTGGAAAAATGTTCCTAGATTTTATGGTTGTTGAGAGAAACTTYAAAATGTAAAGACTTAACAAGCCAGAAAGCAAGTAAAATAATCACCAATTTTATTTTTACTCTTTCATTATTTTTAATGGATTGGCTCATATTTCCTAAAGGATTCATAAATTCTTGACTTTCAGAGCCACATTAGGACAACACTGAATTTAAGATGTGAAATTTTCTCCTCAGAGAGCAAATTTTCAAAAGACATAGACCTGCAAGTAGGACAAATTCAAGAATTTGAGAGTATAAAACTCCTCAGGTTGAAAATAATTGTGTGTGCGAAGTGAATAGTACACATACTCCTAGAATGTTAACATATATATATTTAAAAAAGACTTTTTTATTATTAAAAAAAAAAAGGATCAATCATGTTTGAGCTGATTTGACTTGACTGCACTTGGAACTATAGATAACACACTGAAAAAACAGAACTTATTTTCTTTCAAAAACAAAGGTGCAAATATCTTTAAATTTAGTGACTGTAGAGAGAGTTGCTAAAGCAACAAAATACTTTGATGATGAGAATATTCATTAAAACCTGACTGGTGCCGTGTAAATCTAAGTAGCAGTGAGCCGAAAAAAAAACTCTTCTGTTCTTTTTCACTGTAAGATGGGCTTTTCCACATCCACATCTCACTCAGCTGAAAATTGCCTCCATATAGGTGAATACAGCTACAGCACCCTATTTCTTTCTTGCCATGACACCACAGGAAAGATTAATTAGGTTGCTTCTTCCCTCCCCGGAATTGCCTGGGTTCATTTTTTACCTCTGATCTCTCCTAACCCCCAATTCCAACACTGAAAAGCATCTCACAGTAAGCAGCCCTTCTGTACTTAAAAGTAGTCAGATGTGAATCACTATTCTAGGCTCTTCTGCAGCTTCTCTCAGCTGTTCCAACASTATTTGGCTTTGAAAGATGTCTCAATATACATTAAGCTAGGGAAACATCTAGGGATTGATTATTATTAGTGTGCTGTAGATGTTTTTTTCCTATCCATCCTACTTAGTTTATCTTCATAACCTTAAAGACTGTGTAAAAGATTAGCTACATAAACTAATTAGCTGTTACCGAATCTGCATGCTAAAGAGGGATCTGCTTCTTATTGAAAGCTGCAAGAAGCAGGTGACTTCTGGTTTCTTTGAACATGTTAATTTATACTGGGCTTTAATCTAGAAAATTCTTTTAAGTTCTCATCTCTTTCTTGTGATAGGTACATAAAAAGCAAGGCACCCCTTGTTGAAGGGGACAGGAATGCTGATAAACACAAATTACCCTGCTGTGGAAAGTTGTATCAGATTTATGTAATATAGGAAGCACGAATGTTCAGATTTGTCTTTAATATGCCGAACAACTTTGTCTCCATAAATTTGCACACAGTTTCTATTAGTACAGCCTGAGCACAGAGAAGTTGGCATAGCTTTTGGATATTTCTTTTTAAATGTTTTTCAGCCTTTTAAGTGTCTTCTCATAATCACCTAACTTTCAGCTTCAGTCTATGCTTTCCTGACCCTGCTCATGCAACCAAGATCCAAAGCTTCCAGCCTCTACCCTGCTTGAAGTCCTAACCAGCTGCAAACATATGCATGTGCAGAGCAGACATCTCCTTTAGGACTGCCTTTTTTTGTTCTTCTCTAGTATTTTGCCAAAATCAATAGCCAGTCTTAATGTGAATGGAAAAGACAACATCTGAGTCAAGCTCTTCTACACCAATTTGAGGTCAGTAGACAGCTTTAATTAGGATTTGAAATATGCACTTTTTGTCTTTTGTGGCCAAACTATTCTCTCAGTTTCAATGGAATAACTCTACCAACCTAAGTCCTCACGGACAATCCTGTATGGTGGAAGTTTGCACTATATGCATTAAGAGAATTAACGTTAACAACCATTTAGCTGAAAATTAATGTAAATTAGAAAGGTTAGTGTATTATTTATATTATTTTTTTTTAGCACAATGGATATATTTCAGTATGTAGACCAGCTGGCTTAGGAGAATAGACTCCGCAACTGTGGAAAATATGTATTCCTGCTATGCTTTCTCCAGCATAATAATGTGTAGTCTCAGCAATTTCTTGTCCTCTTTGGGAAAAACTGCAAAGACTCAGTGTATTGTAATCTACTGTGAATTCAGCATCTGTTTGTGATATTCTCAACAGGAAAAGTTGTTTCTTTTCATCATCTGCAGATGCAATTATAACAGCAAGGCCTGCAAAATGTTCAGATATCAGATCTTTAAGACTAGCAAAAAACATAGAATGAAATGTTACTTTTGTCATAAAAAAGATCCCCTGGGTTTTTCTGTTCAGAACCCTTTAGCTTGAGCATAAGTACYATGTAACTATAATACTTTGCACCTTTGTTTCACTTTCCATCTGAGCCTCTCAATTCACTTTGCAAACATATCTGGATTAAGTATTCCAACAGAGAGAAGCATTCTGCAAAATGCAAAAGCAGAAGACCCCAGAGGTCACACTTACACATTGAGCTCTGCATCTGTACCACTGTTTATACACAAATATGCTAGCACTGTACATACAAAATAGAAATTTAAATTTTTGAATGCTAACATGCACATTTTCAAAATAAGCATGAGAATGAATTAAGATTTTGACCTGCCAATCACAGTAAGATCTGAGAGTTTGAGGGAAAGTTTCAATGCATAGTTCAGGGAGGATTCAGAGCCATATACCCCATAGATAAAGGAAAAAAAAAAGGCAGTCCCACACTCCAAGACTTTAGGTAAATTTGTCAAAAGTACCTATATAATTGTGGACACTATGGGCTTAGATACATGAAATTGTCACGAGCTAGTTAACCCACCAGACGATAAGGATTCACTCTCCTAGCCTGCACCAAATGCAAAACAACTCAAGTTACTTTAGCCATTCTTCATCGATTTCACAGAATCGCATAATTGTTGATGTTAGCAGAAACCTCTAGAGATCATCTAGATCTTCTCTGCTCAGAGAAGAGTTAACCAAAGCAAGTTGCCAAGGACCATGTCCATTGAGATTTCGAATATCTCCCAGGATGGACAGTCCACAACCTCTCTAGGCAACCTGTTCCAGTGTTCAATCACCCTTTTAGTAAAAATGTTCTTTCTCACGTTTAAATGGAATTTCCTGTATTTCAGTTTGTGCCTACTACCTCTTGTCCTTTCACTAAGGACAACTGAGAAGAGTCTGGCTCAGTCTTCTTTACTTTCCCTATGAGGGATTTATACACATTGACAAAATCCCAGGCTAAATAATCCCAGCTCTCTCAGACCTCCCCTCATATTTAAGATGCTCCAGTCTCTTCATCATCTTCATTGCCCTTCCCTGGCCTCACTCCAGCACATTCATGTCTCTCTCGTACTGGGGGAGCCCAGGACTGGACACCAGATACGGTGTCAGCAGGGCTGAGTAGAGGGAAAGAAACACCTTCCTCAATCTGCTGGGTATGATTTTCCCAATGCAGCACAGGAGGCTGTTGGATTTCTTTGCCGCAAGGCCGCATTGCTGGCTCATGTTCAATTTGGTGTCCACCAGGAACGTCCAGGTTCTTTTCTGCCAASTTACTTTCTAGCTGGTCAGCCCCTCGCCTGTACTGCTGCAGGGGGTTATCCCTCCCCCAGTGCAGGACTTTGCAGTTCCCTTTGTTGAACTCATGAGATTCATGTCAGCCCATTTTTCCAGCCTCTTGAGGTCCCTCTGAATGGCACCACAACCATTTGGTGAACCAGACAYTTCTTCCAGTTTTGTGTCTGTGACCTTGCTGGGTGCACTGTGGCCTGTCAACCAGGTCATTAATGAAGGTGTTTAACAGTATTGGGTCCAGCATTGATCCCTGGGGTAGACAAGCAGATACACAGTATTTTCCTACAGCTGAAGTAATTTATTTCTGTCTGATCCTTAGTCCCACTTCACTAAGTGCTTAAAGATGACACTTTGCAGGATTTACAGAATCACCAAATAGACTATGTCCCCTACTTCCATTAGGATCATCAGCCTAATCTTTGTAGATACTTTGAAAATACCACTGGACCCTTACCTGCACCTTTTGGCAACCAAAAACTTGGCAAAAATCTAACAAGAATCACATTTTAAGTGAAACTCCAGCTCCTAAAAAATTTGTCACATTTGAAATTTTTATTCTTACTTTGTAAATGGGCAATTAGTCATCACTGTCCTCTTAGAAGTGACAAATTGAAACAATAAGAATCTGGGCGAAGTTTCACAAAACATTTGTAGCTGAGCCAGGAGCTGAACCTAATCACATTGATTTAAGCATCATTCCTTTCAGAATTAAGTTGTGGTAGAATGGCTGAAGATATATGAAAGTTATGCAGAAGGAGCATATATATCCATTCTCATTACCAATAAAGGTCAAGTTGGTTTTGATTGAAATAATATTTGTACTTTATTTTAGGACGCCTCCTTGCTGCTAATTTTCTTCAACTCTGCCCTTCTGCTTCATGTTTCTGATACCAACATTTATGTCTGGTTCACAAGTCTACTACAAGCCGGAGTAGGAGGCTGACAGAAGGAGCAATCAGAAGAAGGTGGGCAGCAAAGCAGGAGACATTTGCCTTGTTTTTCACTTGCTGAGCTGATATGGTTCCAGCTAGGAAGTCCAGACCAAGACATCTGAGGCAGTACAGAGAGCAAGTAACTGAAGGACAGACTTTAAAGCAGTGAACTGGTGGAAATTCCTGTGTGCAAGACAGGTGACTGTTGCACACCTCCAGCTTATGGAATCTAAGTAGATCCTAAGCTAGTTTTTCTATCACTAATTAAAACTACCCAAAATTCGACTGCCAGTTTTCAGAGGGATGATTCTGCAAAGATGAATAAGTGTGAAGTTACAGGAAGCAGTGTGGTTTCTGATCAGCTGGCAGTTAGTTACTCTCAAAAGATAGACGACTTAACTGGAGAAGACCGTGGCTCATTTCTTGCCACACAGTAGTGATCAAATTCAGATAGCAAACTGTATAAAGGGATTAAATTTTACTGTAGTGTTAGTAAAGGCTAGGCTTTAAGTAACCATTTATTACAAAGGGACAAATCAGTTGGGACCAAAATCTGATCCAGAATGTCCAAGTGACTATAGAACCATACAGATAGCAGCAGTAAAATACAAAACAGAGATAAAAATACAGCCATTACTACTTTTTTCTTTTTGGTCTGCTACATATCATTGCTTTATCCAATAAAACTTAGCCCACACCAATGGTTTTCTACCTGTGGCCCACAGACAGGAAAAATTCACAATTAAGGAAAATTCATGGATAATATCTAGGGAGACTAGAAATGCAATTAACAAAAGCAATGTCACAGTTGCTGGGTCTAAATTCCCTCTGCAGAGGTTTGAACTTCCACTGGAAATGTATAAGGGTCTATAAGTGAAAAGATTCAAAAATAGTACCCACGCTTCCCACCCAGGAGAGAAAGAACAATTCATTGATTAGAAAGCAAGCTTATGAACTGGAGAAAAATATTCAAACCTCTGCTCTGCCGTGCACTTAKGTGATCCTCAGCAAATCACTCACTCTGTTCCCGAGTCTCTACCTGCAAAACAGGGCATGCACATCCTTATCTCTTCAGATCCTTGTGAGAATAGCATTAAAGATGTGCACTTCAAAATGGATTATTGTCAATAGGTGTCACTAAATGGAGGAACAGCTGCCAACTGAATTATTTCAGAAACATTCATAAAAGAAGCTACCTGTAATTATCAGTGGATTAACTGTCTTTACCATATTGTGGAAGAAGGAATATTAGAAACAGCACCCAGTGAACTGTGTAGTCATTTATGAGACAGCTAGGAATAAATGAAAGATTTTTGTGAAAAAATATGAAAAACAAAAGCCAAAAGTATCCCTCAACTGTCATATATGAGATTAATCACAGGATAAAAATCAGTCACTCTGCATTCCACTGCTCAAACTATTCTATTAAACCAGAGAGCCTACAGGAAGCAAGAAAAGAAAAAAATCAATCAGTAGCTTAAAATGATTTGGGATATGCTCAGTCACAGCATAAAAGAGATTTCATTTTGTACTTGCAAGGAAGAAAGTACTTATATAGGAATTTGTTGTTTCACGGTTTCTAGATACTAAAGAATGACATTAAAATGCCTCCCATAACTATTTGTAAGTTCAAAGACAGTCAAAGCTTCCAGTATTTTAAACAGTACTCCAYGGCTATTTCTGGGATACTATATATTTCCTCCTCCAGCAGAAATGCTGATGCACAAAGTATCAAAATATCTATCTACCTTCTGAATTTACCTGTCAGTATGGAAATACAGGCTCAAATTGCAAGCTGTTGCCAGTGGAATTATTACAGCTAGTAACAACCGAGGATTTTGTCCCTGATGTCCAAGATGAAACATACATCTACCAAGTGCACAAAAATAAAAAATAAAGTAACATTGCAAAAAAAAAAAATCAAGCTTGTAGAAGTAACATAAGGTACAAATATTTTGTAAAGCATTATAAATAATGCTGAGTATTCTGAGGGCTTTGGTCAACACAGATGCTTCAGAAATGCAACTAATCATTGAGTCATTCCAGRCTGCTAAAGACTTTTAAATATCTGTCTTAACCTCTTTGTGCAAGATCTCCTTGCCTCTTGGCTATACTGTGAAGTCAGAAATTCATGTTTGAACAGGACACTCCAGATTCCAGAGAAGGTGTTACCTAGTGCAGCCTAGACCATTAAAAAAAATGCAAGTTGCACGATTCACAGTGCACAGGTAGGATGACTTCCAACACCAGCACCCATCTGCTCAAACAGGCAGGGTTAATGTTGTCTTTGTTAGGGTCAAGACAGATCTGGTAAGGGTATGCAAAGATAAATATTTGTGAAGCTTTCAAATACTGCAGTGGTAACCACAAATAACAGAAAGGTGATGACAGAAATAACCTCACTCCTAAAACATCTTTAGAAGGAATAAAAATCTCACTAGGGATTATCTTGATTTTCTCAAATAAAAATGTGAATGATATTACATAAAACACACAAAATTAAAAACATTCAAATCTGTAAAATACAGTACTGCAATATATAATATTTAGTCAGCACCTTTTATCTAAAGCCTTCTGTAACGCTCTCTTTTGCTCATTTGCCTGGCAGCTACATTTCTGAAGTGGAATCATACAGGTCTTCTGTAGCTAACATTTCCTGAGGTTTATCTTTGAAAATAGTATGCCCTATCACTGATAAATTTCTCACAAAATGGTCTCTGCATCTTGGGCAACACTATTAGTTTCCAGTTCTATTTCAAATCACATAATATATGCTGTCTTCAGGAAGATGACAAGTCTTGGAATAACATGATTTTCTCAGTAGAAAAACAGGAAGAACATAAGAAGTCTATAAAAGCAGAAGGTAATAAAGAACTTCRAATGAAGCATCTGCAAACTCCCAAGGCTTTTATAGACAATTTTGTCATTTTGAAGGGGATGGTGCAACATTTTATCATTTAGGTTAGATAGCTCTCATTTTGCCTGCCAAAGCATGACTGCTTTTAACATTATATAGGCAAATGAACACACACACCTAAAAGCTGCATGTGTGGTCAATCAACACTCATTCAAACCAACAGAAATATTAGCCCATACATTTTCTCAAAATTCTCAAAATTTTAATGCATCTGGAACTCAAAAACTTCTCTGACTAAAAGATTTCAAAGGAATAAGATTTAAAAGTTTGCTAATAAATTGCTAGAAATTGCTTGAATGCTGCTCCACTTAGTAACATTTGTATTGTAATGCAATTCGTAACCCAAATTGCATTTCAGAGTCTGCTACCTTTCAGTAATGAACACAGCAATTCCTTCACAATAGGTTTATAAGAGTAAAGTTCAGCAACTTCRCTAGGAAAAAATGTATAAAGAATTCAATTTAAACAACATTTATTAGTTGCTTATAAGTTTCTTGAAAAAGTGTCTGTATCTGATTTTCAACGCAAGTGTTTTTAGAAGAATTCTGCACAACCTGGCTATGGGCACAATAATAATCATAGAATCATTTAGGTTGGAAAAGACCTTTAAGACCATCCAGTCCGTGAACCTAGCACTGCCAAGTCCACCACTAAACCATGTCCCTAAGCACCACATCTACACATCTTTTCAATACCTCCAGGGATGGTGACTCCACCGCTAGTTACTTGGGAGAAGAGCCCAGCACCCGCCTCTCTCCAGCCTCCTTTCAGGTAGTTGTAGAGAGCGATAAGGTCTCCCCTCAGCCTCCTCTTCTCCAGGCTAAACAACCCCAGCTCCCTCAGCCRCTCCTCRTAAGACCTGTKCTCCAGAYCCTTCACCAGCCTCGTYGCCCKTCTCTGGACACGCTCCAGCACCTCAATGTCCTTCTTGTAGTGAGGGGCCCAAAACTGAACACAGTATTCGAGGTGCGGCCTCACCAGTGTCRCATCTGAAAAATCCTGAAAGTCTTCAAGGAAATATCTGATTTTACACTCAAAATATACAACTCTGCCAAAATTTCAGTCTGCTACAGCTTGGACAATGACAAATACTCAAGGATGTTACAAGTAGGTGAAAAAAAACCCCTTAGAAATGGAAAAAGGCATGGTCATTTTTTTAGTTAAAAGAGTCCATGTGTTCATATGCAAACAGTTGTACCTAGCTTGGGACCTACTTACCTTTTAAGTACAACTATCCTCAGCACCAATTCGKGAAAGAAAAAAATTGAAAGCTCAGTAGAAATTTGTATTAAGCAAGTTAGTAAGCAACTTGTTTCAAAAAGTTACTAAGTAGATAAATTGAAGGAGAGATTAACAGTGTACAAAACTGAGGCAAATTAGTTTCTGGCAATAAATTACAGATTTCATCRAGTATATGCTAACACATCTCTTTCTCTCAACCTTCGGCTGAGGTCATCAACCTGAGGTCATCAACCAAGATCATCAACCATATCTTATCCTGCTATTTAACTTTYCCCTAATTCTCTGTATTTTGTCCCAAGACAAAATAAGGTAACATCCATATCCAAAGTTTCTGGGCATAGATAGTACCAGAACACCGGCAATATCTCTGACACGATATGCAAGTTATATCCATGGCATTAAATTTATTTGCTTGGCAAACTCTTTCCTCCTTCATGTATTATCACCTTTAGCTTACAAAATTTTGTGAAGTTTAACACAGCTCTGCAGAGGCTAATGCTTAATGGATTTAACAGAAGGGCTTGAAGAAATGTCCACAATGCCTGAGGCTGAAGTCCTGACACAGAAATGCATACACATACATATGCTTGAAGTTTCACCACATATTATACAGGATATTTTCTCCTTGTAACAATGCCTCTAGCAAGGTTCAGCTCAAGAAACCCAGAATAGAATATGTAAAGATCCCTTCTTCAGTCAGTCTTCCTCTATCAACTTTTAAAAAAATGTTTTTCGCTCTGATTATTTCTCAAGTCTTTGCTAGAGCTACATTCATCCAACCAAGAAACAAAGAAAGCCAACACCCCATCTTCAAAGTAACAAAACATACAGAGGCTGAGTATTGAAAACACATCTTTAATCCTTCAGTAGACTGAAATATGTTTACATGAGAATCCATTCAATAATTGTGAATAAAAAGCCTGCAGCTGAGAATCATGGACTGTTGGCACGTGATTTCTCAACAGGAAGAAAGGACTGAATACTCAACCCACCTCTAGTGCCACTTATAAAGTAGTATATGATTCTTTATTTACATCAAATACTCACTGGAGAAAAAGGTTTACTTTCCAMGTTGTTAACCTTTTAGGCATGCTTTCTTTCTTTTGAAGATTTATTTTAGCTGAATGATTATGTGGGCAACACACTACTAAGTAAAAAAATTATCCAAAATTTGCAGCCTAACCCTAAAAACTGGTTAGGTTTAGAGTATACTTAATCATGGATTTCAAGCAAGGATGCAAACAGGGGCCAGTGCCTATACCACAGTTAATATGATTGGAAAGAACATGATGTTCAGCAGCAGAGACAGAGCCTGTCTGCTTCGGGTACACARGAACTGATTAGTTTCATATAATAGCAAGAAAATTCAGTGCGTGTGGACCTGTCAGAGTATTCGTGTGATGACTTACACTGAGTGATGTACACCAACACAAAGAATTTATGATCTAAATCAACTACAACACAGGAAGAGATGAAAATAAAGAAGTGGAAGGCCATTTTTCTTGTTAGAATTTTACATGTGAAAAATGAAGTTGATGTAATCATCAGTACTCAAAGGGCTACTTGAAAACAGTGAGTCTGGAAATATTTTTGTTCTCATACAGGTAATAGAAATTCATTTCTTAGTTCAATGATTCTGTAAGGCACCAAGAATTTTCTAGAAGAGTGAAAAATGAAGATGATCATTATTTCCTAGGAAACAATAATCTTCAGTAGGATCAACCTCCTGAACRTACTTAGCAACTCTGTAGGGTTCCRTTGTTTTACAGGAAGAATTCGGAGTATACCTGTGCTTTTACATGTTTCTGAAGGGAGGATAACAACTGAAGCTTTTCTAYAGCTTTTGGAAGGCCAGTAAAGTGAAATTATTGGAGAGGGACCAATACAATTTACAATTATTCCTTGTTTATAGTCTCCTGACATAACATAGTAGCAATATGTATTTCTTCAGAAGTCATCTTATTTCCAYGGCCAGATTTCATGCTCTAGTCTTTAGAGCCATCCTCTCCATCAACTCCATCACAAATCATGCAAGAATTTCTCTTTTCAGAGCAAAAGTACACATTCAAAACTCCCAACAGAAATCTAAAGGTCAGGCGTTTACATTTTCACCAGTTAGTACCTTTCCAGCAAAAAAAGTCCCACGTGCCTATTCAGCGCATTCCTCATTATTCTAACATTTTTTACCCTTTAGAGAACAGAGGGCAATACACCCGCTTTTAAYGGGAATATTCTTTAGTAACTGGTTTCCACCAGAGTCATTTTCTCTTAATACTGAAACAAATAGTTTATAATTTTAAAATTACTGCCTTGTATAACAAACACAGAATGTAACATTTCCTTCCACTGGAAATGCCGTAATGAGCCACTGTCTTCTCTGCACAAGAGGATTGCTCAYATGTATCAATCTCGAAATACGTCAAAGACGCTTGTTTCTTTGACCCAGGCTAGTCTTAGACCATCAGCCTTGACTCTGGAGAACATCTTTACAAAAATTAATCAAAGTGACAGAAAGAGGAGCAGATCAAACAGCAAAGTTACCATCAGCAATTAGRGAGAGCATTCTCTGAGGCCGATGCCGGTTCCCGGGGGACCCTCTTCCTGCTCCGGACCAAAAGGCCCCCGACCGGAGCGGAGGGTGAGCAAGAAGAGGGGCAAGCATGGCAGTCTGCTGGGCTTGCACCTCCCTGTGCTGAACGGACTCGGCTCTTSCATTCAAGTTCAGTAACAGGGATGGGTTTTCATACTCTTCCCTTTCAGATACCTAATTACTCTGTCAATTTGAGTGTTTTCGTATTTCCAGCTCATTYGCATTCCTTCACAGCTGCTTTTTCCTGAGTCAGGACCCAGTTTGCTGCAGTTCACTTTTTCAGGATTAACACACAGTACATGCTTTCTATGACATACTGGAGATGAAATACTCCCACCATTTGTAAGAAAGTCATTTGCCAGATGGCATCTACAGAACAAGAACCTTGGACAACTGCATAAACACAGTCCCTCAGTTCTTACCTAGGTACTGAATGATTCACAGGCAGAAATGCATCACGGGTGGCTCTGTGCTCCCTCCCCTCGGGTCTGCTATTAAAAATTTAAAACTTTTTTTTTTTAAAAAAGAAGTAAAGATTAAATTCAGGATAAGATAACAGAATCATAGAATAATTTAGTTTGGAATAGGCCTCTGGAGACCATCTGATGCAAACCCCTTTGGCCCACCCAAGTAGGGCTATTTATATAATACAAAAAGAATTTATAAATCTGCAGAAGATAATCTTATACAGAGTCCCATACTATAGTATCCTTCATAGGACATAGAAATTAACTGAACTTATAAGAAGTGCAAACAGAATTGACAACCCTTGTTCTTTTGATACCCAGTGGCTGACCTAATCATAGGCTTTAACTGGGAAATGCATTCAGGCTCCCGTGATAAGCATTAACAAGAGTATTCCCAAATATGAATGATTTCCTGCCTCACACATGGTCCGAGTCCCACGTATCCCAGAGACAGAAGGAATGAACAGTTACAATAAAAGAATAAGCATTTTACTTTGTCTTCCTTCTTGTAAAAGGCAAAGAGGCAGCTTCACTCAGTGACACCATAGGACAGCTAAAGTAACCAAGAAGCTGTCATCCCACTCTTCCACACACAGGCAGCAGCAGCCAAATGCAAAAGACATTTAATTAAAACTCTCAAGTTAGTTCTTTAAGTTTGGAGTGCTTCCACTGAAATACATTATCTCACATAAAAAGAAAATTATAATCAGCCAGTATTGTGGGATCCACTGACAAGAGGGTCAATGGGCTTTCTGATGCTGCCTGCAGATTTTTAGTACTCTATAAAAAAAWTATTATTTAAAAATTATTTTAATGACAGCAATACAGCAAAGTCAAAATACAAAAAGATGGACAAGGATTGAAAAACCCATATACCTCCATCATTTACTGAGAGAATTTTACTATAGCTAAGAATATACCTTGCCACATTTTTAACTAAATGCTATGAACCCAATAAGCATAATACAAAGATCAAATGCCAGATACGGTCCAGATCATCCATTCCTTCTAGTGCAAATAAATTAAACCAGATTCAAAATAGAGATTAGGATCAGATTATAGCACTTGAGTTAACTGCAAATAGTTTTTGTCATTTGTACCTACAAACCACAGCTATTACACCATCAGCAATATTCATAAAATTGGTTATAAACAATTTCAGAGGGAACCCTGTGGAAAGCTCTCTGGGCCCCCTCTTCAGCTGCATTTTCTGCAGATACACGCCAAGTACAACATTTTGAAAAAGATGAAACTCTTTAGATGCATCCAGGGAACAAAGCGCTCTCTGTGGCAAAGCAGATTTAATAACTCCTTTGAAGAAAACTCTTGAGGAAGTTCTTATAAGTAGCACTTCCAATGACTCAATTCCAGCACCATGCTGTGGTGCCCTTTCCTTCCTCCATTTAACACAAAGCCTGAATCACAGTATTAGCAGGCAGATAACAGTTACATAAAGTGGGCTTAGACAGGAGGACAGTAAAAAGAAACAGATTATTTGCGCTCCTCTTGCTTGCAATCAGTACCTGGAGCGTTCCTAACCCAGCTCATCCAGGAAGGACATACAGAAGACAAGGTTACAGATGTACCCAAAATCCACACCAGGCAGCTGGTAGCAGAGCGATGAGATTGCCAGGTGGCAGCGCAGAATTGTCCTTCAGCATGACTCATGATCACGGGGGCCGCACACAGCTATGAGCACCTCGGACTTCAACCCTTCTATCAACAACCAGGCCCCAGTCCTGCTTCTGTATCAACACAGAAGTCCACCTACATTTGCCAAAAGGAGGATATAGGATCATATGTACTTCAAACTGGCTTAAAAGATACTGCAACAAAAATACAACTACTTTTTCCTGGCAAAGATATCTCAGACACATGGGAGCTACTAGCTCAAAGAAGGGCATATTAAAAATGACCAAGTCAGAATTAGGAGGAATAAGGCACCTGGCCTTCCAGGCGTAGCAGATTCCCAGGAGACATCCCTTCACACCTGAGTCTTTTGGAAAGAGCATGCTGAATTCATAACATCTGTAAGGCTGAACAGSCACACAGTATGATGTGCCAAGGCACCCAATTAGTTTCAGAAGGTGCATGGACATAGATAAGAGGAAAAAAAAAAAAAAAAAGATAAACTCTTTACATTTTAATTTTTTTTTTCCCTCCAAAATTAACTTTAATCTGTGTCAATAAATTGTCCTCTAGGGRAAGGGGGTGAAAAAGTTCCTAGAGTAGATTTTAAAACTTCAGGTTTTTGGCATTCTCTTTCAGGATCTTTTCCAGCTCATAGAYACCATCATAAACAGCTGCTCCCAGTCACAGTACACTTACTGCTGCCAAACTGCACAYTGAGAGCTGGAAAGCTACTGTAAGAAAAGGATTGTATAGAGTAAAACTCCACAGGCTACTTTTAAGGCTGATTTAGTATTCTAGAGGTTAATAATTTAATTCCAGTTTTTACTGGAATTTTACAATTTTACTTCTACGCTTGATTATGTGATAGAGCTTTAGTCTCAAAAAGAAAGGTTGTGTGCTCTGTGCAACTTGTCACTATTTGGTATTTTATATATGCAATAGGTAAAATAACATGGCAGCACGAATCCTGCAAAATTTTGCAAATAATGTGACTTTTCAGTTGAAATCTTCATACCTATTTACATCCTTCTGTACATTTAGGAAAGCATGATGGATAACGTGGTTAACTGCAAATGAGTGCATGTTGTTGAAATGCGACCATCCAACAGTTAGAAGCTTTAAAACTCCCATATTCGTGTTTCTGCAGTTGCTGAATCTTCTTCCTAACTGGTCTTTTTAAAAGATTTCACTCTAGAAAAATTAAATGTCTCACTTCACTGAGCCTTTTCACTAATTTAAGCAGTAAAAGAGTTCATTATACAAGGTAGATCACACATATTTAAAATCTTAATTCCATAGATTATGACTTTTAACAGGACATATATAAGTTCAGCTAACGTATCCCTGCAGAAAAATGTTATGCCTCAGAATACAATGCCTTTTGCAGGCAGCAGCTGCAACCATGTGCAGTGCATGGAGGTGCAGGGCTGTAGGATTACTGCAGGTCATATTTGTACAATATATTTCTGGATTTTAAGTCAACGACTTCCACTGTTTACTACCAATTTGAACCTTATATTTCAATAGGAAGTCCAAGTTCATTTGTAGTCCAGAAACTGCCAAAGACTGGACACAAGGTGGTTTTGAGCTTTAGCAAATCACAGCAAAGCTTCTATTGAAAATGAGCTGATAGGAGAACTTGCAAAGACGCCTTTACCCATTACAATTCTTGGATGGTCCTGAACAGACACCATCCATCCTTCCTCCCTTGTTAAAAGACCTAGAGAACTTGGTCCTGATGTAGCACGACTTCATATAGTTGCATATGTCTCATCAGACTGTCAAACATACAAGATCTACCTCTCTCTGAAGGCCCAACAACACAATTAGAAAAAAATATAAGAATGGCTACAAAAGATAACACGAAGACTGGGAGATAAAATATAAGTTGCACAAGCATATGTCAATTACCTGCCCACTTTAATAGAATTATTACTTATTAAAAATATATTATTACAAAACAAATCATATCAGAGAAACAGAGGCAGTGATGCCAGCTGCACGCGTAATAACTCCAAAGCCAGCCAGCTCTATTTCACCTTCCTTCAAAATAAGTACATAGGACAAGTTGCAGGTGTAAGATGGTACAGTTAGAGCAGCATGCTGTGCTAGTATTCGGATTTCACAACTGCCGTGAGACTGCTCTAACTTGAGTGGAAGTCTTCTGAAATCCACAGATGTTAATCATTACCTATAAATGCAAATAATAGTGGAAGTGCACTGCCATGATGAATTACTTATAACGCAGATACAGTTCCCGAGCTTCACTTGTAGCTCTTGATTGCTCCCATGCATTTCAAGCTCTCTGTGCTACAAGTTCTGTGGCAACTCTTTGGAAAGATTAGGCTGTCAAAGTCCACAGGAGAACTGGTTTTTCCCTCTGAGCCTTTAATCACAAACACACTCTAAAAAAATTCAGTGCTACAGATATGTGAGTGTATAAGAAGAGAAACTTTCGATGTATGGTATATGCTTATAATCTCACTTCTTTATGTCTAACACCTTTGCCTCTTATAAACCCTTGGCTGAGCTCATCCCATGGCATACTTCATGAGGGCCATCACTCTTTTCCTTCTCTTTACTTCTGACATTTTTCATTATCTGTGTTCTTTCTTCTTCTGTTTGACCTCAGCACTTCTCACCTCAACAGCCATCTCTATTCTCCTGAAACCAGTTTTTCTCTATAAGTACACTTAATCCCTGACGGTATTTGGAACAGGGAGATGTGGTGAAACKGATAATGGGATTGTGAATTTTGTCAACAACTTTTTGTTGTTTGTTTTTTAAATCTGTGCGACGAATAACTAATAAGGAGTATTTACCATCCAGGAGTTCTATGGCTTGCCTGTGGCTGTGCACACTGACTGGGGCTACCTCCAGGCTCTCCCATTTTTAAATATTCAAGATGTTTCATGATCATAATTCCCTATTATTCATACAATACAATTATGAGTTTCATTTGCCGCTTGGAACCAAGCTTAGTCTAAAGTTAGAAATTTCAAATCAGACATGATTTTGTGCTGACTGAATATAAACTTCAGGCTGATTTTCAATGTTTATTTTTAATGGATTCTGAATGCTTCCACTAATTCAGGAACTCAACTGATTACAACAAGAGAAGGAGGACTTATTTTGCTAAATATAATTCCCGCTTACGGGATTTACTGAATACCCCTTATAGCTGGAGAAGGCAATGGGAYTGTGAGCATTTTACATTTTACAGGGTCAGGCCATAACCACTGTCTAAATTCCACCAGGTTAATGCTCTAAGGGCAGATAACAAGTGCTAGCCTGTGTCACATCCCGAACTACAGATAGGGCATTATATTTAGTATTTAAATGTGTGAGATTCAGTCTTGACACATGTTAAAATAGATTGTTATATTTAGATCTTAGACGAGCTTTTATCTTAATACAAGTGTCACATGTAGCTACAACTAGAATCCAGGATATAATTTCTGKTTTTATAATTGCATTACTCAGACCTTAATAAAAGTGGAGGGGATATGCAAAACTACCTATTCCTGCTGTGAGCTACCAACAGTTTGGCTTTAGGAAATACTTACAGAACACGCTGTACTCAYGTTCTCGTGGGCTCGTAATATAGCAATACCAACATGGATGGGCAGCAGTGTAAAACCTTACAATAGGAGTACCTGTAATATTTTAAACTGGCTTCTAGTCATTTTGATAATTGCTAGTTTTACAGTACAAAAGCTAATAACTATTCTGGATTTCTCTGAGCAAAACCATTATTATTGTTCAACAGCTTATTTTACAGCATGAATTCCCAACAACCTAGATGGGACAAAGCACCTGCATGATTTTTTGTTGCTCTTCACTCTTATTTCAATAGTTTTTTTATAYGAAAGAAGTAAAAGACTACAGACATTAATCCTGCAAGAAGTTTAAGTACAGTCTCATCTTTGATTTCACATTAATAGCCAAAAGTAGTTTAGAAAACTGGGCTATGGAAAAATATTTTCTCTTTAAAGCGGTGAGAGACAGCTATGCTTATTCATTACCCTTCATGCCACGTTCCCTTATTTCTTTTGATTTGTCTTTCACAATGGTATCSCCTTAGCCAGTATGCTGCTATATGGCCTCTAGTCTTGGTTCATAATTCTGAACAATTTGAAGAAGTTAATACTCCTTTATAGAAGTGTTTCCTCACATCCATCCACTCACCAGGACCCCAGTGAGAAAAACAGCAAACTCTTAGAAGTTGTTCTGTTCTACTATAGAGATGACAACTGCATTGCAAAGATTTCCTGTTGAGCGCTGAGCCTTGCCATAAAATTCAGAAATTCCTTTACATCCCTCTAGTCCTGCTGKTTTTATTCCACTTGCTGCTAACATTAGGTAGTTCTTACAAAATGAACAACTGACAAAGGAGATATGATTTTTTTTTCTTCCTTTGGAATTCATCCATGGAAATTGCAAGACCAACAAAGAAAAAAAGATGTCTAATGCAGCAAGCTCTGAAGTAGCATTGTAAAAAAAAAAAAAACAAAAAACAAAACACAACCACAAACAAACCAGCAAAACAAAAAAATCCTCTTGATTGAACATATATAAGTTGGTTTTAAATGTCCACATTTCTTTTCAGTGAGAGGGATTGACCAATATCACTGAGAGTTGCATGCAATTTTTATAAACATTCAACAAACATAGATTTTTCAGGAAAAATATAGCATGTATGGACTGGCTGGTGATGTCTGCAGTACACATCAAATGAATGTCCAATACAGGTAAAAGTTTGGATAGGGTCAAGCCTGTCCAGCCATCTTGTTTTCAGAGACCCCTATTCATTAACGCTGAACTGTGTTCAGGTTTTATAAAAAGGAAAGAGAGTATTAGAAACGTCAGCACTGCATTCAAGGAATAGGTAATCGCTCAGGGTGCATTCACCTGCTCTGGTGAGCTTCACCAGAATATTTGGATATCAGTCTCAGATGTTCAGCTACTGATTTCCTTCTGACCTATATTTTTTCTGTCACTTCAGTAACTATATAGAAGACTTGGACTTAATAAAATATCCCATTTGATTCAAAGTTAAATAKTTTCATAATTTTGCATTGCATTGATAGTCACTTTAGGTGTGGGTCAAACAACRGGAATTTTCTCATTGTGATTTTTCCAGTCAGCCAATGAACCCAAGRCAACTACTCACACAGCAGAAGAGGCAGATGCAATCTGGATATGAACAGAACATTTACAAGGGTATTCCCATAGCACGTACACTGCTGCTGGTGCTAACTGGGCAGAGGTCCCAGCAGTTCTCCTGCTAAATCTATGCTTGGACATGGCTTTATTCAGATCATCTTGGAAGGTGCTCAGTATTCCAGACCATTCACATATCTTTTTYTAAATACTGATATTAAATCAATATATAAACAAGTTAGGAGAAATGTTAACATTGTACAATAGCTACTGCAATATAATCTGTGTTCCTAAGAAGCCACAGCTGTGCTTTATTGGTCCACAGTGTAATTCTACTCGGTAGTTTCATTAGAGAATATTTCACGTCCTGCTTTACAAACACTTCCCTATTGTTTCTAGGTATGATATTCWGTATAACAAACAGAATAGTGGGCAACATACATCAGGACAAACCGCCTGTTAGTCAAAAAGTGAAACAGAAATACCTGATTTTAGTTCTGTAACAGCATTTCTGGTTCACTGCACAAGTAATTCTCAGAGGATGAATTTCAATTGRTGATATATTTATTGTAAAGTAAAATTAAGGGTGAAAAACTAGCCTTTATTACTATTTTATAGATATTTACTAYGAGGGTTTATAGAAATCATAACTTGAAACAGATAGCAAGTGATTATCTGAAATTCAACCATTACACACACTAGAACACTGCTGTGATAGCAGGCGCTCTGCTGCCTTTTGGGCTGTACTATAAAGRGGAGAAAAGTAGCAGCAAAAAAAGAGGAAGATCAGCAGAGAATCCTAAGGCCACTGAAGGGGGATGCAGAACAGAACTGAAAATTCATTAAATCCTCTCTGCACAACACCACACCTGACCTGAACTGTGGGCCCAGGAGAAGAAAGGTAGCAGCTTTTAAAATAAAACATTCCCCTCCAGATCAAGTAATGCCTCTTGAACAGGCTGCTGAAGTCACTGCCTGCGGGAGTATTCTGCAGCATCTACTCCCGCAAGAGAAAGGCACGGACACGATGAAGTGAATAGCAGAACGGCTTTTGTGGATGCATCTCACGAGGCAGGAGCAGGGAGCAAGTCAGTCTCTCAACCTGAGCTTGCTTCTGAGCTGAGAGGTCAGGTAGTCAACAAACACGCTCCTCTCACTTAAGAGCAGCACTAGAGAGCTTCACGAGCAGAATATTACAAATTCCATGAATTGACTTTTTTATTATAAAAATATATATATATTTGAGGATATTCCCTGTGAGATACAATGATGTACAAAACAAAGAAATTTTCTTATATTGGTTGTATATGAGGTCAACTAAGGTGAGCACATGGAATATTATAACCTTAAAAGCTATGAATTACTAAGAATTACTACATCACATGGTATCACACAGCTCAGAAATTTAAAGCTACTTTCTTAATGGTACAAAAACACCTTACTGCAAAACCTTGCAAAGTCCTCCTTTTCTTATCTCCTACAGTATTTGTAAAAATTGAAAGTCATCTATAATTTGCTGATCTGGTGATAACCGTAATACTTCTCATTAGACTTAAATAGCTAACTTGAAATAGTCATAAACAAGTAACGCTTGGTAATAGGTGTTCAAATTAGGGAGCTACAAGACAAACAAAAGCCTGTATTTTGTTCTTGATCCTTCTTTTGTGCACAGGAAAGCGATTGTGCACATAGYCTTTGGTTCACAAATAAACAAGGAAACTTCAGACTGAAATTTCAAAATGCAGTCCAAAATACAAGCACCTGCTTGTATTCACTGCATGTGTGTCTGATCTACATTTAATCTCAAAAAGCTCACTTTTGCACAGAACACAATGTCTCATTTTTATTAACAATTGATTTCCTACTATCTATATGTATGGAAACTAACATGCATATTTTTAACATTTACAAGCAGATCTTGAAGAGAGTTTCTAAAAACTCACTTACAGCCTCTGATATTGTCAGGATGCTTACAGAGTGCAAAAAGAAATTAAAAAGCCTGTATCCAGAAATAACACACAGTTAATAATACTGTTGAGTTCTCACTCTTGAAGAGTAAAATTTAAACTATATTGTCACAGGCAATAAAGAAATAAAAGGTCAGCATTTGACATAAATGCCAACACCAAAAAAAAAAMMYCCTTTGGAGAAAATAGCAACAGCCTCAGCAGGCATACAAGGAGTTATTCCTCTATTTGTGAGAGCACAGCGGCATGGAAGAAATAGGTGTTTTTCAACACTTTGAGGATAACACAGTAACATTTAAAAGGAGATGGTCTTTCATGTACTAGGAAACAAGAGCAAGTTCTCCTTCTACCTTAGCCAAACTGTCTTCAATCATTGGCACTGTTACTGACCAAAGAAACTTATTATATTACTGAAATAAGACCAAAATGTGTGAAAAACTCAAGTGTAGTTGATGAGAGGACAGTGCAATTCAGAAAGGAGTGTGTGAAAATAGCTCCAAGCTCTCCTTTCCACTTCACTGACCATGAATCAGCTGCTTGAATTTTTTATTGGCTGCTAATGACTCCAGGGGCACTTTACCTTACGGTGTGAACAGGAGGGGGAAGAAGAAAGTCCTGGCCATGCTGTGTACACTCTTAGTTCAGCCTTTATAGATCAACCACAGCTTGGCAGGGTTTCAAACAAGGCAGCTCGTATGTGGCCCAGGTAACACCCTCCCTTACAGGAAAACACCGGTATTTGCCAATTCTACCAGGCATTTTACATAATTATAGCTAATTCTTCCTTACCCTGACCATGCAGTAGCTACACTATGCCAGTACCACAGGCTGCCTCACTCCTGGAAATCCTCGTTCCCTCATCTCGACTGGATGCTCTCTGGCACTGATCCCTTGGGACAGACACACATATTTCTCAGTTCACTTTTCTGTTCATGAACATCTCTCCATAAGAAGGAACGATTCGATTCACTCTCTTCACCAATATGCAAGTTTAATTAGTTAATAAGTGTGTTTCTTGGAGCCTGAGATTTTGGCAGTTGCTCTGGTACGTTATCCTACCTCAGTAACTCCCCTGTAGCAAACTTTGGGTTGAAGCACATGTCTCTGGGCCTCTCACTGCTATCACCATCTGCGACAGCTTCTTTTTTCCTCAATTATGCTCATGCTATCTGGGCTGAAAAAATCTTCCAGTYCTTGCCAGTCTAAGCACATGCCTACATATTTATTCAAGTAATTTTTATCACTCTGAGTTGACAATGCCATCTTTCACCTCATTTCACTGGGGTGTCATTAACATGAAGTGTCTGAAGCTTAATGGGAAAGAGTCAAGTTTGAATCAAGGCTTCCTTATTTACAAGTTCTTCCGAGTGAAATGGAGCAGCAGCGTGTTTCAGTGAATACCAAATTCAGACTGCTGCCTGATGGACTCATTTCAGACAGTCAGAGCACTGTCGCTACAAAAGCCATCTAAGGCCACTCTACTCTCTTCCTAAACCCACCAGGAGACAATATAGTGAATTACTGCTGGACTATGCCAAGAGCCAACTAATATTTCTTTTCTTGTGGTGGCTCAGTTGCTCTCCTCAGTGAGTAGAAAGCAAAGTCAAGACATATATAGATACATATATTTGAAACTCCACCGCTTATCCTCTACACCCAGGCCCAGTACCTATCTCACCCATGCTGGGGTGCCAGAAATAGCCATACTACCCTCCACGTGTGTGTCAGCCACCTCCCCGTCTATTACTCAGTACAAATGGCAAACACAAGCAAGCTGCTGCACCCCTTTCTCTCAGATAGCAGCTTGTTAATTGTCTGATAATAAGCACATTTATTGAGGCTGAAGTCTGCAAGCACTTCAGAAAGTGGTTAACTCATCCCTGCTCTTTCACTTGATCAAGATTTATTTTGATGTTCAGGAACAGTCCCTGCTAAATGAATGTGTTCTTGTGGAAGGGGACACGAGCAGGGTATASCACTGGACTACAAGATTAATACAGGGTTGGTTTTTTTTATAGAACCTCTGAGGAGAAGTATTTCTGACAGTAGCTGTCATGCTGTTGTCAGGCAACTTAACCTCCACAGGGTTAGGTTACTATGCCCTGCCCTGCGGGGGAGATTTAGTTTAGCTTTAACTACATAGGACAGACTGGCACTGGATTTGACTCCCAGCTGAAGAGGCAGAATCCACTAATTAGCGCGACAGTACATCCAAGGGATTTTCTGTGTACCAGAAGCCAATTTGAAATACAAGCAGTATCATTTACATCCCAAGAAAGTAAGTGCTAGACAAGCTTCACAGCAAGGATAATTGATGATTTAACAATGTTTTGCATATAAAATCCTAAGTCAGACATTTTGAAAATCAAGAACTTCTGTGTAAGAGGCATTTACCATTACCAGCTTCTTTTTACTACCTGGTCACAGATATCATGCTGTAGGTATGGAGTTTTAATTAAGAAAAATTACTACCCTATCAGCCAAACTAAGCTGGTTTAAATAGTTGCTATAAAAGGTGTGGACTCACCACCTCTTTAGTTATACTGCAGACTTGCAGACAACCCCAAACTGATGGGAAATAACTGAATTTTGAAATACTGTTGAATTACAGAAAAAAAATAGAGACCTTACTTCTCTAATGAGGAACCTGACAACCTAAGCACATGCGGACTGCAAAACATAGTGTGCTTTATAAACATTATTATTATATAATGTTAAAGCATACATTTTAAAAGCATGCGTAAAGTGAGTGAATACGTACTTTTTTTTTTTGTTTAACAGATGCTTGTTACTTTATAAGTATGCAAAAAAAAGTAAAGAGGTAAAAAAATTATGAAAAACAGTGCTTTTGATTGCATTACAGTAACTTGATACAGGAGAGGGTGAATGCCTGTTTAAACGGAACAAAACAAAGCATATCTGGTATCAGTGACGTGCTGGTTATCAGCGATACTGCTTTCAGCTCCTTGTAGAACAGGCCAAATGCCAATCACTGTCATTGATGTAAAATGAAATTAAATCCACTGAAGCCAAAAAGAATACAAAATACTTGCAAACATATACAAAAGGGCACATTTATACACATGTAATCGATATGGCCCATTACACTAGAAAATTATCTTAAACAGTAAAGATAGAAGAATGAGCTTTTAATTGTCCAAGGCAGCTGAACTTCTGATTAGGTCTAGAAGTAATTATCTACTAGTGCACCTACATTTTTTCATTTTTGTAATTACGTTTTTGCAGCATTASAGTAGAAAAATCCATTCTCCACACTAATAGTACACATCAAAGAATTAGGAATACCTTTTAAGACTACACTCCTAATACCTCAATTTTAAGAACTTGCTTCCTGAAAGTTTCCAGACTGCGTGATAAACGAGGGGCTAAATGAAGGGATAGTAGCATAATCCTCTCTAAATGGGCTTATACAATGCTGTTAATGCTGCTTTTGCAGCATTAACATACTTCAGTTGAGATCATTCCAAAGCTAAAACTGTGTACAGAGGCCACCTCCAGGTCAGGGACATTAAGTTATTTTGCCATCATCTACTACTGCTATTGTCTGATAAATGGCAACCTGCTATTTTTAGGGAATAAAAATAAGGGGGTAAACATATTCTACTATACTATGTTAAAAATAGAGTTTTATTCTAGCAAGTAAGTACACTAAGACTTAGAAACTTTGTTACCAAGAACACGCAGCACAAGAGAGAGAGAACGAAGAATTTTGGGTCAAGGATACAGCATAAAGCTCCTTTATTACCAAAGTGCTGTAACAGCTCTACTTCAGTCTCCATTCATTGTAGAAAGGACTCAAATCTTAAGGTTGTAGCAGAAAAATGACATAATAAATTTAAGGGTATCAAATGTTTATGTTATRGTGGGAATCAAATGTTTGCATTACAGAAAGTGCTAAATCTATCCTGGCAGCATTCAGAATGGTGGCTGGAGAGAACTCAAATAGGTCAAGAAAATAAGTCCTAAAATTATTTTTTAATCATAAATTATCCTGATCTGTTGTTTTCGAACCTGCCATCTAGTATATGGTTTTATTATTTAATATGTACAGGTCTAATCACAGGCAAGTAACACAGGAAAGTAACAACAATCTGCTTCAAAAAAAATCCAGATCATAACCCTCCATCTACCCCTTTTTACTTTTTTTGTTCCGTTCTCTGCCTCACCATCTTTCTACCCTTTTAAGTAGTAGACTCACATGTATTGTTATGTCAGGATTAAATACATTTTAGCATTTCATGTTAAGAAAATCTTCCATTCTTAAATCCTAAGCAGAATTAAATCTTTTCCTATAATTATTACACACAAATCATGAAAGAATCTATATGAAAGAATGAAACTGAAGGCATGGATTTTGATCACATAATGTTTACCCCAGATTTATAGAACTCAAATCCTGAGATTTTCATGCTAATCTTCAATAAGAGTCAATACTGATGAGAATACATTACAAACTGTCGTCTTTGTCCAAGCTGTCTCGCTTCGTAAACAAAATCAGAACAAAAACAAAAAAAAAGTCATTTTAAAAACAATACAAGTTTAAACTGGTTCTGAAATTAGGCACCTAGCAAGAGACATATACCAATTCCTTTATTTGAATACATGTCTTATTATTCAAAACAGCATGCAGAATTTTATCTGACTCTGAAGTAACGGGGCATCTGAACAGTTGCCCTTATTCAACACCTTTCCTAAATAATACCACCTTCCTTAAGGGCTTTCAAAACAAGAGTAAAACCATCCCCACAGCAACAATAARCAACATGGACTCTTTTCATCTGTCAATGTAAAAGCCAGAGGAAACAACAGACAACCCCTATATCCATCCAGCACTTTTGATAAAAATTTATTATATTCTCCATCGGTGTGCCCGTTCTTTTCTGTGAAGAAAACCACAGTTTCAGGACTTAAATGATTTTAAGACTCATAGAATTGTAACTACAGCTTATGATCAGATTAGTATGCATGCAGAGCCTTCTTTTAGCTCTATAAGAGATTTCTTTTTCTTTTATATTATGTTTATTTCTTTGCCTCTCTTTTTCTCATTCTAAATTTCTGATGAGCCTCTGCCCAATCTAGAGAAGGTATTCACAAACAAGAATATTGGGCTAATGGGACTTAATTACTTTTTTGGCTACACAGGCATACAACTGTGAAGTGAATGGTTGTATAATGATATCTGGAACAAGAAGAACAAAGTACTTAAGCCTGCAAACACTGGAAAAAAAATACACATTTCTTCTATCTTCCAGGCAGGGAGAGCACAGATTATACCATTTAAACATCACAACCTGCATCACTTTCTTTATTAAAAGAACTTGCATCATATTCCAGGCACAGTTATACTTCTAGTTGTCTTATATATATACTTAAAAGTATTGTCATACACTTTTCAGAGYCTCATTGGTCCCAAGTGAAGAAGTAATAAAAGAAAGAACCAAGCCACAGACTGATCTCTCCCCAGAGATCATCCACTTCTTTCTCTGTAAAAGCTGGAGTCTGAGACTGAAGACAGACTGCTAACTAGGTACCTGGAGATCGCCTTTTACATGAGGCCAAAATACTTCTATGTTGCCACACCTAAATGYATTTTTTTATTGAGAAATGTTAGCAATATCAAGATACAACAGTTAAGGCACAACAGTTTCGGGGAGCAGCTGGATCTGTCTTTTTTTTTTTTTTTTAAATAAACAGGAACATTTAAGCTATGCCATGACTCACTCCGCATTTTGCTCTGGTTGACAGTACCTTTGCTACATTAATATCAACAAATCAATATTTTGATTCTCAGGACACCACACCTGAGAGTACAGGAACCTCCCTCTAACAGCAACAGAGTTTTAAAGGCAGAGATAATACAAAAGCAGATCCAAGCAAAACTGTCAAAATCAAGATTCCCAACATCTATAAACATTTGTGACAAGCATGCAAAAAGTTAAATGCTTGTCTCAAGCTTTGTAGCTCAAGCCATTGTCTGAGGTTAAATAAGAACAGCAATTAATTTCACTGAGGGTTACCCTATCACTACACCTATAAACCATTTTATATATGACAGGCTCAGAAACAGTTGTCTTGTAATCATCAATTAGCTCAGAACAATGTTCTACATTCTGAATTTCCTACCTAGACTATTCTGTATTCCTGCTCTTTGATAAGCCTCTGATTTTTCCACATTAAAAAAATACCACCTCTCAGTTTATTTTCATGGTTTTTCCTAAACAATTATTTTTTAAAAAAAGCACAAGCTATGTATATATTTTTCTAACTGTCCTGTTTACTCAACTTACCATCAATTCTGTGTTTAGTTTAGCTGTGGTATTACATCTTGAACAGCATTAGCGCTAATACAAAAGTTCTACATGTCCACAGATTACTTATAATCCAAACTGATTTCAGCTGTATTAAATGGTTTACTCATCATTCTGGATTAACATCCTCTGTGTCTGGGGGAGGGTGTAAAAGAATTGAAATATAATTTCAACTTCTACCCCCAAAAATAACAAATTCTAGATTTTCAAAGAGAAAACATTTAATAACTAAATAATTCCTAGATACAGTTTTAAAATCAAATGCTGAAATCTTTACTGTCTGTTTTAAGTCAAAATTCTCATTAATTCTTACTGATGATCAAACTTCTAGCCCTCAAATTACTCAGGAAATGAACTAAACTTACCTAAAAGTGGTGGGGGGGAGGGTGGTGTGCAAATGACAGGCCAACACTTCATGCCTACATACATCTTTAAGTAATTCTTAAGGCATATTAAGAAGAGTATGTGGAAAAGGGCATACTTCTGTGTGCTGATAAGAAAWCTTATGGATCCATCAAAAATTCCTCCATTCTGTATTTATGGTCCACTGACCAACCTGTGTCAGCTGAAACACTTGGGTTTGTGAACCAGTAGAGGAATATAAGGAAAATTTGCTAAAGCATCTTCCCATCTCCCATCTGAAGACAAGCACGTGGAAGATTATTCAAAATTATCTCCTCCCCAGTTTCTTATATGCTCTAACATTACTAATTATTAAACAGAATGTATATGCACCAAACGTTTCAAGGCACAGATTTCACTGCTTTCTCACTGATGTGAATTTTTGACGACCTACCACAGTTCCAGCACACGCACATAACTCAGGCGGTATTGTTTCTTTATTAGGAAGTGGAATCTAAATTATCATTTGAAATAAACAGATAAAATGTAATGCCCAACTATTCGTATATATGAATAAACGTCATTGGAATGAAATTATCTTCACTCCTATGGCATGAAAGCAAGCTCTCCATTACCAACACACACATCATGGCAGATCCTGTCTGCCAGACGTCTGTTCCAGGAGCTCTCTGTGCTCCTAACTTTATCCTTAGTGTCTGCCGCTGCTGTAGCCCTTCGTTCAACATGAACGGCATCCTGGGAAACTCCGCTAAAGATAACATGCAAAGAAATGCACAAAACTGGAAGTCATATCAGGAGAACTTGTTTCATCAGTGATATTGTGTGTGTCAAAGTAGCAAGTCAGACTTACTGTACAGCCTTTGATCTCACTATGTTTGCCGCAGACTGTTAGCCTTAGTTCCCTGAACATTTCATGAAACAAAACCATTAAAAATTGTGTAGCAGCTTTCAGAGGTGAGGAAGCCCTACCACTTTAGACAACAATACATTATGTGCTGGGAGGAAGTGAGTGAGCAAAATACATAGTTTACACACCATGTGTGCAGTAAACACACACTTAAACAATGGACAGTACATTGGTCACCAATGTGGTTTTGAGTGATCAGAGCTCCTTGATTTTCACTTGAACTAGTACTAGAGGAATGCCTTATTCTAATTCAGTACATGCATTACCATAGTAATAAAMTAATTCTGTTATTATGTGTATGTTATGACTGGGGCTCATGATACTGAAGTCAACGTAAAATTAACCCCAACTGAGAGAGAGAAAATACTTTAGTATTAATTCTCCACTGAAGACTACCAAACAAATTTGAAATTGCCAGTTGCTAAATCCAATGATTTCACAATGTTCCTTGACACAGACTAAGCAGAGATGAAAGAAATTCTGCAGCTATCCCCTGAAATTTTTGAAGTCAAAYACCATTGTGCAGTCAAAAGACTCACCCCTTTGATAATGCAGTTCCAAATTGTCAAGAAGTCAATCAAATAAGTGCTAAAAAAGTTTCTACATATTCACAATGGCCTTATTAAAAGATGACGTTTACATAGAAAGGACTGCAAAATGTTTCATCCAAGCCTGCTATCACAAACAGCTGTATTATATAACCATTCATAAAAGGAACAGAACCTTAAACAACCTTTAAGTAGTTAGTTCTGTCCCAGACCCCGCTCTTCTTACCAACCTTGCTCTATATTCCAGGCTGGATTTACTATTTACAGTTAGGTCAACATTATTGTTCCAACATTAGAAAGTGTCACCTTGCTCAAAAGATACACTCCCTATGTATATTCCAAATAAAACTTTTTGACTTGAAGAGAAAAAAAACCAACCGAGTTTCACTGCATCTTCCTCCTCTTAGCCTGCAGGAATGATACTAGTTTATAGAGAATGAGTTAGATTTGACAGAATTGTTTATTAATTTCCAGTCATAATATGTGTTCAGGTGCATGAAGTACAACAACTTTGCATAAGTTCTGGAGAGCAAAAAGGGTCTTGCAGAGCTTTCACTGGAGATGCTTTGGAAGCAGTCCCACTTGGCTTTCAGAATGAATCTATAGGCATCGGAAGGAGGCAACTTCTAAACAAGTCTTATGAGGAGCGGCTGAGGGAGCTGGGGTTGTTTAGCCTGGAGAAGAGGAGGCTGAGGGGAGACCTTATCACTCTCTACAACTACCTGGAAGGAGGCTGTAGCGAGGTGGGTGTTGGGCTCTTCTCCCAAGTAACTAGCGACAGGACAAGAGGAAATGGCCTCAAGTTGCGCCAGGGGAGGTTTAGATTGGACATTAGGAAAAATTTCTTCACCAGAAGGGTTGTCAAGCATTGGAACAGGCTGCCCAGGGAAGCGGTGGAGTCACCATCACTGGAGGCATTCAAAACACATGTGGATGTGGTGCTTCAGGACATGGTTTAGTGGGCATGGTGGTGTTGGGTTGATGGTTGGACTTGATGATCTTAAAGGTCTATTCCAACCTTCATGATTCTAAAGGGAGCACGCGTAATGCAACAGTTACTGATGGTCAATAAACAGAAAACCTAACAGTGCCATTTCAATGCAAATGCTTCTTGAACTGCAATGCCGTTTAACCACAGTATTGACATTTAAATGGACATAAGACACAACCCAGTGGAGGTAAATGTGAACGTTTGTGCTGATTACCTTTTGTCAGCTTTTATCTCTTTCTTTGCCAATTTTCTTGTATGCAGTAAAGGAGCAGTCTTCCTATATTACTACTGAAATCTGATATTCCACCAACRTAAGAATGAAAAAAGAAAGGAATAAAAGATGAGTAGTACACTTTGAACTCAGCCAATATGCATTTAGCTGCTTTACTGTAAATTACTTCTTAGGCAAGCCTTCCTATACCTGATTGCTCCTCTGCAGCCAACACTATTTGTATTTCATCATAATCTTATAAGAATGAGGTACTAAAGGTCATGAGTCAAGAGAGGTTGGACCATTACTAACGGAAGGCTCAATAAGAGGTTCCAAAGAATGCAAATACAATATGGAAATACTCAGGTCCTGAAACCCAGTCTACCTTGAGAATACTGCTTCCAGTTCAGGACATATAGCTTGTTCACATGTCTCCACACCACAGTCAACTGAGCACTGCCTAAAGGAATTATGTTCCCATTTACCTTAGATATATACCTCACTTCATTAAGCTCATAATAAAAAACTACCAAGAGCTTTGATGAAACAGAATTTTCTGTTTAAATATCCATCTTGTATTGGTTCATAAAACTGCCTCACCATATGGTTTCTCATTATTTTTGATTATATATAAGATGCAAGATATAACACCACTAGAAAACAGTAGAAAAGCATAGATGATGAAAAGAAAGACATATGGAGAAAACATGACCAGAAGAGCCTGAGAAGGGAAAAATACATAGTAAGCACAGATCCTATGTGAAATCAAGAGCTCACAGTCGTGTCGTGGACACTAGAACTCTCATGGTACTCCAGCATAGCTGTGTGTGCTCATTTTGAGAGGTAAAAATGTTAGCACTGCATAATTTTAAACAGTAAAGCCAAGTTTGTCCCTTCATTTTTATTTTTAAATTGCACAAAACACAAAGATTTGTGGTTCATAAAGCCATTTTGAATAGGCTGCTTAATTAGTACTGGAAGTCTAATATATCAGCTGCCTGGGGATCTGGACAACAGCCAAGCATCCCAAGTTCAAAACATACAGTAGCTCTATCTATTCTTTCTCCTAACATAGGAGGACAACAGCTACTATAACTTTACAGTTACCACTAATGCATCTTTCATAAAGTTTGCTTTATAAAACCCCTCCCCAACCTATTAAAGCTATTAAAACAGCAGATCAGTACTTCAAGGTATTCTGGACTTAAAAGTACTTGATTKTTTTGTTTTGTTTTGTTTTTAAACACACTTCAATTCAATAGCCTGATGTGAAAAGTTCAGGATAGCTGGTCACTTTTTTGGCATTATATTCATAAATACAGCAAGTTGTTATTCTGTTTCTCCTTAACTAGAAAGGAGAGATGCCACATGAAATCAGTAATCGTATCATACATGTACTAGCACTGTCTGCATATCACTTTTTTCTATCAAATTTCTTTACAAGGGAAGCTGTGTTAAAACTTCTATTTTACAAAACCTTAAATTTAAACATGCCCATGTTGAGATGATTTTCAATAGCTCAGTGAGAATAGTGATGCATTGTAGTGTGTCAAGTAAAGCTTGAAACAGCTCGGTAGGGTCTTTGGAAAATAAATGGAACAGCACAGGTTTATATAAAGGCAGAATGTCTTTCTCCATGTGTACATATTAAAAAAAAAAAATCCGATCAGTCAATTTCTTTCTGTTCACTTTCTCACAAGAATAAATGGTATCAATATTCCTGAAAGGTGAATTTGGGACTCAAGTACCTTAAATATTTGTCAAAAGCAAACTTCTAATTATGTTATGGATTTAGATAAAATCCTTTTATTGCACAGAAGATGACAAAGGATTTCTGTAATTAATCATTATAGTTTAAATACTGTTGTCAAAATGTTAAATATTTACAAGGCACTGGCCATTGGCTTTTCATATACAAGAACAAATTTGCAAACAACTGTAATGAAGAAAAGAATTACAAAATTATATAGTATTTCACCAAACAGTAACGTTTCAAATATGACCATGTATTCATTCTAACTGATCTGCTCATCATGACTTGAAGGTGATCTATTGGTCTCATGTATTTAAAGAAGAAAATCTTTATCGTACATGAGCACGGTTAAAAAGCTATATGCATCACTGATTTAAAAAAAAACCAAAACTGTATGCCGTCCTAGAAATTTACMTTAATATGCTCTTATAGTAGCTTAATTAAATACTCACTACTAAGTATCACATATAAATAGTGTGACTTGTACAAAATTTAATTTGGAACTATTCAGAGACACCAGCTGCAAAAAAATAGAGTATTTCCTTACAAAATCCTGCCAAATCAGCATACTCCTTTGGAAATGGCTATTACTRTCCATTATCTGATCCCAAAGGACAAACCTAGAGAAACCGTTATTAAGTTTTGAACCCAATTCTATTATAAATATTTAGCATCATGGGAATACTCTGAACTCTACTCCTTATTTTGCTCTGGAGACATCACCTAAAGGAAMCGTTCCATTTTAAGTGCAGCAAATAATGAAATACTGGCATGTTTTTCAGTTTTTCTTAAGCAGCATGTTCCATGAAAACAAATAATATATTTTTCCTTCATCAGTTTGTTTTTGTCTTGATTTCTACATAGGTTGTCATGCTCTGTATCACAATTGTTTCCATCTATATATCACARACAAATAGGGAACAATGAAATTTATTTACTAAATTATTAAAMTGTTGTTTACATGAGAAAATAACTTACCCTGCAAATCTGCACTATCGCCAAACTGTTCATTTTAAAGACCTTGCCAGTGTAAAATTAGCTGTTACAGAATTACAGGGTTTGAGCAATAAGCCACTGTAACAGATAAATACATACAGCAAGCCAAAGCGCTAAGAAACAACACTTAATATTGAAGGAGGCCAAGTAAACAGCACCTTTTTTTTTTTAAAAAAAAAAAAAAAGAATCTTTCAGTGGTTATTGTAATAATTGTGCTAGCAATTATCAATTCAGCTGCAGTTCACAACAGTAACAAGGTTGTCCTGGTCATAGAAAAACTGTTTTTATTCCTCTCCAATTCTTCTGCCTAATCACTTCTTAGGCAAGRATTGAATATATAGTATTCACTATAGCGAATACAGAGACCAGAATTTTCAAGCTTACATACCTTACATTGGACAATAAAATCCATTTCTAGTCACCAGAATAAAATACTGGATTTTCCAATGAATTGGTCACCTGTGTATTGCTCCACCAGAACATGAGAATTTAAGTTATYTCACTGCAGTGCCTTTCTCTTTGGCATCCAGGAAATTGCCTACTAACTAACAGAATAATGTTTTTCATACCATAGGCCGARTAGCCAGAAATAAACCAACCCGACTTACAGGTAGTCTTTTAGAAAAGCTAAAAGACCTAATAGAAAAGTAGTATCAAACCACTTGCTTTGACTAGCAAATATACGAAGTCTGCTCATACAAAATAGCACAGAAGTATTCATCAGGTTACTGTTCTACATTGTACTATAGCCACTTTAAACTGACGAGACAGATTTTATATGTGGTATCAGCCACTCCCAGGGTTTTGCAGAGTTATGTTTATGAAAGGTTAACAGCAGGCACTAATACGAGTATCATGACTCTTTTCAGGCAGTAGGTGAAACCTTGAAGAAAAAGTGGCTCTGTCTTCAAAAAAGTGACCTGACCTTTRCTTTGGTGGGTTTTTACTCTGCAAGAAATAAAAAGCACTGCATGCTTTCCGATGCATCCTTTCTAGCTGATAAACTATTTTGTTCTAGCACTCAGCACAAAAGGACTACATTTATAAAGATCAAACAGCATGTTATTAGTGCTAGCTAACGATAGCTCCACGCGTCATACGAGAAACAAGCTTCATAAACCTGGAATATGTCATATGAATCATGAACAGAGTAAATAYGTAACTGGCCAAGAACCTTTGATATCTTACTAATTAGAAGCAATTCTCATTGAATTAAATATATTTAATTTTACAATGACTTTGCAGTTCTTTGGATATCAAAGGCATCACAAATCCAGCATGCTTATCATTTATGACACTTCTGCTCTGAGAATTTCTTGCAGCATGCAAAGAACTCTCTGTAGGGTAACTCTGATGTGTTGCACAAGCAAGCTAACCTAACATTGACCTGATGATTAATAAAATCTGTTCAAGAATTRCAACAGAATGTAATGTTTTTACCTGCAATTGATCAAATGTTTCTGAAACAACCTGTAGTTCAGTATAAGCAATATTGTTGGGTTTTTAATTGGACACAGAACACAGTGCTAGAGAAAGTAATTCTAGTATATGATGTGGTACTAAAGAAYCTCTTCTGTTAATAGACCTTCAAGTATTTAGATATATTTAAGTCTAGTGTAAAATGGTGCTTCTATGGAGCCAGATCCTGCAGTCTTTGCACAGCTAAAAATTCCATGGAAATCAATGGGAGCTTTAACAGTATAACAGTAAGGACATACTCGGGGTCACCAGCATAATACAGTTCTGCTGCTATGCTTTATGTGTACGCTCAGACTTTCTCTGTCACTTGCAAGAGTATAAGAGATCAAAATACAGAAATCCATGTAAAATCAAGAAGATAAATACCCTTTTTAAATAAAGAGTATGGCTTCAAAGAGAGTTTGACAAAATGTTAGTGCATTTTTTGTTTGGCTAAAATATTAAAATTAAATATTATTAAAACATTTAACTTTGTCTTGAATATTTACAATTTATTAAGTGAATTTTAAGAAAAGTGAAGTTTAAAAAAGTCCTTAGAGTAAGTTCAACAACAATGACATTTTTCRGGAGAACTGTAGCAATGCCTACGATGGCAGAATTTGGCTCCGTATATTCTGTTAGCAAAACCAGACTGTTTATATGATGTAAATTGCTTTTTAAAATGTTACTAGAGCTATAAACGCTKCCGGCCCAGCCCTACAGGTTATACTTTCAAATTTCAGGGCGAGTTTGCCTCAGTGAACTACAAGGATCTGTGCTTTATTGGCAAAATCAGCTTGATGCTATTTTTAAGCAAAACCCAGATATAAACTTTTGGGTAACTAAAATGAAATCAAGGGGCTGATCCTGCAGGAGATCCTATCCTGCAAAAGGTCCAAATGCTTCCATCCGCGCTGGAGCCCTTCCAGCCAGCCTTGGCCCAGCAGGGCAGTGCCGTATTCCCGGCGACTTCAGTGGGGCAACTCTAATGAGTCACGAGACTACGGCTAGACCCCAACCGCGCTGGTAACGAACGGGTTCACAGCTAATTTATTATTGTTGTTGTTCTAACCAGTGTTTGTGTATTCTACCCGCAACCAAGCCTTGCTTCCAGCCGTAAGCGCCGTCAGTTGAGGACTGGGTGGTTCTGGGGCGCGCTGTCGGGAGGCGGTCGCTGTTGCCAGGCTCGCTGCTGACTCGCGCCATTGTTGATTTCGCTGTTGTAGGGGAAAGGCTCTAGGGCGGCCGATAAGGCTGTTGCCATGGTGATGAAGGAGATTCCGAGGGAGGAGTCTGCAGAAGAAAAGCCCCTCCTTACTATGACATCACAGGTGGGCGGAGCGCGGGGCTCTGAGGTGGCCGCGGACGCAGCGCGAGTCCCCGGCGGCGGCGGCGCGGCCCGGCCCGGCCCCTCCGGGGATGCGACAGGCGCAGGCGAAGGGCGGGAGGGGCGGCCTGAGGGGACCCTCGCCCGCCCCGTAGCTGCCCCTCGGTGCAACTTCAGCTTCAGTGGAGCTGGTTGAACCACCTGCTCGAGGATCGCACGCCAGTGTCGTCACGTWTCCTCACTGACACGGGAAAATAGCGTGGGGTAAATAACCGCTTGGGGTTTTACATGTTCTGACATGAAAATTTAAAGAAAAAGGCATTCTTCCCCAAATAAAGAGATCTGTATAAAGTACAGTATATGTCAGTTATCAGAAAGTTAGTTAAAACCAATTTAACATTTCAATTATAATTCGTGCCATCAATATTSACATCACAAATACTCTTTTACACATGTAAACACTCATGAAATACTCATATTCAATGTGTATGTAAAATAAGAAACACAACACAGTAGTTTTGTTTGCAGTATCTCGGATCCCATCTGTAAGCTCGCACTGGGATTCTACTCCTGGTCCAAGTYGGAATACGTTATTTTGCACACCCCATTGCTTTCATTTCTGCAACTTCAGTCAAAGGAAGGACGTGACATCACATTAAACCTTACACCTTGGAGCACCCATTGAGCCTTAGGTGGTTTCGTTAGTTTATTGAAGACAGTGATGGAACACTACCGTAACATACCACACTTCCATCGCGCTACAAGAGTGGATTTTAGTCCCTCCTGTTGCTCACATACATGAATTTGTTCCCCAAGCATGTGCTTTTAGTTACTGTTAATATTTAGTGCACACAAGTTATTCCTACTCAACAGGAGGTTTAATGGAAGTAATCTTACCACATAGTTGTTCTTACGTGAGAGCCTTCGACAAAATCCACAATCCTGTTTTATACCCTTCATGTTTTAGGATAACAGCTACTATACTTTTTGAAAGTATTTAGGATGCACACAAGGCCAGCACATACTTCTCTTAGAGTGCATCGCAGATGCGCTGCAGTAAAACACACACCTTGCAGAAATATCATCATCTACTTTRGAAACCAGGTCTAGCGGTCTCCTCCTCAGCCCCTGCTGAACACCATATTTTGCTTGTGGTGAACACTAATGTCTACGAAGTAATTGCACAAAGGTAAAGGATGCTCTCTTTAAGGCGTAATTTCTAATTTTCTACAAACAATTAGAAACCAGCATAAAATGCTGCCCTCTCTACCCACGGCACACACCCCACACACACACACCCCCCCCCCCAAAAAAAAAAGTGCAAAATGTCCATTAGGTTCAACAGGGCCAGGGGTTCAGCCTGGGTTCATCAAATGTTTAATGCAYCATTTGTAGTGGTTGTCTGTCAGTCTACTCAGCAATAGCCTATGATAAATTTATGAGTAAAATGCTTGTGTCTGTTAGTCAGTGTAATTTCTTCCACTAAACACAAATACCTACTTCCCTGCTATGCACCAAAGGGGTGCAGAAGCCAAAAGGAAGCAGAATCAAGTGAAAAAGTGAGTATTTTCCATAGCCATCTCTGCATCATGTAYGTGTGATGTGCAGTTAAGACCATATTGCATACATCATTTGTATCCTAATTGTCTGGCTGTGATGTTTTGAGCTGCTTCCTCTTTAGTGTGTCCATGTAAACCTCTCATTCAGAACAACACACTGCTATATCGCGATATACGTTTAGCCATCACCAAAGTGTTTGTCTCTGCTTTTTACATGATGAAACAGATGGATGTTGTTGCTGCTCACAGGGTGAAACATGCAAGTTCCAAATTGGCTGCAAACAAGTTTCCCAAGCCAGATCAAATTGGGTCACGAGAATAAGGCCTGGTCTTTCCAAAGTTACCACCACCACCGAAYCCAGTACAGGCACATTTATCTCTTAGGAAGTAATTATTTTTATACATATTTACATTATGTATCTGTGTTGCTCCATCCCTACAACTCACTAAGCGAGAAACCTGCAAGTAAAATGCAAGGATCAAGCCCAGATAGAGGAGTATTGGCTTTTCTAAAAGTTAAAAAAAAARAAGTGAAATCTCCCATTTCCAAAATCTTTGATTAATGGAGGATCAATCATGTCTGACTGTGGAAGCAGACTCCACAGGAAGCATAAGTGGAATCTAATACACAAAGAGACTCTAAATCCTCGTTTTGAGAGACTTAGCGATAATGTACGGATGCCCCTGAATTTGTATTTTAAGAMATGCCTCTGCTCTCTTCCTCTAGAAAGTGTTAAACACATATCCAACAGAACAAGACAGATAAATATTCATGTTTTATTGTTATGCTCCTAGCAAAGCCCTGCTTGTAAAATATTACACTGACTTGTTGACATAAATACTGTGAATTAAATTTTAATGAAGTTTCCAATTCACAGATTATTTTATATCATCAGGTATTATTTCATATCATCAGACCTGGAGGCAAATCTTCAAATAACATGAAACAAAAAAGTACTGCAGAYTCCAGTGGGGCTATGCCAGTATTTGGCAACTGGGAATCTTGACCATCATGCCAGCAGTAATGAGTATAGTACAATAAGCAGAGGGATATTCCTGGTARTTGAATAGGCCTTTCAGTAACTATTTTTTGTGATTCTCTCAATTACTTTCAATGAGAGTCACTTTATTAGTGTGAGAAAGCATTCAGTAGTTGCCAAATTTAATACTTCAAGCATCAGAGTGAGCTTTCAGTACTAATGGGATTTTGTAGAACTAGCTATGTTGCTGTCTCCATTTATCTTTTTAAAGATAATTCAGAAGAGACTGGAACAAATGAAAAAAAGGTATTTTTTATATGAATAGAACCTAGAAAAAGTGAAATAAAGTTTGCTGAATGTTSAAAGATTAACCAGAAGTTAAGCTATGAGCAAATATACTGCTAACTGAAGCAGAGAAATAAATGAGAAAAATCATGCATAGAAGTTTGATTTGAACTCCAAAATAAAATTTTTGTTTAACCTCTTCACAGCTTCTTTGCATTTTACAGGAGAAAAAGAGCTCACTTCAGATTACTTTCTAATGAGAAATTTAAACCTAAATATCCCCTGGAGTCAAAGTTTAATTGTACAGTCAGCTATGAAATTCCTAATTTACTGCAGGTCAGTGATCTTCAAAGGATCCGATTCAATAAAGCACTTCGATCCACACTTATACTTTAAAACATGATTAACTGCTTTATTGAGCAGCAAAAAAAAGTGTATGCTTAAATGCCTTGCCAGCCTGGTTTTAAACAAACAAATCTCACAGTGTCACAGGAGTTATTTGTCCCAGATTCATCACACCTAATTTAGATTCTTCATTAGAGTACATAAATTGGARAGCTAGTGATGGTAGGATCCCTATCAAGATAATAGAGATAAGACCTGCAGGAGGTGATTCGTGTCCAAGATGATCCTTGGCAAATACACTCTGGTATTATATGGAACAAAAATGGGAGTCTATGAAAAATTCATCAATAAGAAAAAGAAATGCAAATTATATATTGAAAGCTATCCCCACTTCGGTTTATAACTGAAAAATATGGGAGCTGCCTACTTAGAATTTACATGAACTACACAGACATTGCTCAGAGTACAATTGTGATGTTGACTACTTAATTTAAAAAGTTAACCTACAGAACGCTTAGTTTTAGAATTTGAACTGGAAAGAAGAATTTTAAGAAGTTGAAATTACATTATAAGAAACATGCTGAAATTCATCCTGTCCCATGAAAAATGCAGGCTACAACACACAAG
>JASVER010000021.1:1901884-1928192 GCA_030449065.1 Oceanodroma leucorhoa | reverse complement strand
AAAAAAAAAAAAAAAAAGATGTTTCCTGACTACATCCCAACTAACTCCACCAGATGCTTAGCACTTTTTCGTAGTCTCTCTATGAGGTATTAGTTAGTATTCAGAGTAGGAACATTTTTTTTATTTTTTAAAGTGAAATTCATTTACATGCCATTTGTTGATCCAAGCACATTTATATTTGCTCAAGGGCTTATGAGTGAAATACTCAAACACTTCCACTGCCTAAATTCCACTGATTCTTTTTTTTTTTTTCCTTGCTTGGTTGGGCTTTTTGTTTTGGGGTTTTGTTTTGTTTGGTTGTTTGTTTTTTTTTAAACTCTGATAGAAGATCTTTCAAATGCTTCCYTTCAACTTTATAAAGGAAACAGCGTAAAGATAGTAATATTCAGCTCCCAATGTTGTTAGTAGATTTTCTGATGTGTGTATCAAGGACTTACTACATGAATTTGATTGCATAATCAGAGTTTTCCATATAAAAGTTAGCAGTCCCATTTGAATCAATCATGTTCATTCTAAGCTTCTTAGCATTCGACTTGCATTGCCTTACAGCCCACTCCATAAATGTTCACTAAATAACACTATAACAGAAAGGCAGAAAGTTAAAGTGAATGTAATTAGCTTCTGTTCTTTTTTATATCAATCTAAACCAGAATTAACTCCATTTTAACTAATTGATATACATAAATGTAAAAAAAGGCAAAAATCACGCATGTTTTAGATAATGACAATAATTAAGTTTGGACTACAATAATTCACTGTACATTCCAATCTGCTCTCTGAGAACAGTGGCAATTTCCTCACTGCTCTTAGGAGGACTAGACCTGAGATGATATTTTTTATAGTCTTTTTAAAGGATTCATGATAAATTCATTAGCAGTATTTTCCATACATCTCATATCTGTCTCATTTGATTTATCATCAAATTTTTGAGTAGTTTAGCAGGGGACACTTCTACAGTCCTACTGATAACTCTTTTTCATCCATTATTAAAACATGCTAAATACAAGAAGAGTAAAAAAGAAAATACAAAATTCATAAATGCATGCTTAGCAGTACAAATATTGATTGATTCTTTACCTCTAAGTTAAATACTGCTCAACACTATTATTGCTTTTGGGGCAGTATGCATAATTTCAGCAGAAATATTCTCATGAGTATAATAAAGTTGCCTTGGCAATATGCTTAAAAATCATAAATTGGCTGCTTGCCTGAAGTTATACAGATTTTTCTGTCACATAAATTAAATACATTTTCCATGAAATAACAGTTTTAATTTGAAATTACCATGGGAATTGATGGTGTAATTTTTTCATAAAATAAAAAATTAACTATACTGTTTCATATATTTTAAAATGCCTTACCATTCCATAAGCACAGAAAGATTGGGACAAACATTTTTTGTAAATAATACATTATGCCAGTTTAACCCTGTTTTTTTAATATGAATTATTTATGAATAGGAATTCATTTTCAGAAATTTGTTGGTTCTTCATTCATGAATACTTTAAGTAAAAATATACTACCCTGTTAGAGAGTTGCAAGCCATGTACTACAGTAGTTCTATATTCAGTGAATTTGCTGTTTGTACAGTGAAACTGTTCTACTGAATTGCAGATCCAAAAAAATTGACAACAGCTTTCAAATTTCAAGCTTTTTCAAAGCAAACACACACAGTATGACAGATCCTTACGCAGAAAGGCTGTATAACTTAACAAGAAATTATGACTTGCTTCCTATGACCGCCCACAGTAATGCATCCAAAACCACTGCCTTATTCTAGATATGCCACAGAACTTTTAAAAGAAAAATTCACAGAAAGGGTAAGAAAAGTCTGTGTGATTTCAAAGTAATTACAGCCTATATGCAAAGATACAGCAAGGGTACAATAAAAGACAAATTTTGTTGCATGGGAAGAACAAAGGGCATTTTCAACACATTTGAAGATCAGTAGGAATGGCATAAGCTTTACAAAAATTAAATTCTATAAGCCATGGTATATTTGATATTGTTAATTCTCTCATCTTCATCTTTACAGTCTTCATGCTGCTATAGCATAAAGATTTGGTCTTAAAAAAGCAGCAGTTGTGCATCTTTCATCTAAATTGACATTTGATTATGTACCATACTCAATAGTGCATGAGGCTGTAAACAATCCACTGCTGCTGAAACTCTTTAGCTTATCTATGGATCACAGAGAATTTGTACATGCAGCTCAGTTCCATATGCTGGCAGCCTTCTTTACTTTCAGCTAGTGAAAAACATCAAATAATTTTCTAATATTTTGTAAGCAATCATTGTAGTTGCTCCCAGAGATACTGCAAGAGTACAAATGTAATACCTGCAATGTGAGTGAAACAGGACTCCTCTAGTTTCTGCCCTCTGCACCTTACTTAAAAGCATTTGAGAACTGTGGTTCTCAAAGCCTGGCTTCCTCTTCAGCTGGAGTTGCCATACAAAAAGTAATTTCAATGAATGATACAGAAACCAGAAYCTAGCATCACGAGATACCATTTGTTCCCTATCATGACACTTGTGCCTCTCCAGGTCTCCCACAGTGTAAGTTTCTCCAGGGCTTTCCCAACAGACAACTTTGGATTCTGTAGCCTTCCTGTTCTACAGGATTTCCCAACCTGTATTTAACGTGTCAAATTTGTTAATCCCTCAGTTAACTAGCAGTCCATTTTAGGAGTACAGACTAAGTACTTCCATAAACTAACATTACAGAAATAATTTCTTTAAAGGAACATTCTGTAACTTTTTAGTGACTATATTACTTTAAGGATCTCTAAGCATCTATGATGATCAGTTAATTTTGTCTTTAATCACCGTTGTAGAGTAGTTCTCCAGTTCAGATACTGATATGGGGAAGGGGAGAGGCTAAAACGCAAATCACAGGGTAACACCACAAAGACAACACATAGCCAAGTGAGGGAAAATAAATAAATAAATAAAGTCTAGCACCCAGGAAAGGGAAGCACTCTGTTTTAGTAAACAGTTTCCTTTACTTAAAGAGTGCATAGAGTATGCAGATATTAATGCAACAGACAGATTTACACTAAATCACATTTTTGTATGTGTAAAGGCCAAATTGTCAGTCACAGTCGAAATACAAGAGTAACTTTTCTCCCCTTCCCCCACGGCTCTGATCCAGCAAGGCAGTTAAGCACATGCTTAACCTTGAGTTTTGCAGGACATGCTTAAGTGCTTTGCTGGAGAGAGGCCAAAATGCAGGAGCCAGATACAACTACAATTTCCACGTTTAGTTTCCTTTAGCCTGACCAAGAGGAACAGAGGGAAGGAGATGGGATGGTGAACTGCGAGATATTTAGTTCTACCTTGTAGCAATACACCGTAACTTGTATGGGTCAGCACTTACGAACATAGGTAGGATGCTACTGTGACATAGCAATCACAGCAAGAGTTATCGCCAAGCAATGCAACTGTTGTTTACAAAGACACAACATAAAGACGTTATCATTTACTGATTTAGACATCAAACGTAAGTTTTAAACAACCCCGCTGGCATGTGAATTTAAGTATCCAACACAGTGTCTGTAGTAATGCTCCCGCAGCTTCTCTGACTTCACACAGGTTTGCATTAAGCCCCAGGGGGTCACATGGCTTGTGTGATTCCAGGTAAGATATTGTCCCTGATTCCCAGGCCACTCCGCACACTTCCTACTCCCTAGCAACAGAGTACCATTATCACCTGCTGAGCAAGGCTAGTCTTCAGAGAGGCAGCAGCACCCGACTGCTCTTTGCAGGACAGTGAGATGGGTTTGTCTCAGCCTTAGAGCTTCCTGCAATTTATGTTAGGTGGAAGTCAGTTACACTGCATGCCCTGTGAATCGATTCTCTGTTCTTGTGAAAACCAAATATTTGGCTGGCATGTCAGCTTTGTTGGGACATAAATTCACACTAGAGTGACAGAAAAAATTAGTATGACCCTGGCACAAGGATGATGCAAAAAGTCAAGTAGTGATCACACTTACTATACAATAGTAAATAAAGTGTGTGAGGTGGTAATTTTGATTTTGAAATATTTATAAACATGTTAGAAAAGTGGGTGAAGAAAAACATAACTCATGCAATTTGAATTTTTAGCACAAGACCAGTGATTTTGTCAGTAGTTCCCTTTCCAAACCTCCCTCAGCGAGCAGAAAAAGAGGTCTTCCAGTTCTTATCCTGCCAAGATAATGATCTGCAGACACAACTGTTAGGCCAGTTATGCTCTAGAGAACAATAACCTCAATTTCTAGTTGTGGTTCCCATTTATCAGTTTTTAGAAATAGCTAGTTAGTGGAAACGAATTCACTTCTTTCCTCTTAACCCTAGTGAATGCCACCAAAGGTCACAATGTGCCAGATAGGTGCAGAGAACCTATCTATCAAGAAACCATTGMTTGAAGTTCATGCTTTAGTAGATGCCTCTGGTTAAGTTAAAAGAACAGTGTAACACTTACAAACTGCTCAAATTAATCTAACTCGTTCACCTRTTTGTCCAGTCTCACCCAAGCAGCAGACAAGCTTCTCAGAGTACAGTTCAAAAATACGATTTCCCCAATAGAAAATCTGAGTTAAAAGGTTCCTGCTTTCTCCCATGCTCATTACCACATGTTCATTAYCACACCCTGAGCTCTCTAGGTCAGATCATTTCACTGATGCAGTCAGCAGCCCAACCACACTCTCACCAGCACACTGAGTGAGCAGTGCAGCAAAAGGCGTAAGTGCCCAGGAACAGCCTTGCTGCTGCACTGTACAGGGGATTACCCATTAGTGGTTTGGGTCTTCCTAAATTAGTACCTTGAGTAATTCAATCAGCCTCAGCTGACAAAATGGGTAGAATCCAATCCAACTAACTTGGGTAGCTAATTACATCTAAGTTTTAGGTGCCTCTTGAACCAGTCCTCCTAAAATAAGTGCCATATATAGCCAATGGGAAAGCTAAGTGCCTTTGAGAGCCTCCTGAGGGACAGCCTAAATTAGGTAGGCAGGGTCTCCCTCTGGATTTGCTTTTCTAGGCATTTGTCTCTCCGTATTGAACATGGAGGGAATTTARGCACTTAAATTAAGAGAACTAGTTCACTATGTGCTCAAAACATAGGTGCTAATTAGCTGCCTATGCCTGACTGGAACCCCCCAGTTTGGAGTCCAAATAATTTATCTTGAAGTCTAGCATTATGTTATGCCCTGCTAACATTAAAAAAAGAAACAAACCAGCATGCATTRTGCACTGCAAACAGATCAAGATCAGGAATGTAGTAAGAGAGCGTGTAAAACGGGATGTCAGGACCATACCTTACTGGTGGCCTCGGTGTGCTCCAGCACTCCCACAGCGCAAGCCCAGTGCCCTAGGAAGAGAAAGCAGACAAAGCACTTGTAGCCATGAGCAGGGCAGGTGAACATTATCAACTAACTGTGACCCTAGCTAAGAAATTGGTCCTCTCAGCTGTTCCCCTGAGCACCAGGTGTGCTCCAGCTCCATCTGCCTTRAGGCCAAACTAAGCTGCTCTGTGGAAACTTTTCACAACAGTCAAGTTGACTGCCCACCCTTTTTTCTTTTTTTTTTTCTTAATCAGGCTGCTCCCTAGGTATTTTCATAACTCTCTTTGTACAACATAAGATGTAGACTGGGAGCAAAGCAAAACCAAACCCATAGCAGTTGCTGTATTCATACGTAATCTCACATTGTGTCTGGCACAGTAAAACACACCACCACTGACACCAGCATCGCAAGAGGTATCCGCATTAAAACCATAAGCCAAAGGCCCTGAAGATGAGCAGAAAACAAGTTTTTACAGGTCAACAGAGCTGCCACCATGGTGGCAAATGGGCGCTTGCTGTGCCCCACACAGGCTGCCTAAGGCAGCGCCTGAGAGGAGGCCCTGGGGCCGAGGCTGCAGGAAGGTGTTTTACCAGGCAGGGCACGTCCTGTGGGGTCAAGGGGAGAAAATAAGGCCTGGGAGGATTTAGGGGTGACTGCAGGGCAGAGGAAGAGGTGCTGTGTGGGTGACTGAGGGAAGTTGAGACCAGGCTGGATATTAGCTCGGGGAAAGAAATCMCTCTCATGGCCCCCGCTCCCTTTCAGCACTGCACCTCTTCCACAGCAGTATCCCCTGCCACCCCAGCACACCCATGCCCACCTAGAGTTTGATATTTTTGACCCAAAACCAGCACCATTCATTAGGTTCCCACTTACGCTTCAGGGCTAAGGGTTCCCTCACCCAAAGAGGGAACCAGGAGCTGCTGCTGCCTCCTCCTCCTCCTCCTTTCACTGCAGCTCCGGGGACAGCATGGAGACCACTAACCAACCCAGAGCATTGAAGAAAAGAAAATTCATCAGCAAAGGCAGCTGCAAGTAATAAACCCCATCAGGTGAATAAATGCAGACAGCTGGGGATGGGGTGGGTGACAGGGCACAGAAAATAGAGAGCAGGTGATTCCCCTCCGTGCCCTGAGCTGCAGGACTGCCCAGCCTGCGCTGAGGGGAAATAYGGCAGACATGGTCTCCAGCACGGCAACTGCCACTGCCTGACCCGGCCTCTGTGCCTTGTCTCAGATCTCTGCTAAATAATCCTCGCTTTGAGTATGTTTAAGCAGTGGGGCTGATGTCAGACACCAATGACACTTCTGACTCTCCCAAAAAAACCCCACAGATACACTTTTTGGAACAAAAAGGTCCAATATCAGTGCTGGGRTGAGGAAAAAGCAACTTTTTCTGTGGTGCTGTTCTACAGCAGAAGTCAGTCACAGAAAATTCATTTGAATTTAGGAGTATTTAATACTATGGATGAGTCTCTTCATATGTATTAGTAATAGGGAGTATCACTCTCCACAGTTAAAGTAGTATGTGGGKTTTTTCTTTGATTAAAATAGATTTTATAAAGAAAAAGTAAGTTCTTAGAGACATTATGAGAAGTTATGGCACTCACTGGCTAAATTAKTACTCAGAAATCAAGAGTTTCACAGGCTGAGCCTGTACAGCTCGGCGTGTGCACGAATACTGCACCCATGAGCACCGTGCGGCGGTGCAGCGCCAGCCGCCTGGCTCCGGCTCCCAGCGCCGCTTCCTCCAGCCCGGGGTGACGCTGGGCGGCTTTCTTAATTTCACTTTGCTTCTCTCGTCTGCAACGTAGAGATAATACTTCTCAGCTCTGCGGTGGTGCCAGGCTTGATTCATGAATGTTTTAAAGCATTCTGTGATATTCACCCTGAAAGGTGCTTGAGAACCGTAAGTTATTACTTTCATATAGATAATAGTTTTCATCTCATGAATGCTTTATAGCACTACTCCAAATTCATGCCTGATAGAACTCTAATAACTTGAGCAGAGTTAAACTAGGGATAAATTTGGTACAATATATGAGGCAGCAAAATGAAATTCAAAGCGTGAGACTGAGGGCTTACCAAGTGGCATTGCATACACAGTAATGTCAGAAACCTACCCCACTGCCCGCTTACCTACAGCAAAAATATCAGCTCATGGCACTCTTTAACCTTTAAGGTTTGATTCATCATGACATGCCTGCTTCACAACAAAAACATATTTTTCTAATATGTTCTATTGCTATACATATGTAGTTTGTATTTATTGAGAATTAGTAGACTTGATGATGTATTTGCTATCTGCTTTGACCCAGATATTTCACTTGAAAGCAGATTATTTTTCACAGGAACAATCCTGTTAATAAGACACTCCTACAGCTTCCAGTCCTTAGTCATGGGAGGATAGGACACGACTGGSAGGGATCCACTGGGCCACAGTCCACTTCTCAAAAGCAATCACATCATRAACAGCCATGTAGAAAGCTTGTCAAAAGCCATTTTAAATGGTTAGGCTTTTTGTCCCCCTATCCTAAAAAAATATTGTCTGTACAATTCACTGCTGCAGTAGTTAGAAAGATTCTTTTAATTCCCAGACCAGATCTATTCATGGCCGGTTTAGATCTCTTTGTTGTCATGCCAGCCTTTCTCTATAGCTGAAATAACTTTCCTCCTCCAATGTCATCTAACCACTCTCCCTTTATGTATACATGAAGAATAATTATATTCCTACTCAATCGTCATTTTGTTAGCCTAAGCAAGTCAAACTCTTTTAGTCTCCCTGTAAATGTGTTCTTTATTCCTCTCATCATTTGGGTGGTCCATCTCTGATGAATATCTAGTGTATATGTTCACAAAGTAAGAGAGTCAGAGAAGATGAACCTATTTGTTTGCTAATTAAACAAAAATGCTGCAAATGCAGCAGAAGGAAGATACAACTTAGTAAAAATTAAATCTTGGTGTTTGCTGGCAAAATTGATGAAGTGGATATTACCACCAATCTTCTTTCAGTTTGATGGTAGAATTTTATCAAGAGACTTYGAACAATGCACTGCTGGTATCAAACTAATGCAGGCCTGTTGCTGAGCAAGTCTTCCTTATATAAACAACATAATAAAGAAATTTCTAGGGATGTGATAACCAGCTTTGAAAAGAAGAAATATTTGCCAGACATCTGCTCCTTCATACTTCACTTGAACCCTGGAGAAATTCAGAGCTCTGTTGATTCTCRTCTCCTTCCCCTCCACGATTCTGACTTTCAGCATTACTGCTGYTCTTCCTGGAGTTTATCCTCTTACTCCGCAACAGGTTTGGGCAATAAATTGCCTTTTCAGTTGGTCTTCAGATTTTCTGTTCTTCACTGTCTCCAGTGAGTGAGAACTGGAGACTGTCTTCGTTCTCATAATCCTTCTTCATTCCCTCCTTCTCCCATTCCTTACTATTAAAGACAATTTCTGTGGAATGTAATGGGAAACTTGATAAAGGATCCAAATTTTATGTGATAAGGTACCCTATTGATACACTCTTATAGATACAGAAACAGAATATTTCCTATGAAGTTTTTACATTTACATGTATTCCTATAGAACCTCTTCTTTCTTCCCTCCTGTCCTCCTCCAAATGGTGTAGGACTTTTCTTCATGCTGATAGTATATCACAGAATAGATCATTGAAGATCCAGCTGATCCAGTGGCTTTGACAATCTTTCTGCTGGATGCTATGTTCACCCGAATATGCAACTTGTTGCAAAAGTGCAGCAGCTGTTACTGATGCTAGTTCCTAGAATAGGATGTGTAAATGCAAACAGAAAAATGTATTCAAGCAATTTTTGCTGATATCTGGATTTGATCATAAAGAAACTTTTAAAATATTAAAAGTAATTTGGACAATAATGAACTAGGCATCCACCTTCATTTTTTCACCAATTAGAAGTGAGTAAGGACTGTCACCTAATCATAAACAGAAAAATAAGGTCCTCAAGTCTTAAATACCAGTACTAGGTAAAAGTATACACCTGGAGATAATGTGGGTACTGTARAGCCACCTTTAATGGAAATCAAAGGTGTGCAGCTGGTATAAATGCAATTTCCAATCAAGTGTTGAGATTTACCAAATTAAGCAAGTAACTTCTGTGCATTGAGTGAGACAGCAACCTGGGCAATCGATTCAGAGAGTTAAAAAAACACATGATTAAGTCACCTGTATGGTGCATCTGCAGTCTGGGTTTAGCACATGCAGAATTAGAGTTTGGGACAATATCATTGCCAGATTTCTAAATTAAGTGCCTGCATTTGCATGTTCTGCTCCACACAGTTGGGCAGGCAATCACTCATCTGTCTTCCATGTTACTCATGTAAATTGGTATTTCAGTGCAAAACTGTAAGGTCCTGGGCAAATGAATAAGTGCACGTATTATACAGTCAGTCAGCGTTAGGTACCAGTTTAAATGTTTGACCCATCAAAATAATGGACTTTTTATTTCAATAGCTCCAGCATTTTCTTGCAACTTTGTAATACAAAAATTAAGTACCAAACAACATTGAATCTAAGCTGGTTTGCTGTAGTAACTTTAGAGGCGATCCTGCTACTGGAGTAGCTAAATGCCGGTAATTAACAAATATCAAATGAGGATGAGTAAATACCTTTTTTGCCAGTTTTAGTCCATGTTAGCATCCTAAATTTAAAAGTTCAAATATATCTGAGAGAAAATTTTGAAAATTCAACAATGGAAAAAGAGTGAAGAACAGAACAGAGAGAAGGAGAGCAGAGAGGATAAAAGTAAAGCTGAAATAGCTCCCCATGAAAGTAACAGACAGAGGGAAAACATGTTTTCACATTATTAAAGATAAAGTAAATGCAGGCCACACCATCAGACATCCATCCAGCTCAGCTTAGGTCTTGATCCTCCAATCAGAGATAGATTGCAGGGAGGAGACTTTTATTTCTGAGACTGCATTACTGTTTTTTCTTTTTAATCCCTAATACATGAAATAATAGCCTGTAATACAGAGATTTCTTTTAGGTAGCAGAAAACCAATGCATTCATGCAATTACAATAAAAAGGGAAAACTGCTCGTAAATAAAAACTCTATTATGAGTCTTCACACACTCAAAACTCATGCAGGAAGTTCCTACATTCACCAGGCTCCATCCACTGTCATTCATATGTCTTTGTATTGCAGAGAAGTGTTTTCTGTCTCAGCAGGTTATTGTTTAATGGGCTAATAATGCACATCTGCTAGATTAAATGGTATTGTGCAAGTTCTGTGGGGAGGTGTGTTACTGGTGAAAAAACCCAACCACTTCCAAATACTAAAAAAGCCCTGCTTAGTCTCCCRGTGATAGAGAAGGCTAACTTCACCCATTGATTTGAAGGGAGATACATCAGGCCTTGTATACTTTAGCCCTATAAGCAATAGTATGCAATAATTGCTATGGAAAAATCACCTTGCTGCTTTATTTTTGTGCAATTTGTAAAACTGGAATATAATTTTGCCCCAAAAGAGTGACTGAAGTTTTTTATTTTAAGCCCAGAGCTATTTGTACATCTTCTAATTGCAATCTCTTACTCTCACAATCAAAAATAGAGCGCATGATATAGTGAGAATATGTTTTATTTCTTTAAATTCTGCATCCCAACAACCCTCTGTGACCCTGGGTTTTTCTGTTGCTAGCTGGTGAATGAGCAACAAGAAAGCAGACCCCTTCTGAGCCCCTCCATTGATGACTTTCTCTGTGAAACTAAACCAGAAGCTGTTGCAAGGCCTGTAACATCAAATACTGCAGGTAAACAAAATTCTTTACTATCCCTCACTAGAGAGAAATAATTTTAGTTTTATCTTTATGGTACATTTTTGTCAAGTGATTTCTTGATTTGTTACTATTTGCACAAAATTACAAGCTGGTGTTAAATCATAATTGCCTGATCTATTAGTAGAAAAAACTTTGTTCATTACATTTGAGGGCAAATCTGACGTGATCCAAATCACATGTATTCTAGCAGATTTCTGGGGATGAATTAAAGGGAACTTGCTTAAGTTCAACAGGAAGTACAAATCAGTTTGGTTTTGCAAAATTTTAACCTATGGGYAAGCCACATTTAGTCTGGGTTTAACCAAACCTATTCCTTACTGTAGAAAGATTTTCTTTAACAAAAACTTGGATGGGATGTCAGAGAAAAGGGAAGAGATATCAAAACAGTTTATCCAGGCTGAGTTYGGGCACTTTGTTACTGAAAGCGTGTAACACGTTTCTTAGCTCCTTTGTGTTGCAGTGAGATAGTAGAGCAGGTAATAAAAAGTAAGAGTGAATCCTGAAAGCCTTTTGAATTATATTGAATTATATTTGAAGTGTATGGTCCTTTGGAAGTGTTTTTAGAAATTGGCCTCCTCCTACTCGGTATTTATGCAAAGGTGTGAAAGTGGTTGAGCAGATCAACTGAGATACAATAAAATCAGCATAGCACTATTATGTTCTATTGCTATCTCACAGAATGACTTAGCTTGTTARAAGCCGTTTAATTAAAATCTAGATACATGCAAATTGTTAGAATGACTGACAGCTGTGTGATTATCTTCACATCTAGTTAATATGTGTCTAAAGCAATATGCAAGTTCTAATAACAAAAACTGGAACACTGAATGAAATAACAATTGTAAATAATATTTTTTCCTTTTATATGTAGCTAAAGATATTACAGGGATTAATAGAAATATTTCAGATTGTTTAAGAGTGGTGTTTGTTGTAAAAAAGTATCTGTAGATCCTATATCTGCCTTGAATATCTATCAGATTTGGGGGGTTAATTAGATTTATTTAATAACAAAATAAAAAATTCTATGAAGATTGATGAAATTCAGCCATTTACCAAGAACACAGATAAAGCACTTCAAGAGATAATATAAACTGATCTGTCAAAAACACCTATCCTATAAAATGATGATAGAGGGAGTTTTTCTATTTTTTATGGGCTAAAGAATTTTAAATGCTACTCTTTAAGCAACTTTTAAATGAAGAACTCAGACTGAACATGCCTTTTAAACTGATATAGTCCTTAATAGAAATAGCAGTAGAATTTATAATTATATTCAATATTTATCCCCCAAAAGACAAACAGCAACAACAGTAGAAACCATTACTAAACACAATGGCATGTGGCACAACAGTAGTGCCCTAAGCAGCTGCTACAAGTACTTGATAAATCATAAGATTAAACCAAATCTTAGCTAAAAGCTCAATTGTATAGGGAACCCTCACAACGTAAGAAAATCTGTGGAGTAAGGCCACAGCCTTAAGACCTAAGACGTCTTTGAGATTTTCAAAGGAAAAGTCTTATGCAAATCAAGCTTTTTTAAACTGCATCCAGTTAAGCACCTGAAATCCCTAGTCATATTTGAATATGCTGGTCATTTTCTTTAGCCAGGAAATATACATCTACTCTAGTCAAATGCAAATACATTAGTAATTTTTTTCCAATTAAAACACATTTTTAAAAGTGAGTTATTTGAATTAAAACAACATTGAATGCTAACATTTTGTCTTTAAGTATTATCAACAGGTCTGGATCTCCTGGATCTTAGTGAACCTGTCTTACAAACCCAAAACAAAGCAAAGAAATCAGAGAATCCATCAAGAAGTGAAGGCTTAAAAGCTTCAACCCACAGAAAGAAGACAGACAAGTCTGACCTTATCAGTGTGGATACTGAGCAGAAAGTCCAGACTGTCAGAGTTTCAGACAAGTCTTCACTAGATTTAGGTAAGAGTGTAGCTATTATATCAGTGCTACATACATAACTTGCTTAGCACAAGTTTCTCCTTGCTACTACCAAAAAAACTGAGCAACACCAGGATTTTTGTTGCACCGCATTTTAGCAGGGAGTGTAACCTTAGTTCCACATTATAAGCTACTTGAAACACTAAACTTGAAACACTGTAAACACGTTTTCCCTTTGCCTTTGCCATTATACCTATTAAGTTGTCACTAAATGTGCAAATAAAGTTTTGAAAGAATTCTTTCAAAAAAGAATTTAGTCAGGGAGAGTAAAATCATAGAAAAATCTATAGAGGTATCATGAGAAATTGGTAAAGGACACAAATCAGAGGCAGCCCATACTGGATGTCCTTTTCAGAACTGCAGATGTCAGAAGTACACATTATATTTGTAAATACTGCTTTATCTATGCATACAAGAGGAAAAAAAATCAATTCATGACAAAAGAGCTATATTTATACAGATTGAACAAAAATCCCAAACACAACTCAATATCCTGCCAAGCATGATCTATAGATGACCTTTGGAAAAGGTGAATTTAATATAGTTCCATCCAAACTAAATTACTTGCACCACAACTGAGAAATTTGCAAGGTAAATGTAATTTATACCAAGGTAGCAAATTTTCCATTCATCAGCACAGAAATTCTTTTAGAGAACTTTATCTTCAAACAGGAGCTGGGCATCTCATTTTTGCAAAGCAAGCCCAACATATGACTGAATAATATCAGTTGCCTACACAGTCATTTTTAAATGGTAGTCAGTAAAAAAGTTTTATTTTTACAATTTGACTACAATTAGGAAATTAAAAATATCCAAAACTATCAAATAGTTAGTATAATTTTATCAACAGATCTAAATTACATACAAATCMCTGATTTTAAGTCAAGAGTTCCACTGACATTCTGACCATGAATGCTAATAGATTTAGAAAAATATTATGAATTACCAAATATTTTCACAGACTATCAGCTAGAAGGGTGCACAACATTTCTGTGTATTGGACCTTAAATAAAATRTAGTCTTTGGTGGCACCATTTTCTCTATAACTTACATTTAAYAGAGGAGATAAAATTTTCTGCAGTAGTTTCTTCAAAAGATTCATATTTTCTTATTTTTCAGTTGATATTCAGACACAGCTAGAGAAATGGGATGATGTCAGTTTTCACGGGGACAGGAGTAGCAAGGTCCACCCTTCTACAGAGCGAACGTCATCATCATCTAGAGCTCCATCAAAAGAGCTTTTATGGTACAACTTTTTGCTTTCTTTACAAAAATATTTCCAGTCCAGATTTCTTAATTCACAGAAATGCTTGTTTGATGACAAGTCATATTATTAAATCTGTTATGATTACATTAAATGTRTTCAAGCAGACATTTTGGACAATGTATCATAAGCAAGTACACTGTAAAATGACATTTTGCCAGCAATTTTTAATGTTGTGAAAAGTAGCAGGTGCAATTACTAAATAAATGGTGGTGAGAATTCTACAGAGGCATGCAGTGATCCAAAACCAACTACAAACATGTGAGTAAAATGAGTTCAGAATGATACGTGGCAGTGATTTGACAGTCATTGAATATCCAGTGTATTTTGGTTTTGCTACCAAGAGAGCAGAATTTCTGTGTATAACTGGAAGAGGAAAGAAAATATCCAAGCCAAGTATTACCTCTTTCATGCAGTTCAACTAAAATTGCAGTGGATGTAAATGAGGGAAGAATTGGACTTTGCCTTTGGGAACAGTTCATGTAGATTAATTCTGCTGCCTTCTTAATATGTAAGCAACACTCATTCACTACATTACGCATGACCATAATTAGAATTTTCATACACTATAAGCAGTTTTCTGACCAAATGATGCTTATCCTATATCTTAACCTGCCCTTTATCTGGGTGTTTCATTAACTTAAAGCTTTACACAAGTTTTGCTCAGTTAACTTGATTTTGGTCTACAGGGTTTCATTTTCTAGGAAGAAAGAATATTAGGATGTGGCACAAAAATGCGCATATGCCAAGGTGAATTCTTGTAATGTGGTGGTTGATTCTTAGACACTGACTGCAGGTACARTCTTGTGTCACTGCCTAGCCTCATTTTGCCTGGCTATGAAATAGAAGCATAGTGGTAGAGGCAAACTCTTCATTCCATTATACCAGTTTCATGACAATATACYGCCAGGGCTCTACTGGTGAATCAGGCCTGACTCTGTTCTGTTGTATTAACTATTATCTGCATGTGACTGAAAAGCATAAGAGTGAACACTGAGAACACTGAGAAGGGTCCAGGCACTTTTGATAACTGCARGTTAAACAATTCAGTTAAAAGAAATAACCTAATTAATCAGTATGTGCTTATGAACCTGAAAGACATAAAGCAGCATGTCTTAGTGTGCAGTGATGAGTATGTAAATGCATTATTTCTAGGTCCACAGAAAACAGATCACAGTCTGAGCTGACTAACGTCAAGAGTGCCTTGGACTCTGATTCAACGTCAGAATTAGAACTTGCACCTGGAACACAGGTAAGAGGATTTGGTAGATTTAGTAACAATATAAAGTCAAGTAGGAATTGTCCCACTGGCTAACCGTTCACATTCTGGAAGAACTAAGGGATATTTTCAGGATCACCAGTTAAAAGAATTCATACAGCCAAATCTTCACACAGCTTCCAAATTAATAAGTTATGAAAATAACGTAACTATGCCAGCATCTCAAACATTCAGAGTTTAATAGTGCAGTGAACTGTGACCTTCCTGTACAGAGAGAGAGACTTCAAACTACAATTTACAGCATCATCATTTTTCCCTTCCTCCAGTTCTGAAATTCAAACTTCTAATGGTTCCCTCTCCCTGTAATATATCTATTCTCAAGGTCTCTCTGGTCATTCCAAAATTGGGAAATAGCTAAAGAATACAGGAAGGAATCATTAGACCAACCTTCATTAGCAGTGTATCTCCACAGGAGGGAGAGCAGTGTGGTCAAAGGACTTTTTCCTGCTGGAAAAGGAACTCTAATATGGAGGAGACTGGGCTGAAAGTTTGTAGATTTGCTCAATTCCACTGTCATATTGTATATTGGACTGGACCTTGTGGCAATGATTACTTAGAGTTGTATGGTTTTAGATATGTATGTATGCATATATATGTGCAAACATACATTTATATATGCATTCAAATAGATTAGGTTGCTTATATACCTTTTCTCCTGCTTCTTATTTTTTAACTGAAAGATTTTGAGTTCAGCCAATGCCACTGGCAGGGGGGAGAGAGAGTTGCTTGGTGGATTAACTTTTAGTTGAAAATAATTTTCTCCTCTTCCACAGCTATTTTTAGGCCTGGACTTCAAAACCTTTCTGTCAGATGGAAAAATCTGGAAATTAATGGAAAATAATAGCCTCATTTGAAAATGGAAAAATGAGACACTAAAATGCCAAATGTCTTTCCTGAGATTATGCACCGGTTTTTGCAGAAAATAGAAATAGAACCCAGTTATCAGGAACCATTGCTGTGTTTTGGTTAGGAAAAAAATCTCCTTTACWTCCCTGCCATCTCTACATTACAAACAGGATTTTTTTCCCCTTTGGAAAGCCTAACACTAGGTGTAGTGCATKATATCCTTCCTTTCTGTGCAATAGATTTATACTACTTAGTAATGGAAAAGATCTATTGCATAATATCATCCACTTGAGATGGACAGTGTGTTTTCACRTGCTTTGTCCAGCTTATCTTTAAGTACTTCTAACCCCTTTTTAGGAGGCTGTTCCTCAGCCTAATAGATCTAAAGGCCAGGAAGTTTGTGCTCAACCGAGATGTGTGTAAATCAAGTAGACAGTCACAGAATTTAGTGCTGTGGCTCTCTGTAAAAGCAGTTACAAATGTAGTATATAACATCTCTACTTTACATTGTCTATTTCCTGTTTATCTTTCACTAGAATAACTGCCGAAGCAGTTTTAATTCAGTATCAGTTCAGTCAGTTGAGGCTCCATTCTATTTTGTAAAATGACTGGTATTTCAAAATTAAAAAATGTGAAGTTGAATCAGCCAACTTGAAAAAGAAGCAGAGTATAAAATTCTTATCTGTTGTTCTGGTGTATTTCRTGTTTTGTTTTGTTTTATCATAAGCAGTGCAGAGAAATGACCTGAAGTGCGATTACGTTCTTATTCTAGGTAGTTTACTGAGAAATTTAGTATTTTCCTTCACTGCCTGCTTCATCCTGCTTATACTTGGACTGTCAAAGTTGTCAGTTCCTAACAAACAGGCTCATCTGTCTTGACTGAGTTCTTAATCTGCTTGTAAAAGAAATCACATTAGAGCTTTTATCAAAGCATGTTTTCCATACTTTGTCCTCTATAGATCTTGGCTATCTCATTTAAGGGTAACCTTTGCATATGCAACAGATGCTGCCATACCCTGAAGATTTCATCTTGTCAAACTTGCTGCAGTTTTCCATCAGCAGTTTCTCAGACAATCATCACCTTTATCACCCATCTTTGACACATTAGATTTAGTTCCTCAAAGTGAAATACTAAGTAACTAGGTCATATTTTCATTAAAATTATGCAATCTTCTTACAAAATCCTGTGTTTACCAGCACTTAGCACTTATGCCAATGCAAAATCACAAAGGCAAGCTTTGAATTAATAAGGAAGAAATGGGTTTGAAGGCTGGAACAGGCAATAGCATGGTGGCTGTCATTGGATGTGGCCATCTTGCTTCTCAGTATTCTACTCACATCATACATTACTTATTATTAACTCTTAAACTGCATTGGCCCAAACTATCTTTGTTCTTTCTTTTACCTGCCATGCTGGAAAGTTCCTTGTTACACTTTTATTAGTACTGAGATACCCTACAGTGTTTGGGGGTTTTTGAAGGTTTATTTTTTCTCTTATAATTACAAACTGCAGAGGGAGATAATATGTTCAATTGTATATGCATAAAGTCTGCTCATGTTTTAACTCTCTAAATGCAGTTTCAAATTTGGGCCTCCCTGGGCATTTTAGATATTTTATTGCTCACTCAGAATGAATACATAAAAACCCTGACATGCTAAAAAACTGTACCTAATTCTAATATGTCAGCACTCTTGGACAAAGATATAGCGCAAAGCCTGTAAACCTTAGAAATCTGCAGTTTGGGACAACAATATTTAGMATGCAAAATGTATTCCCCACTTCTCCCAAATAGCTACAGTAAGACTAATGGCCCTAGCTCTCCTTGGATGTGCCAGTTACTCTAAYGAAATGAAGAGTTACAAGGGACAGATTTAGCTCATTATTTGAAGACCTGCTCAAAAGTTAAGACTATAATTTAAGCCTCTCACCAACAGTTAAGGTCCAACAGCACATAAGCAGACTACAAGCGCAGGAAAGTGTGTGCAAATGCATTGGAATGGAAGATTTTGTCCCTGAAGACAGCAGCCAGTGATCAGCTACAGCACCTCCATTGTAGAGTGGTGAGCATATCAAACCACAGTGTATGCAGAGTGTCCATGCCTTAGACATACCCATTCCACCCTGACCCATACCCCACCTTGCGCTCCCCTTAAGGGAGGCAGCTGCAGAGTCCCACCCCATCACCAGCTGGAGAAGTGAAGTTCTCCAGTGCTGGCACTCCATCCCCATCCCCTCTCTTCCCGCACTAGTGAAAGGCAGCATGTTTGTTATACGTGGGGTCTTTCATTTCTGGGTATCACAACTCAGAATATGACTCTGCATTGTCTATATGTAAATGCAGCATATGTGGGTTTTGTTAATTACGTCTTTTTTCCCTCTAATGGGGGCAGGTGTGCAAATGGAGGAGAAGGTTTATTTCTGTGGGGATTATGCAGGGACAATGTGTATACTCTGACATGTGGCAGAGGGGACTTCTGTGCTTCTTGTCCTCTTCCCCCTCGCCTCTTTACTGCCCCAATAAGCTCACTCTCCCCTTCTGCAGTACTACTCAGTCTGAACATCGTGATTTACAGTATTGTCCTTGACCTAAGGAAATTGCAGTCACTGGAAGTGAAATATTAAAATGCAGAAGTAATCAAATGGTTTGCAAGAGCCAACTCGTAAATAATGAAAAGGCTAGGAACACAATTAATGTCTATCAACAGAGTTTTGTGTCAAGAAAATCAAATGTAATTCTTTGATCAGATTACAGGTTGGGTTGATAAATGTTGCTGTGTGATATTCTGCAAGATGTTTGAATCAACATACCATATTCTGATTTTAAAATTAGCACCATACAATATGAATAAAGCAGCTGTTAAACAGATTAAAACTGGCTAACATAAGTTCTCAAGAACAGTAGGTATTTACTAGGAATTGTAATCACATGGGGGTTCTTCTGTGATTCCAAAGAGAAACGATGATCTTCAATATTATTGATCTGAAAATAAATATGCAAGCCATTCCTGATATAATTTGCATATGATGCAACAGTGGACGAACAAAATTTAAATAAAGGAGTCGTAAAAATGAGCTGGTGACCAAAACATCTGTATAAATACATATTTCAATACYGTTGCTTGAAAAATGATACATTTCAGAACAAGAATGCAGGCTCTACTTACAACACTATGCTGGAAGGCAATTTGAAAAGAATCTGTGCCTCAGAGTGTACGAGGTTGTCAACATGAGTGCTCCCTGTGCAGTTCTGTGGCAAGAAGAGCGTGTAGATGCAGACATAATTAGTGGGAGATAGGAGATCACCTGATTTCTGTATAGAGAAACAGCAAGACAGGTACTGGAATATAGGGTTCACTTTGGTTGTCTGTATGGCTATAAAAAAAATAAAGCTATAAAAATATAAAGAGGGAGAGTAAAAGAGACACAAAAAAGGTTGATATCTGAATAAAATGCCTCATAATGAGATAATTTGAGATCTCAGTCTCTTTATATAATTTAAAAGACAAAACCTGATTAAAGTCATCAGTATCTTTCCACAGAGAAAAAAAGGGGTACCAAAAAGTGCTTTAAACTACTGAAAAAAGAATAAGAAGTGATAGTTGGAAACTGAAATTAAAATTAATGAGAGAAACAAGGAGGGCAATTAAACAAATTTGCAAACAAAGTGGTAAGATTAAGGTCTCTTGATATCTTTAAATTAAATGCAAGCACCTTCCTCAAAGACATACATTCCAGACATCTCGATTTATTCTCTGTGGAATGTCAGTTTCATCCTGTGGATGTTGAGTGACAAATACTGTCGTGATATATAGACAAACGGATTATTTGAACCAGTTCTCTCTTCTGCCCTAAATTCTATTAATCAGTAAAATAACTGTTTTGTGTATGGGATTGTTTTTTAGAATGTTTTCAATGACAACCTGAAATTTCTTCCTGACCTCACCAAAGAAAAAAAATATTTTCCAAACAACATGGACCAGAGGTAGTAGATGTGAAAACAGAAACAATAGATCCTCAGTGTAGACCTTCTCTCATGCACTGCGCTTCCTGACACTTGCAGCAAAGTCCAGAAGCCAACACAGAAGAATGCACGGAGTGCCCCCCCGGCGCTTCTCACAGAAATTGTGCCGTATTGTTCTTTTCTAACCGTATGTGTATCATCAACCCAATATACATTTCACTCATCAATCTCTACCTAAGAGACCAAAGACTCAGGAACAAAACAGAAACTTTAGGGCTAGACTGACAAACRAATGTCATCTTTCCAGTTAAAAAACCATGTGTATACACACACAGACATATGTGTTTGAGCATGCATTGCACATTACTTATATGAACACCCAGGACTGTATTGGGTGTTTCATCCCAGCAGTGCACATTCCAACACTTACAGATACAGCCCAATGAGTCTGAAGTGAGCAAAATTAGTCTTTTAGCAATGTCGCTCACTGAAATTGAATATTACAAGTACAGTCATCGGAAATATAATCATGTAAATTAATGCAATTGGGACCATGGTCAGGCAAATGGCTAATGAGTTTAACCTCTGACAAAAACGAAGGAAGGGATTAGCTCTGTTTAGCAAGATTAGGCCACTTTGTGCTTTTTTGTACCATCATTGAATGCTGTTTGGTTTTGTACTGTGCCTTTTGTGAAAAAAAAAAAAAAAAAAAAGTTTTTAATAAAAGAATAGGGAGAAACTTGTTACGTACTTCCAATAGGATCGACTGATAGTAAGGCACAGAAGAGAGAGCTGCTGACTGTAAAAAGGATTTGTCCTTCCAGTGAAATCCATAGCAAACCTGGCTCTCCAATGTGATCCCAAAGCAGAACCTGAAAGAAAAACACAAAATGTACAGGGAAAATGAAATGGTTTCTTCCTGGAGCATAGTGAGTGGAATGCGTTGCCACAGCCATAATACAGGAGTAGGAACAGTTAAGGTAAAAGTCTTACACAAAATARTCAGCTCTTCCCTTTGTAGCCCAACTCTTGCATTGTCTTTTCTTGGATATCTCTTTATCTTTCGCACATCTTGAGTGAAAAGAAAAGTCTGGAAAAGAGAAATTACTCTGCTTCCCATGAGGAATGATCTTTGCTACAGTGTAAGAGAATWCAGAGGAATTCATGCAGGGAGACAACTAGTTTTGCCCAAGAAAAAGGCCATTTGAGGCTCTAGGCAATTAAGGAAATAACTCAGAAATGTGGCAGAGRGTATATCATTCCTTTCTGATTTATTCTTTTATTTTTTAGGCACGATCAACTAAGGAGCAGCGTTGGGGAGCGCCTCTTCTCTCCAGAAATCACTCCTTGGAGGAGGAATTTGAAAGAGCAAAGGCAGCTGTTGAGGTATTACTTCATTTACAGTTTTCATTTTCAGCTAATGTTCTACAGATTTCTTATTCATCTTGCAGCACAAGTATAATAGGAAGTTGGAACTGGATTATTTAAAGCAGAGAAAAGATATGTTTCCTGGAGTTACTCATTTAAAATAGCAGTTTCTTAAAAAAAAAAAAAAAAGTTAGCTATAAATGAAGATTAGACAGAACCAACTTTTCAAGCTCCATTTTGTATTGCTATAGCAAGGGGGTCAAGAAAAATTCCCCATAAGTGTAAGTACTTCCAAACTGAAAGTGTAAGAGTGAGGCATATTCTTCTGCAGCAACTGAATGTGTGTAATCAGTTATTTAAGCTCAGAGATAAACCAATACTCCACAGTGAAACTGGAATTCAGAATCATTGATAAACAGAATGATTACATGCTGTAATGGGTAACTGCACGTATAGCAGTAACCATGCACCAATGCATTTTTATAATTAGTGGCAGAATGTTAAACACAGGAATACTCTCGTTTCCTGGTAAATCAATTTAGTTTTTTAAAAGGTGCAGGTATTTGGATAGTTCTCCTATTGCACTTCTGTTTTTTTCACCAACTACTACTCTTCCAACATGAAAACACCTCGAGTGTTGTCCTATACCACTAGTCCCAATGGAAATCCTGATCCTGTCTAGAGACAAGGTGGCAYACAGTTTTTTTAATAGATTCCAATAAAAAAATTAGATACAAGCATCAATCTTGAGCATCATATCTTCTCAGGGGTTCAGTTGATAACCTTCAGAATCCCATCACCACAAAGAGCCAAGACAGCTGCATCCCACCGAGGACAGAAGTTCAGGCTGAATTATGCAACAGCTATTGAAATGAGTTTTTAGAGTGGAAAGGATGAGGCTGTGAAACTGATTCCTCAAAACTGATTCCTCAAAACTGATTATTTTTAGCGTGAACTGCAGTCTCATTAGTCTCCAAACATCTAGAACACTTTAGGGATATTTGGGTTTATATTCAAACTTTATTGTCTGTATTTTAATACTCCTCTAACTCAAGTTTTATACCATTGTAATTCCACTGTTGTCAGTTGAACTATTCTAGATTAATATTGGTTGATTACAAACAAAACTAGGCCTAAATCATATGCTGGCTTCTAGCTAGAAACAGAATTTCTTATTTAAGAAACTAATTTGATTTTTAGGGTTTTTTCATGATATGCTAAGGTAAGAATGCATGGTTTCTACCATGGTTTCTTAGGATCTTATTGCAYGCTAAAAAATTCTTGTATCAGCATACAAGGCTAAAATGGCACAATCAATAAGTTAGCTGTTTTATAAACTACACACGGAATGCATTTTTCGTGTATTTTCTGAGTGCATTGTTCTTTCCTGATCAGATAGATTCTTTATAAACAACTGCTGGTGACGCACAATAGGTTTTTTGATGTCACACATCATACACATTTGCTCCAGGCAGAAAAGGAAAGACTTGCTTTCAAATTGCCACTGCTTAAAATGCTCTAGATGTTCCTAATTGCACTGCAGAGTGATCCTTAAGGTGGGACATGTTGTGCTGTAATCTGYGATTGCAACACAGGGAATCTGATGATGAACATCATCTCTGCGTTATGGTTAGTGGTTAAGCAAATGATGCCAGTACTCTTGCCATTGCCAGAAACCAYGTGTGACGGGGAGTTCCCAGACATTCAGCAGAAAGAAAAATGAGCTGAGACCAACAACAGATTACAAAACTTTATTGAATTACTTTACAAAGTAAGGAGGAGAATATATTGTAAAAAAAACATTGCATGTTAAAAGGTCATTCTGAGGCAACAAAGACAGGTTGTTAAAATGCTTTAATGTAATCTCAAAAACAGCTATTAAAAAGAAGCTAATTAAATGTTTCCCTAACTGTGTAGCTGGCAGTYTTAACTTATTAAAATAGAAACTTGGACCAGGTAGTTAAAATGTAAAGGAAAGGATTCTTCAAGACCTGATAGAGCAGTTGTTTCCATTTGCGTATGAAAAGAGCTGGATTTTCATCCTAGCTAAAATGAAGTGGTAAGAAAGCTAGAGTGATTGAAATTAATTGCAGCCCATCTCAGAAAGATTAGTGCTTTCTTAAGCGGAGAATAGATACAGCTGAAAAATTAATCTTTTAGGCTTTGGATGTTTTTGTAATATTCTTCAACTGGGAAAGCTCCAAGTGGTAAGATTAGCCAGAAAACTGATCAAGAAAAGGAAGCAAATCTCAGGTTCTTTGTGGCCTATTTCGAAAGGAATTAATTAACAATTCAGTAAATGAAGACACCAAACTTTATCCTCCACCCAGTATTCACTTTAGAGCTTTGGGAATGGTTTTAAGATGTCAAACTTTGAGATTAATGAAGATCTGTCAGGTAATTCTTTCTTAAGAAGGTTTAAAGATGTCTATGCCATTGGAGAATCTTTTAAGAATAAAGATGTAAGGAAATTAGCTTTTTTAATAGAGAGGGTCCAGATTCACTTGCAGTGACTGGGTGCTTGCAGACTTGGCTACCCTTTCTGTCACTCTGGAAACTGGATTTGATTTTTGCCTCATGCCTTTGCTATACACATGAGGGAAGCACAAATAGCCTGAAGCCTTCATGATTTCCAAATGCCATATGAAATATGTTTTAATGGAATCTTTCTAATAATTAGCTGTGTTTTACCAAAAATTGGTACTTTTTAATTTTTTACAAATGCCAGCATGGGGATTCAGATCCATCCTGTGCCTATATTCTGTTAAAACGATTGTTTTATCATCCACCGTCCTATTGGTAATGAGTTAGAATAAATAAAAATGAAACCAAGAAAGTGCAAAAACTTCCAACTGAGAAATGTCTCAGAGATGGAAAAAAAGCATTTTTGGTATTTTCTTATTCCACATTTCCCTGATACAGAGATTAAACTGCAGATGCCACACTGTTTTGTGAGCTTACGCAAAAGAAATTTTGAGCTGTCCTTCTCAGCATCATTTTGTTTACAACACCATGTCACATGAGCCATCTGCTGTATAATACACTGTTATGAAGCATCAGAACATATTACAGCTAAATTATGTGACAATAGTAGGAAGAAAATGGGATTAATTTATTCTAGCCTAGGAAAACATAGTCCAGAATCATCAGCTTTGTGGTTCCCATGAATACCAGTTAGAATCCTTTCTATACCTATAATATTCCTGTCTCACTCTTTCAACATCCCTTTTGGATGTTCCTAAGACTGCCTAAACCACTTTTTAAATTGGGATCTAGGAGCTTGAGTCATTCAGATGCATTTTATTTGGTACTCTCTCAAATCACAATGGGAATCTTTGCCTTGATATACGTTTTTTATCTCTAAACTTTGCTAAAAAGGCATACTTCACATTTTGTTTTGAGAAGATATCAGCTAAGGAAATCTTATGTAGTTAGCACATAAGTTTAACTTATTGTGTCTTTCACACTGAAGAGTATGTTGATGCAGTAATTCAAAGGAAGAACAGCCACAGAACTTTTGTTTCTTATACATTGGTCAAGAAGGAACATTGCAAATTCATTTTTGGCAGTACAGGACAGGCAAAATTTTATTCTTAAAGTTATGAAAATAGTTAAGTTTAGAAATCAGCCAGCAATATTCAGAAAGTACACCCCACCCCCCCTTCACTGTATCGTAGGAAGTAAAGAGACTGGAAATATTTTGCCTCTCATTTGTTTAACTGCTTCAGCATATTTTTAAATACTAAGAGTAAAAATAGCCTCTTTGACAAAATGCAGAATATTCTGCTTGGAAGTAGTCAGATGGTACAAATGTTTTCCCTGGTTGTCATTCCACTTAACTGCTGCAGATAATCTGAGAACATGTGAAAAGTGCTCAACTGGTCTGAAAACTTTTTGTACATCTAAAGTAATTCACCAGCATTAAGGTAGCAAAAACATGGAAATGAAGCACCACTCACATAGCAAATAGAATCATAGAATCATAGAATCATTAAGGTTGGAAAAGACCTCTAAGATCATCGAGTCCAACCATCAACCCAGTACCCATGCCCACTAAACCATGTCCTGAAGCGCCACATCCACACGTTTTTTGAACGCCTCCAGTGATGGTGACCCCACCACTTCCCTGGGCAGCCTGTTCCAATGCCTGACTACCCTTTCGGTGAAGAAATTTTTCCTAATATCCAATCTAAACCTCCCCTGGCGCAACTTGAGGCCATTTCCTCTCGTCCTATCACTAGTTACTTGGGAGAAGAGACCAACACCCGCCTCTCTACAGCCTCCTTTCAGGTAGTTGTAGAGAGTGATAAGGTCTCCCCTCAGCCTCCTCTTCTCCAGGCTAAACAAGCCCAGCTCCCTCAGCTGCTCTTCATAAGACCTGTGCTCCAGACCCTTCACCAGCCTCGTCGCCCTTCTCTGGACACGCTCCAGCACCTCAATGTCCTTCTTGTAGTGAGGGGCCCAAAACTGAACACAGTATTCGAGGTGCGGCCTC
>JASVER010000021.1:1755909-1901214 GCA_030449065.1 Oceanodroma leucorhoa | reverse complement strand
TAGAAGGAGATCAGGTTGGTCAAGCAGGACCTGCCTTTCATGAACCCGTGCTGGCTGGGCCTGATCCCCTGGTTGTCCTGCACCTGCCTTGTGAGCGCCTTCAGTTAATTTTGATTAGCACTTCACTCTCAAATAGTTCTGTCTAAACCTCAGCAGAATTATTTGTGCTGTTGTCTTTTACATAAATAAGCTGAGAAACTGTGCCCTCAGTAGTGTCAGTTCACTGAGGTTCTGGCCATGACCTTGTAGGCTTGTAGTCCTGAGCATATATTCTGCTATGGAACTGCTTTTCAGGGGTTATGACTAATGTGTGGAGGCTGAAAAAATAGCACCTTAACTTGGATTCTCCCCTCTTTTTTTTTTTTTTTAATCCTATTTCTGTTTCTTGGCATCATTTTCTAGTAGCCACAGTGGTTCCCTCATTCTGGTCGTTACATATCCTAAATCTCATTCTTTTTTCATCATTTCTGTTTCTCTTGTATATGCATTTTTCTCTCTTGTCTTTGAGCTGAATGTTAATCTTACTGTACAATTTTATAATCTCTTATATATTGCTCTCACCAGCACAGTATATGATGCAATATTAAGATTTCTCCACTATGTCAAAAAGCCCCGTTTGCATTAATTTTCTTGTGCAAACACCCTCTGTCTAAGTTTTGCCATTACTCTTTTACATAGTTGAAAATTATGCTGAATATACCAAAGTGGGATGCTTGTTCTCTTTTAAACTGTTTCATCTATTGTTATTCTTCAGCATGTATGCTTAGCTGATTTTTTTCTTTTTTTCTTTCTTTTTTTTTTGGCCAGGGACTAGCAGCATTCATTTCCTTCAAATTTTATATAACAATTTGCTGTTAACATCAATAAGATGCAGTGTAAGCTGCTGCAAATCCTGCTTCAAATGGAACATACGCTGCCTCTGAGATAAAGAGTTTTCTGTTGACGAAATGCATTCTAATAGAAGAGATGAAATTTAATTATATGGAATTCCAAATATGAGCTGCAGTGTTTCAGTCAGTATGATTATTAATAGAATTAATACTGCTCAGCAAAATTGCCAGATTCAGACTGCTGGTAGAAAGAAATTAAAAGTTTACCATTTTATTTTAAAGTTTTGTTGTTCATTTTCTTCCCTTTTTTTCCTGTTTTTCTTCTAGTCAGACACGGAGTTCTGGGATAAAATGCAAGCAGAATGGGAAGAAATGGCTCGCAGAAATTGGATTTCAGAGAACCAGGAAGCACCAGGGCAAGTCACCATCTCAACCATTGAGAAGGTAACACAAAGTTTTTTAATACAGTACATCCTTCCTGTGAAACTTTGAGATGAGCCTCAGCTATTCAAGGGAACCCAAGAAAACTCTTTGGACATGGAAACTAATTTTACCCAAAAGAGCTCATCATCTTTAATTGTCTGTGAGTGGGGTAGCTTTAAAAGACCTTACCATATCAAGAATACATTTAGACTTGCACACTGCCTGAATTCAGCTGAAAGGATCACAAAGCAAACTGCTGGATTATGGGCACTTTTGAAGACAGGCACTTAAGGAAGAGCACCAAATAAAAAAATCTGGGCTGGCACATTCAACCGCTGTTGAGGATAGAAATTAGAGAGTTTCTCTCTCTCTTCATTCCCTCCATTGTATGTTTTAATTTGATTTATACTATATAGCTGATATTAGCATACACCCTTTACACTGCAGTGGCAAGAAGAGAAAAAGGCAAAATTTAAAGAAATACTAAAATAAACTCAGGTGCTTGCAGCACTGTTCTGTATCTTGAAGGTTACTTGAAGATTTCAGGGTATTAACTGAACAGACATCAGGTCACAAGCACTGCAGGGAGTCAACTGCTTGATGTGTGCTCTTTACCATCAAATTGGATGTACTGGACTCATGCTAGGTTCAGTTCTGCTTTTACTGCTGTCAGTGTGAGCTGTTGCCATTATCTTTGATGGGAGCAGGAGAGCCCAACATGAGTACCAGTAAGTGTAACTTCAAAGCTAAAGTAAAAATAAAGAGAGCAGAAACAAAAATGTCCAGTGATGCTGACTTTTTACACTTTCTGTCATTGAAATTTCATGGGGGAGCTCATACCGTTTTCATAGAACAAAGGATGTTTACATCCAGTTGGAAAATAGTGAGTCATTTAATTTTATAGAGTTGCCATTCCTTGCTACAGTGCTTCATCATGGGTCCATTATCTCTCTTCTACAGGGTTATTATTTCCATACTGAGAATCCCTTCAAAGACTGGCCTGGTGCTTTTGAGGAAGGACTGAAAAAAATGAAAGAAGGTGACCTGCCAGTTACAATCTTATACCTGGAGGCTGCTATTCTACAAGAACCCAATGATGCAGAGGTATTCACTCATGTGCCTTTTACTGATGAAGGAAAAGGGGACTCCCTTTAGCATGCAATGATGGAATGATTTCGGGGCCCTAACCTTTGCTAGTCATGACTGACTGAAACAGACTGAACGCTAACGGTGGTTTTGGAATAGTGTATACCTTGAAATAGATAAAAGTAAGCTCTTCATAAGATGAGAATCTATTTTTGAAATTACAGAATTTCCAAGCTGTCATTTAGAAGAATTCAAAAGGACAATATTTCAAACCTTTCCTTCTTTTCCTGATGTTTTCAAACTATCTTTTAAACACTGCTATTGAAAAGGTGAACATTTTTGATTTAACAAGAATGTTGACAAATTTTTAAAAGTTATATCAATTTCTGAAATATTGATGTTTTCAATGAGTAAATATTTAAAGTCTGTTTTCTGTGAAACATGACAATATTTACAGTGTAAGTATCGAGGTCTCTTTGAGTCTATTGCTACATTAAATTAAGCAGCAGTATTTTGAAAAGCAGAGAGAGAATTCCCAGACTCTCCAGAATCCCTTAAACATATACAACTTAATAATTGTTCTTCACTGTTTTCCATAAAATTCTAGCAACATTTAAAATGTACAGTAACTCAAATTTAAGAAATCAGCATGTGATTATACACTGACAGAATACCCTTGCATTCATGGGTTATAAATATTACCACGCCCAAAGATACTAAAAACTACATTGATTTGTACTGTTGATACGCACGCTGTAGAAAAATCTGTAGTTAGTGCTGGACAGATCTGCTATTTTTATTCACCCCAGTGCTTAACAGTGATATTAGTTGTAACTCTGCATGCAGTTGGGTATATATAACAAAATAACACAATGATGATTATTTTTGCAGGCCTGGCAGTTCCTGGGCATAACACAGGCAGAGAATGAAAATGAGCAGGCAGCCATTGTCGCCCTCCAAAGGTAGATGAAGATAATTGCTAACTAAGGGGTCTGATGAGTATTAGGTAATGGAGGCCTAGCTATATTTAATGTCATTCTTACTTTGTAACATGAAGCATTTATTTAACTAAGTAAAGCATTGACATAGATATAGAAATCTTCCTAGTGACTTCAGAGGAATGACTAGTGATTAATAGTTCTGTTTTATTAAATAAGTGCAATATTTAATCTCGTAATTTAAGTAGTTGCACAAAAGAAAAGTTACATGGCCTGATAAACATGAATTAGGCATAATGCAAATAAAATGCCTTTTTGATATTCTAGCCACTTGGCATATTTTCTGTAGTCTGTCCTTTAATTAAGAGGTTTTCTTAATTGGAACAAGCTCCCTTCAGCTGCTGAATACTAAACTGACAACATTGTTAGGTTGCTAGAGATGTGAAGATCACAGTATGCTTGTATGTAAAATGTCAGTTCCAAAATATCAGCATTAGTATTATCTTCCTGTAGTGGGTTTTCATGTTTCCATTTGAAGCAAGTACCCTCTCCATATTCAATTGCATTAGCAATGTTAACCATCAAGTAATTTCATCTAAGGATACTCTAATTTTTTTATATGTAACTTATTAGCTTACCTGGATAGAAATCCAAGGGGTTGCCTGAATTAGGGCTTGCTCATCCCTGTTTTGAAACAAGCAACAGTGATGTTCACAAAACAGACTAGATTCTGTTTTCAGTTAATGGTATATAACCGTAGAAAGACTACTCGACTTGATTGGCTCCAGCTTTATCAAAGAAAAACTGAGAATTCAGGATGACTGAGAAGATTCATAGGGATGGAAGAAATTTTGTCTTCAAAATACTTTTTTGTATAGCTGCAAACCATATTGAACTGTTCGCTTGAATTCACATAAAGCTTCTCTTTGTTTACTAGACAGATACGATAAAAATCAATCTACCTACACTTACTCATAACCAGAAGGATGAAAACAAAACTTGTATGCATACGTTTATGTACATATGTGTGTATGCAATGTGCATGCGTATATCTGTGTATACATAGGCATAATGCACTTATCACAGAAAAATAAGATGAAGTCCTTTCTTTAAAAGTATTACTGGGTAGACTTTACTTGTGTGAGTGATTTTTTTACACATATTATTTTGGAAAAATTCAAGAATTGTGTTTGGATAAAAAAAAACCCTCAATATATTTTTATTTTCTGCCTAGGTGCTTGGAACTACAGCCAAACAACCTAAAAGCTCTGATGGCCCTGGCTGTAAGTTATACTAACACTGGCCATCAACAAGAAGCCTATCAAGCTCTAAGAAACTGGATAAAGCAAAATCCAAAATACAAGTATATAGTCAAAAGCAAAAAAGGGTCCCCAGCACTTACCAGAAGAACGTCTAAGACATCAGTTGAAAGGTAAATGCAGTGTAAATCCTGATGGTGGAAATTTTAATGACATCACTAGGAATGATAGTGCATGCTGTGCCCCCTTGCTCTGTAGAAGTCCAGCCTGTTCCCTGTGATGGAAGACTCAATGCCTCTCGTGGCAGGAGTGGGAAGCCAACACAGGACATTTGGTTTAGCAACTGAAGGCTGTATCTTATGCCATCCCTGGAAGTTAAAAAAAACCCAAAACCAAACAGCTAAAAAGAGATGCTTCCCCTCAATTCCCATCAGTTTCCTCTGACCTTGTCTGCTGTCTCTGTATTCCTACATCCCACATCCTTGTTCTTCAGCTGCTTCCAAATCCATACCAGGCCTGTATCCTGCTCTACATGTGTGTGTTCTTCCTATGGTTCATCATATTTCCTGTATCCCAACCAAGCCACTAGAATCCAGGAATGATAGCCATTTTGCAGTGGGACATGGCTTCAGTTCACTGATAATATTGGGACGTAGCATCTGCTTGTTTAAAAGCCATTCTGGTTCTAACCAAAGAGACASTGTAGCCATTTTATCTGACTTCAGTCTTGCGTACTCTAATGGGAGCTGTCAGCCATTTTAAATAACAAAAATTCATGAGTTGGCAGCCCTTCGTCATGATTTCATGAGGTTGATAAGTAAGTATCTCTGAATTGCAAGATGCATGATAAAGTCATTAAAGGCATAAACATGATTTATAGAACTAAACCACTAGGGCTATCTCACTGCTTGTCATTTTGAAGACAGGCCTTATGTTTTACCCTTACCACTAACAAGCCCTGGGGTTGACAAGATAATTTAATATAAGCAAAAATAAAATATGCAAGTTCTGCTTAATTGCTAAGTGTGTTATTCTACTTTGGCCTCATCCTGCTGACATCTGGTGTTGTCAGTGCAAAGGTTTTATGAAGCCTAGAGTGGGTACAGAAGCCTTAAATTTTGGCATCTTTCTTCAGGGGTCTTGGCTAGTCACTTGACCTATTCCTCTTAAGAATGACTACTATTTTTGCCAGTAAAGAACTCTTTTACGTCTGAGAAACTCATCCAATTGTAATAGTTTTAATAAGCCTTCATGTTATCTCACTTGGGTTCACAGCTGTACTTTGACTTCATACAATCATAGAATCATTTAGATTGGAAAAGACCTTTAAGGTCATCGAGTCCAATCGTAAAGTCTAACACTACCAAGTCCACCACTCAACCATGTCCCTAAGCACCACATCTACAYGTCTTTTAAATACCTCCAGGGATGGTGACTCAACCGCTTCCCTGGGCAGCCTGTTCCAATGCTTGATAACCCTTTCGGTGAAGAATTTTTTCCTAATATCCAATCTAAACCTCCCCTGGCACAACTTGAGGCCATTTCCTCTTGTCCTGTTACTTGTTACCTGGGAGGAGAGACCGATACCCACCTCGCTACAACCTCCTTTCAGGTGGTAAGGTCTCCCCCGAGCCTACTTTTCTCCAGGCTAAACAACCCCAGCTCCCTCAGCCACTCCTCATAAGACTTGTTCTCTTCATTATATAGGTGAACTTTTTTATTCCAGACATGAGTTTACAACAGCCCCTGGAAGTAAATCTTTGCCATGATGAAGTTGAAGAAGATTATTTTCAAATTTTAGGAATATATCACTTCTGATACATCCACTACAAGGATTTTAATTTTTGGCTATGCAATCAATATTGCAATATTTGTAAAGAACTGTAAGATGGAACTTTAAGTTATTTTTCACCCTTGTCTAGCTCATTACTTGAAGAAGTAAAGGATTTGTACCTGGAGGCTGCTCACCAGAATGGTGATATGATAGACCCTGACTTGCAGACAGGACTTGGAGTTCTTTTCCACCTGAATGGAGAATTTAACAGAGCAATAGATGCATTTAGTGCTGCTTTAACTGTTCGGCCAGAGGTACATTTTATGCTTTTACATTTTTAAGAACTTAGCTTTACAGGCCATTTTCTTTCTCCCCTCTTGATCAGGCTAATATTAATGCGATGTCACTTCAGCCATTAAAATTTTAATACCTGAAATAGAAATGTTAATTACAAGACAGTCCCATTTAGAAGCAGATTTATACATGTCCATTTTCTAGCTGTGTGTTGATTAATTGTACTAGTTATATAAAGTTGCCTATAATCATGAGTCAGAACCTCACATTCCGTGCCAATTAAGAGAAGATATGATACTGTTATTTTCTGCAGTCCTCCTTACTTTGCAAGCAAAAATGAGCTATTATGTCCCTTTTTGACACCTACAGTAGAAAACTCATTTTCTCACCAGGACTATACATTATGGAACCGTCTTGGAGCAACCTTGGCAAATGGGGATCGAAGCGAAGAAGCTGTCGAGGCTTACACACGTGCTTTAGAAATACAGCCTGGCTTCATTAGGTCCAGATACAATTTAGGGATTAGCTGCATAAACCTAGGGGCATACAGGTAAGTTACAAAAATGTGTAAAAAAAAGAAGTCRGGGATCATAACTACCAAGTGAAAAGTCATTTTCTAGCTGGAGCTATCTAAGAAAAAAAAAAAAAATCAGAATATAGCTACCTAATCTCAGCTATTGTAAAATTTTGCAATTATTTTTTACGATGTACTAACAAAGCAATGATACTTTTCTTATATCCACAAATTCTACATAACAGAACTACTCAATTCCTATCAAAAGAAAATAAATCCCTCATTCAGCAAGCTGCTTAAGCATTTTTTTAGCTCTAAGTGCAAGTACTCCTATTATAATCAGTGGGATTGTTCTTCGCACTTAAACTTAGTCCTGTGCTTAAGAGCTTTTCTAAAAGAAAATATAAGAGCCTGTCTTTAGAAGGGAAACTTCAGTTAAACTGCTTCAAGTAGCTAATGCCATCAAAAACACTTTCAGTACATCCTTCAGGAATCAAGGGTGATATTCCAGAGTCCCAACTGTCAGCTTAAAGCAGTTAAGATGAAGGGGAGCTACACAGCAATGAAGACAATATCCCCAAATGTCTGAATAGACTGAGCTCTGCAGTACTATAAGCCACATCCACTTGTTTAAAGAAAATCAAGCAAGAATAACACAAAGAGACTGATGAACTGCATTGTAAAATAATATACTTGAGTCTAGCATAGAACTTGAGAAAGTTTCACTCTAGTTGTTAAGCAAACTATATTGCTTGTTTCTTTTTTCTTCTCCCCTACAGAGAGGCTGTCAGCAATTTTCTCACTGCTCTCAGTTTGCAAAGAAAGAGCAGGAATCAACAACAGGTTCCCCATCCGGCTCTATCAGGCAATATTTGGGCAGCACTTCGAATTGCTCTGTCTATGATGGACCAGCCAGAACTATTTCAAGCTGCCAATGTGGGTGATCTAGACATTCTGCTAAGAGCTTTTAATCTAGAGCCGTAATAAAAAGTATCCACAAATTGATTAAATTGTATTAGGAAACAGAMCTCTTTTATTACTCATCTCAAAATGACCACATTTTCCAAAAGATCATGGCTGTAGATCAGTAGGGGAATTCTCTCGGACATTATTCAAAAAGGAAAAGTTCAAAAGCACAAAATATTGTAAATAAATTCAAACTCAAAGGATGGAAATGAACTGCCACTAATCTGACAAAGCCCTGAACTAGATGAAATAGCCATTTCTGAAGAATCTTCATCCCGTGCAAGCTGTATCTCTCTATATATACACAGCTATACAGAGAAAAATATATTAAGAACAAACCTAGATAATCATTATTGCACACTAGAATGGCAAGCAATGCATCCAAGGAACCTGCTTAGTAGCTCATTGCACTATGCTGACATCACTTTGCCCTACAATGTGGATTCCCTATCCTTTGGTTTCTTTGTTGAAAAGTCTTCTCAAGGTCCATTTTTAACATAGCTCTGAAAATAGATGCATGTAAAATGGATGTATTTTGTTTTGAATATATTTATTAGTTGGCAGTCAAGAAAAGTTTTGCTTCCAAAGGTACCTTGATTAATTTGTGCCCAATTCTGCAGGCTCATAGAGTTGTAAGCCATGTGCAATGTTAAGAGGAACATTGTACATGGAGGTCTATGGGATTAGGCCATGTACATATGGGAAGGCCAAGTGCTGCCAGCAGAAGTGGTAATTTGCACTAGAATTGTTGCTGTTTAAACCAGCTCTCTCTGATCTTGGACAGAGTACGTCTGCTTCAAAGGAGCTCATAGCAGGATCTGCACCTATCTATGTACTAATGCACTTTAATCTTTCTTTTTGTAAAATAGCACTATGCTTTTATTTTAGTTACTAACAACAGAATGTACAGGATAGCCTTGTTGGCATAAAGGACCAAATATCATTTCCTGAAATGTGATGAGAGGGTTTTCAATATTCTTATGTTTAAAAAATGCAAATACAGTATAAACTGCACTATCTATTAGAAAGATTATTCTATTACGCATCTATCAGGTACTACACACATACATGCATGTGCATGCACATACATGTTGTATGTGAATTATGTCATTTCAGAACATAATAAGCCACAGATCTTTATTGCAAATAAAGAAAAGTCTTCATAGGAGTTAATGCCTGCAGACCATGCTCAAGGAAAAATTTTCCCTGAAAAAAATCGGTCTATATAATGCTTGTAGGATTGAGAATAAAATTTGATCCTGCTGTTTCGGCAAGCAGTAGCAAAAGTCTCAGTGACCTCCATGATAGCAGACTAAATCCATACATAACACCAGTACTTGTAGCTGCTTGAAAATGTATATATATACACCATCTTAATTTTCCCTGATTGGATGAATGGGAAACAGTACTGGGGGCAGTACACTGCCACATGATGAATGGATTGATTCGGCTACAGTCAAACACATTTAGCTCAAGGTGAATGTGTCAATCAAAGACAGGAATAGAAACTTTTAAGGAGGTAATTTTCAGTTGCTGATATTTTTAATATTTTTCCTAAACAGTGAAAGAGAAAAAGTGTAATTAGATGGCTACTGTGTTGATCTGTGGTCCGGAATTCAATGTGCAGGGTAGCTATTGAAACGTGTTAAAGTGGGACAAATAGCACATTTCCTGTAAACAGCATTAAAAGAAAAATCCAGCTTGATCAGCTGGATAAAAAAAAAAAAAAAAATAATCCAATTGCACAGATCACAGAGGAAGAAGGGGAATTGGACAGTTTCACCAGTACAAACCGAAAGTTTCTTGCAGCTGACTGTTATTTTGAGCAACCACTTAAAGGAAAATTCCATGTAGGACAGTGTAATCACTGCATCTAATCACCAACTATAGTTAGTTAAATAAAAATAATCAATTCTCATTAAAAAATAAAAGGCTTACCCCTCACTCTCCCACAGAATAGAGATGCTGAAACAGCTACAGGATTTTTTTTGATAGTGCTTTATCAATTCATTGTTTACATATATATTCCTATTTATCTATCAAGTTTTTCATAACTGATTCCTGCAACTTTCTCTAAGGATTGGTTATGAAGGACTGACTGGGAATGTCATTTTAGCTAAGTGGGCTGCTGTATGCATATCTGCTGACAACAGTTTGCTCTTTTGATTTGACAGCAATGTGTGATGACAGCTCTTTATTGATAAGGCAGAGCAGAAGGTGCAGTGCAATTGAATCTGGAAAGTGATAAAAGAGAAGGGAGGCAGCTTTGAGAAAAGGCTGTAAAGCAAAGGCATATGTGCTTGGATTTTGCTTGATGCCCTGCCATCACACAAGTTCTTCTAGAATATCCTCTGTGCTGTGGTATARGATAATCAGTGCTTATCCAGAGGAATTAGCTTTATTTTCATACCTTTCAAATAAAAAAAACTTAACTGCTTGACTTCTCAGAGTCAGAATGACAAAGGGCATTTGATACTGATGGCAGTTCACTAAACCTCTTCTCCTCTAGCATGTGGACGAGTAACACAGCAATTCTGTTAGGAAAACCTAATGCAAGCCCTAGCCTCCCCAAAAAGAACAAAGTAGGTAGCTTTTGATTTATCCTGGGATGCACTGCTCAAAACTGCATTCATCTGCTGATACATGTCCACACCCATGCAATTGGTATGAGGAAAGTTGTCTGCGTAAACCTAGAGACAAATCACCGGGGTTGAACTCTGCCTCCCAAGGGAATACTCAGGCCCGCAGTTCCTAACAAGCACTGCAGTTCTGCTGTATGGGAGACAGGCTACAAAGCCTATCCAAAGAGATTGTGCCCACTCTCTGAGATTATCCCAACTGTTCTCTCCTGTTTTAGATAGCCTATGGCCAGTTAACCACGTACCACTGTCTGAGACACTGTGTGAGGGAAAGACTAAAGCAGACAGACTTAGAGAGGATGGTGGCACATCTCCTCATACTAGACACCRGTTCTGGCCTGGTCTGTGTGGCCAGTGACTGAGCTCACCTCACTCTTAACAGGTCAGGCTCAGCAGCTCTTGGTACTTCTGGGGACTTCTTCAATATCCTGGGCTTTATTGTCCTCCTTTACCCCCCACTGCCAAGCACTGTCAGTGCAGAAGACAGGATTAGTTACAGCTTTGATCTGACCTCCTCGTGGTGTTTCTTAAATATTCAGTGGGAAACGTATATCTGCCTGACACAGCAAGAGGAAACGTGTGACGAGGCTGCAGCATATTAACACCCTGAAGAGGAAATTCATCTACTCGTACTTCTAACCAAGCATGAGGTAGGCTAAATAAGGCGGCTGCTGAACAGTAGCAGATTGAGTCTGAGAGTGAGAGACAGAAAATCTGGGTCCTGTTCTCAGTGCTCCCTGTGAGCTCGACCAAGTCAAAACCTCCTGTCATCCCTGACTTGCCCAGGTCTGCAAGGAAGGAAGATGGGCAAATAACAGCCATTGCATGTGATGGCACTACATGAGAGCGGGGAAGTGCCGCTGTCTCACAGACGGCATGGGTAAGGTCACCACTCATGTAAATTGAAAGGTAACACACAAACACAAGGTTGTGCAGGTCTAAATAGGGAAGCAGTTTTACATAGAGACTAGCAATTTCAGCAGAGGAGAGACTCAGAGACATTTCAGGATTACAGCTGCACAGCATCTATGGGGTGATGCCAAATTAGAGTGCTGCAATGGTTTATCATCATCTCCCACCCATTTCCCCTTCTTGTTACTCCCCTCTTTCTCCAGAGGTGATTTATCACTGCCAGGTAATTGATTCCAAGTTTTTGAGTCTTTCTTCTATTTTATATTTCATGCAATTAAAAAATGCTTTCCTAACCCCAGCTTGTGACTGTCCCTCTCCTCTGCAGAGCTTTATGAATATGTATGACCTATAAGTCTGATCCATCAAGCTGCTGAACACTGAAAGTCTGTAGTCTTCACAGGAGTGCTCAGCACTTTGCACGATCAGCTCACGTGCATGTAGTTGGTCACCGGATGAGGGCTGGCCTCTGATACCACTGCACATGCTGAACAGGCACTGAAATCAAAGTGATTATTTATGGAGTGAGGCTTTGCGATGAAAGCAACAGGCTCATTTCTTGCTGATCTCTTTAAACTGTAATGACTTTAGAACCCTTGTTGCAATAGACTGGTTTATGTCAGTTTGAAGAATCGATTTGATCTTTAGGTAAACACATGTGCATATCTGTATCTAATGGTATTTTCTTATGATCTGATAAATCACTGCACTTGTAAAAATACTAAGGGGGAAGTTCAAATGACACAAAACCTCAGATGACAATATTGCATGCAACTACATTAACAAATAACCACGCTGAAATATTAACACAAAGCATGCAGCAATGCTACTTGAGTATATGTTTACGGAATGCATGCAGAAGGCCCACCCATAGGGTATTTTTAAACTACTGACTGGTATCTTCTATGGGATATTTTAAAAGTACTTTGCCTCTGCCAAACTCAGAACTGAGTTGTTCATCTTATTTGGAACAGGTTAGACCAAACGGAAAGCCATTTTTAAATCCCATCCTTAGAAATCACTTTGTCTTGTGGATTTCATGTTTGCTTCAAGTGTTTAATTAATGACAGACATTTGTAGTAACAGCTTTTGTGGACATGTTTTAGTATCCTCTTAAGAATTAAGAAGCTAAATGTGCGCAGCTTTCACAGTGAAGCTGGGTGTTTGGATTTTCACATTTTCTTCTCTAGTCTAAACCAGATAGCAGCAAACCAGAGAAAAAGATTCCCAGAACCAGTGAAACAACTATTGTCTGTCTAGGCTTACCATGAGTCAGGCTTTTCAAACTTGCGCACTAGCTCTGAAGGCAGCTCAGTGTCTGACCATCCTGTGTGAAATATGTAGATGTAAAACTTCACAGGATCTGAGTATCTGCTGCATCCACTGATTTCAGYTGCAGACACTTAACTTAGCTGAAAGCTCAGAACATGGAGTTAAGCACGAAGAGCTAATGAGCCAGAAAATATCTAGAAAATAATCTAGAAAACTTGGGCCTGTCTGTCAGATGAAAAGGAGGACCCTGACAACACCAACAGATCAGCCAGGTGATCCTATGAACATCCACAGACCACGGGCCTCCATAACACAAAAGCCACCATGGCAGAAAAAACTGATAACATTTCTGGCAGCCATGGAGGCAAAGCCTGAGGCCTAAATCATTGCAGAGCCAGTGAGAATTGGAGTGAAACACAAATTGGTTGTAGATCTCTTTTGACTAAACGTGCATCTGCAAAATGAGACATACTTGTTACTTTGCATGAATAACCTGCACAGTTGAAAAACTGAGATTTCTGGTTACCAGTGTTGTCAGCTTAGCAGTCTGTCCGGTGAATTTATGTAATAAATCTTTATAAAATACCAATACTGAGTATTCACAGATAAAAGGGATAGACAAAATGCACTGCACGTTGTGAATAAAATGGTGGGTATGCAATACAGTATTATCTACTATTCAAACCTCATCTAGGCTAGAAACCAGATTCCTTCATTATAGTTCTACTATTTTTGGACTGATGAAATATATCAGATAAAAGGAGTGCCACGCATAAAGAGATCACTGACACTTTGAACAAACCTAGGCAAAATGAAAAATGAGCATGTTACAGAATCCACAGAAAGTTTCAGAGCCTCAGCCCACAAAGCAATTGGTTTTAGGCATGGGAAAGAGACAGAAGGAATTTAAAGTTTCCTAAAATAAGCTGTAACTTTACAAATGCTTGCAGATATGACAGCCCGTTGAGCAAGCTTGCATGGTCAAGACTTAATGTGCTTTGATCTTTTTTCCCCTTCCACATTTACAGAATGCCATCGACATCGGCTAAAACTTTAATTTAAATAGCCTTTTTAATACCAGTAATCTATTGTAAATTCAGAAAGATCAAAACATTTATAAATATATTTTATATATCAGATGATAACCTACCTAGAGTACAATAAAAATATATAGTTTTGAGAGGCGTTCTGTGCGGCTTCTTCTATATGCTGTAAACTGTTTGAAAACCTTTGCAATCTTGCATCAGTTTTTTTGGCTTTATTTTTAAGCCAACATACAAGAAAGAAAAGATTATAGGGTTGGCAGATACTTTCGCCTGGGCCATCTGAAGAGCCCTGCTGCTGCAAAGACTTACATTGCTCACTTAACTTTTTGTGTTGATAGTTAAGTGTAGGTGCAAGGCTTAGCAGTGAGGTGGGCGGTGGATGCGGAGGTGGGAGTTCAGCCCTACACCTGAATGTTTACATTCCGTTACAAAGGTTCATATTGACCCAGATTGAGAATCTGAGTTTGTAAGTACATACGGAGTAAAAGATTAGTTTCTTACTACAGGTAACTTTGCCTCTGTATACGTAGTGCATTATCAGCTGTGTATAATATTAAACACAGACCTGTAGTTTACTGATGTTTTCATTTGATGTTTCCTTGCACTGCTCTTTAAAAYAATCTATTTCCTCAAAAAAGAACGATGTGCATATTGGATGTGTTAAATTTATTAAGGTCATAGATTACTATTTGCAGAGCACCACATTTAATGTAGTATTTTTGTACTGTAATGGAAGCATGCCTTCCTTGGGTTCTTTTCCACATATTAAATTGTATTTATTTACCTGTATTTATAACTGTGCAATTTTTAAATATGTTTTAAAAATAAACTTTGTCTGTGGCTTCAAATATTTCAAAATCTCTTTTCAATTTGAAAATGGTCTTGACTATAATTACTTGAACTGAAAGGAGGGACCTACTTCTCCAAGTGAAATAAAGGATTTTTTTTAATGAGGTCTTCTATCCTATTGTTTACGATGTGAACATGCTTCTCTGCTTAAAAATTAAGMCCAGAAGAGGGTTTTTCATTACCAAACATTTTTCATAAATTAATCGTTACTCTGAGGTAGAGTTATTTTTATAATTTATTTTTATTTCAACATGTTAATCAATTATACTTACAACTCGAATTTATACTAGCTGAGGTCTGGCCCAAAGGATTTTGTGCATACACTCTGTATGAAGAAAAAGGGAAAAAAGTAGATCAGAATTTTTCCTGAAGATCATGCAAGTGCATACCTCAAAATTAAAACAGAAGTAATAATATTAGAACACAATCTTTCTGAAAAAACAAAGCCAACTTTCAGTGATTGAAATTTATATTCAAGCAACTTCCCATAAAGCATAGTGCGAGTTGGCTAGCAGTGTTTTTCAGTTTTGGCTTTCATGGGATGAGGTGAAAGAGCTCATGTAGTAAAAATGACATCATCTTTATACTTTTGCTATGGGACACTGACATAAGCACAGACACGAGAAGGACATAAAATTCGTGTGCCCTGCTGYGGACAGAAAAGATGACAGCCAGCAAGGGGGCTGTGACAGTTACAGCYATTGAGGGCTATTGACAAAGCAGGACAACATTGGCATGGATCTGAAGGCTGACACTCTCAATGGACATGTGGGTTGCTCCAGAAAAAAAAACAGAAGATACAGCCACAGTTTGCCTGTAGAAGGAAAGCTCTGTCAGAAAAGCCAACTGGCTGCCTATGGCTTTAATCAGAACCTTCTACTAAAGAAGAAAAGGGAAAAGACACTAAAAACACACTAACCCTTAGGATGCAAATAATGTGCACTCTTGACACTGGCATGTTTTGCCAGGAGATGTTGAGGTTAGTTTAGTTCTTGCTGCTCAAGTGTACCAACAAAGAAGCAGCAGGAATGCCCATTAGTTATGTGCTCTGTAGCAAACAGATCAGGAACACAGCACTGCAGTCCTGAAGCCAAACAAAGAGAGTGGTTGGGAGAAAAGCATTAGTGCCAAATCCTATGTACAAAACTGCTCAAAAAAATCACTGGGAAGGGTACTGGTAAAGAAATCTGAAAATATAATCACCTACTCCACACCAGCTGTCAGCCATGCACTGTCTTCAATATTTTAATAGYATTCATCTTTCACCACAGCTGTCAGTGCCTCCCGTATTCATGTTATCCTTGTAGGACACCTGAGGGACAGAGAGGTGTTGCTTCCCATTTTAGTGAGGAGGAACAGAGACCAGGGGTGGTGTTAACTTGTCAGTTATCTAATACTGCCTTCCACAAGCAGTCCGGAAAAGTTAGCAGGCAGAAATCCTATACAGGAAATTCTTGCATGATGTCTGAACAGGGCCCTTCAGCTTGCACAAGGAGCCACGTTCTCCCACCTCTTCCAGTTGCTAGAAGTGGTGTGAACACAGTGCGGCGTGATGTGCTGTGGTCACAAGGGACATCTGTGATAGAAAAGAAACAAAACCAGATCATTACATTTGGACTTCAGGAGCTGAACCATCTTTACMTTTCTTACTATTCAACACTTCACATGGCCTCTACTTCCATGTCAGGAAATTTCACTTAGAGCCCAGTAGGTTTACCTCTTACCTCTCCTCCAGTTCTTGCTCCCATGATCCTATAAAAAGGATGAAAGGGTTGCCATCCCTCAGTCTTCTTTTTTGGCCTATTCTTGCATCCATCAAAGAGTCCCAGTGGTCACACTGCTATGTAAAGCCCTTACACCTAAGGAAAAAAGACTTCCCCTTTACTGAACAGCAGGTCAAATTTCTAAATGAGTATGAGGAGTTACGGACCAAGATAAAACTATGATTGAACAGCAGGAACTTGAGGGGGTGAAGTGACAATACTCTTCCACATGAACACTGTGAACTTTCATGTTCAAAGAATATCAACTGGCTTAAAAGTTAAAAAATTAAACTTRGCTTAAATATTATTTTCTATTTTTGTCATGTTTTATATCCACTCAGGGCCTGGGGATTTTTTTTTTTTTTTTTTTCCCATCCATAGAAGCACCACAAGTCACACGAAATCAAGATTCTCACAGATCTCTATGCTYCCTATGCAGGTTTTTTAAGTAAAACACCAAACATGACCACAAAGAGTAAGAAAAGAGGGAGCACCAAAACATACTCAGTCTATTCCTTTTCGGTTCAGACAGGAAAGAAAGAAGCAAGAATCCACACAGTCACAAGATGTGAGAATATTTCTTTTTAATTTAAAACAGTTGCAACAATGTCATTCACAACCTTTCTCATCTCAGACAAATACTCACCAAAATGTTAACAGTGCTTCAAGCAAACAACTCTGAATGGTGCAAAATAAACCAGTACAGACACTTCCAGGATACAACAGTAAAACCACTGAAGACTGAACAGAAATCAGAAACTGATCTCAGCCATTAAGTTAGGAAGGGCGATGGGAAAAGAATAAAAAGTTATGTCCAGTTACATATTTTGCATAGTCTTCCAATGCATGAAAACAGCAAAGAAGATAAAAATGGCTGTGCCAGGATGGAGAACAAAAGGAATGAATTGGAGATGCTTCTAAAACAGTCTAACAAGCTCTGGTTGCACCCGTATTCAGAATGTGCACTACGACCCAGTGGAGGCTGCCTGAATCAAAGAAAATCAACTGATTCTGGTTTCAGTTACACCGAAGTAAGTCAGAAGTAATGCCACTGAACCCAGTAGAATTACAAGTAGTCCAGAAACATCTAGGCTTGCTTTTAAACCATAGCATTGAATAAATTAAATTTTTATCCTAATTATATTTTAGCTAGGAAGATAAAATAGGAKTTTGTGTCTACATGTTTTGGAGACTGGAGATTGTGACTCAGAATGAGGGGTCTACTGGATCCAGCATGCTGCTAGGAATGAGAGGGGAAAAGGAAAGCAAGCAAAAGTTATTGAGTTTTTCTTCCTTCCACTTTCCTAATCTAAATGTATCATATGAAAAAGTAAAAATCAGTCCAAGAAATAAGAGCATTATTTGCTGCCAAGTCCTGGCTTGCCATAATTCTCAGGTTAGATTGTCTAAAACAGCTCACAGTGATTTTTCTTCCTCCATCCTTTTTCGTGAAGAAGCTCTCAGCACACCTAACCCCCCAAGAGCTATTACAGTACCCAGACACATGGAGTTTCCCCATCAGTCACTGCCCAGGTTGTGCACTGAGGCCTGGCCCAGCACGCTTAAGTGCATACAAATTTTAGCAGGCAAAGCGTGATAAATTAGTCATCTATTCAGTACAGTCTGTTTGATTGTGGCTTCTGCATGYTGAAGTTTAAAAAACAAACAAACAAAGAAGCCAAACTCCTCTCCCCCACATTAGGCTGAAGAGTCAGGAGTTTACATCCTGCTCCTCCAGATTCATGATATTCCTCAACATATCCCATGGCAAAAGTAAGATGACTTAACTGACCATTTGAAAAAGGAGGGAAGGCACTACTTTGTGAGATAATAATTCCTCAAACAGCTTAGAACTTTAACATATTTTCATGTGCTAAATTTTAGAAGATCCTTAAGCCTTTCCCCCAAACTGCTCCCTGCACTTCTGACCCACTTAGTAGTTTAGGCAGGCAGTACACAAGTGATGAACTGAAAAGAATTTCAGAAGCCGAGCTGCTACAGTTCACCTATCACAGCCAGTGAATGGCTCTCTCCTTTCATTTACCATTTCCAGCTTATTACCTGCCAGCTTTCTAAGTGTGCCTCCTATTAACTGAGATAATCAGTCCCGCAGCCATTCCAGTTTTAGCATGTACCAGCCAAATGGTTTGCAAGAGTCCAAGCTCCATCCTTAATCCTACGAGAACAGCCACGTTTCTAGTTTAACAATGAACACAGGAACAATTCTGTTGGCCTTTATTTACCCGAAGTTTCTAAATAAAAAGGTAGTGGCCACCAGATCTTGTTAGTTTATAAATAGCCCTTCAAGTTCATGAGGCAAGGGGGAAGCTGTTGTGTTGAACTTCCCTAGAATATAACTGGACATTCAAATTAAAAAAAAAAAAAAAAAAGGAAAAAAAGAAGAGACGCCTTTTGTCCTTTTTCTACTGCCAGAATGAAAAAGCACAAACATAGATATACAGAAGTTTTGTTCTTTCACTTTAAATAGAAGATGTATCACTGCATAATTTGCTGATCCCATTTTCAAATCTAGCATTTTCTGGTGAAATACACAAATACTCAAAGACTGGAAGAAGGAAAAAATTTACTGGCAGCTTTTATTTTGTCCAGAACTGGTGGCTCAATAATTACAAGGCAGCTGAATCTCACAGGAGCCACTTACTAATGTGCTAGGATGCCCTTCTTTTGTGTCAGTAAGAGCACTACATGCAAGAAGCTTTCCCAGCAATTAGGCACCATTTACAGTCTACAGAATTATTGCACTAGAATTTCTCTCAACCTTTTAAGATCAAAACCTGATTTTTAAAACAAGTCAACAGTGTTTTTTGGCTCTGCATGAGGCTACATGACCAGAGGGAGAACTATTTTTCCCCAAATGCTGGAAAAAATAAAATGCCCTACTCATAACCAGATTTTTAATCTGGGTTCTCTTCTATAGTGTGTAGCTGCCTGAATTTTGCTATTAAACTTGCAGGCACTGACTGCAGAGAAAACTTTAGTACACCTCCCTGCCCCCTCTTGCACTCTTTAAGGAGGAATTTTTTTTATTTTTTTGACTGTTCTAATTTATTTTGAGGGCTCAGTAAGATTATATGAGGCAACTCCAGCAACAGTCTCTAAGCACTGGCCAACACTGTGAACCTTTGGGGTTTTTTTGGAATTATGAAAGGTTTCGCACTCAYCATTGTATTTTTTCTAGAATTAGTGTTTTCAAACAAAATTTAAAAACCCACATATATATTCTTGCACATGACACAAACTGAAGTAACACCCCAAAAAATAAAAAGACAGGGAAGGCCAGCCCCTACCTATGCACCCCTTCATCCCTGCCAGAGATATAAAACCCCTTTTAGAAGGTGTCTGTTGAACAGATCAGATTATTGGTGTGTTTGCAGGTTTTAAGAAAGCTGAAACATCATTTCAAGGTGGGTTTTTTTGTTGTTGTTTGTTTTTTGGTGGTGGTGGTGGGTGGGTTTTTTTGGGTTTTTTTTGGGGTTTTTTTTTTGTTTTTTTTTTTTAAGGGAGGGAGGAGAGAGGGGCAAATCAATAAATCAGCAATTTTACTAAGCAATTTCCCCCACTCATGGATGGAACTAAATATTTAAGCAATCTTTGGCAGAAAACAGAATTGCAGTGTGAGTACTTTGTCAGGGAGTTGATTTCAGCTGGAATGTGAGTGGTCTAGATGCAAATTTCCCTGAAATAAACATAATGGGACATTAACCCCTTCTTTACGTCCTTCATAAGAAAATAAAATTTAAACAGTAGCCTTGCCTTTCCTGAGGGTATGCATTTAATTTTATAGTCTGCTTCTTTTAGGCATCTGTAATCCTGAATCTGTTGGAAGAACTTGCAAAACAAACATTCAAGAGAAGATGAAGAAACCTAKGTTTGCAAAAATAAAAATCTACTGTTTCTCCTTGACAGAAAACGTATGGGGCACTGACAGGAGATTGCTTCCATCTCCATTAGGTCCTTAGGTTTATGCATCAAAAAGGCAAACAAAAAATACTATAAAACTGAATTCCAACAGATATAACTTTAGTTGACTTTTTTCACTGTACCGAAAACAATCTCAAATAAGACATTCTGCTTTGAAGAACATTCACACACCCTCTCCCTCCAACTTTATATGCAGTATGATTTTTCTAAGTGGTCTGGACTCTCATTGAAAACACTGGCTCCCAGTTACCAAAGATGCAAATATTTCTTCCTGGTCTTCAACAGATGCATGGACAGAACAGGCAGGAGCTGGGCTGAACTGGGTTATTTTTGTTCAACTCTGAAAATTCTGTTTTCTCCATATACTAGCTGCAAACTCCACCAGTAATCTGCATGGTCTTAAGGTATCCTTTAAGGTGTATAAATTTAAAACAACGTACTGTACATCACCTAATAGAAATTTTCCCTCTAATGCTTAAGGCAGCATCAAATGACTGTTTTTAAATAAACTATAAATATCCCATGTTTTCCTTTGCTTTTTGGCAGTCCAAGGGTTAGGGGTCTTTTGTTGATTTTAGATTTTTATTGTACGCTTTTTTGGGCAGGTTAAAAAGGCTTATGGCTTCTTAAGGCCAGGGAATAGATTTGAGGCCTAACTTGGTATCCTGTGGTAAAAATAAATGTAGCCCAGGTCTTTAGGAGGTCGTTCTGAAGCACAGACTCTAAGGTCATTGTAGATCACCCATCTGAAATGAAAACAAGATTGATTACATTCTATGTGTATAAAAATCATCAGAAGTTTATCAGGGACTTCTCAGATCCAAATTTCAAAGAGCTTAAAATCTAAAATTAGGCATTGCCACAAGAACAAAAGATCAGAGAAACAGCTAAAGCAGGTTTACTGGCAGAGACAGGAACTGAAAAGGAAGAGGGACGTGCAGAGGAATGTGTAGTTACAGTTCAATTGAAGGAAAATCAGAGATTCCCAAGGCCAAATAATAGGAACATATCAAAATCACAGTGAAGATCAGCACTGCAGTACTGGCAATACTAGTATCAGCCCATAGTCTGATGGGCTTCTATTGATGGGGAATGAAAGAAAGTTTGGGGAAGCTCAGATAAACAAAGCCAGATACAGAACTGATGCCCTAAAATGACCAGAGATTTGGAACAGCAAGCACAGGAGAGCTGATGATACATTTCAGTATACACTTCAGTGGAATCAGAACTGACTTATCACATCTACAATCTGTAACAATCTTCATTTCTTTGGTGGGAAATGTATACATGGTAACGACATGCATGTTTTGTCTGCCATGAATGCACACGCTGCTCTATACAGATGCACGCTTCAAAGAAAACATTTGCTCATCCTTGTGTGTCTCTCCCACTCACCTTCCTTCTTTTTTGAGATGACAAACATAGTGGCCACTCATTGTAGATGTTCCCATGTGGCTGATGAACCCAAACAGCTCGTATCCTGTTTAAGAAATACAAATGGGAGCATAAGTCTTTTATTGCTAACATTGCAATATGACTCCAAGGGAAACTTTCTTTCTAATATTGGAGAAGCAGCTAAGCACTCCTAACTCAGACTCTGCATCCCCAAACACAGTTTCTGTTAAAACTGCAGCATATTCTCACTTTAACTAGCAGTCAGATTCACTGGGAAACATCAAACCAATCCAAATCAAACCCACATAGATCTGTGCACATAGAGCAGGGCTGTGATCACAGCCCCTACTAGGAAAGAGAAAACAGCAGATTCATTCCTAGTTCACAGAGAGCACCGCAGAAAGTGCCAGATATGGAGTTCATTCTGCACACAAATTAGCTATGTCTAGAAGTGTGATCACAGATCCCCTATAAATCAAACAAAAAACAGAAGTCTATATTTCAGCAGCCCATAAAAAAGAGGACAGGAAAGAAACCTCTTCCTTTAATACAAGGACAATTTTTGTGCTTAATGTCTCTGGAGAACTCAGCATTGGTTCTTGCTCCCCACCCATTCATGCCATTCACCCAAATTACCACCAAAAGTAAAAGGGTACCTTCTTTCAGGATATTGCATAAGGGCAGGGACCTGGATTTTGGTGGAGAGGGCTTTCTGGAGCCATTTTACAGTATCATGTTGGTTATCAGGATTTCAGGCACTCAGTAAATGGTCTCAGTCTATAAAGGCTAAGTACCACAAAAAATAATTATTCCAAATCTCTTTTTTTGTTAACCTAACGATAATCAATGTTTCCCATGTCTCCAAGAGACTTAAGATTGGTCTTTATAATGTTAGAAACAAAGAAATTAATGTTCTTATATAGTAACAGCAACCACAGAAACAAAAATCAAATTGGCTGTTGATTTTTTTTAAGACGACCATTACAGCCAAGATCAGAGGTACAAGTTTAGAACGTACTACAGTTATTAGAATTGGTCACTAAAGACTCTTCAAAAAACGTTATGTGATACCCTTACGTTAGAACCACCGCTGAGCTTTTGTACTCTAGTCCTTTTACACTTACAGTAGGGTCTTTGCCTACTTCACAACTTTGACTGCTGTACATTAGCCCCATCTTGTGGTTTATTTAGCACATGGTATGACTGAGGATGTCAAAGAAAAAGAAAATAGCAAAGCAGTACATGCAGGATACCAACTATACCTGCCATATTTAGCATAAGGAACTTGGTTGAAGGGATTATCAAATCTCCCCTCAGACCACAGGAGGACAGAAACTCAGGTGGTCTGTAACAGCAGCGTTATCTTTAGGATGCTCAGCCTCTGAAGACGTAAACATTCTAGCTTTTATTTGTCTTTTTATCTTACAGCAACAAAACAAAAAGTAAAGCTAGGCCAGGAGAGACTTATATGCTGTGGCAACAAGAAATTTGGACTCAGGTTATTCAGTGAGTCCAGGGGAAGAGTTTTCTGAGCAAACACAGCCCTCCAAACTTAGCAGCCCCACAGAGTTGGACTTAGCCCCAGAAGCAAGATTGGAAGTAAATTCTCTGGATTATGTCCAAAAAACCACGATAACTATTTTCAAAACAGAAGGGAGCTCTACAAATGGAGTAGGTGTGATCCAAGAACCTGATAGCCAGTTGTAAGCTGAAGGAGAACTTACTTCCAGACCCATCTTTGATCCTGGGTCCCTCCGACCCTGTCTCTGCAAGGACATTGGCATTAGCATTGTTCTCCATATTCATCATGTCCAAAGCAGGCTCGCTTTCTTCCTCGAGTTCAGGGTGGCTGAAAATCCATTCCAGTGCACGCTCCAAATTACTGTTCTGTGAGTCAAACAAGCAAAAGAGCAGCCTTTAATACATTCTCTAGCATTATGCTACCATTCATCGGTCTTTGAACAGAGTAAGGATCATGTTCGACAGCACTTAAAACTTGTAAGATACATACTTTACCTTCATGGAAAATAGTATTCAACAAGCACTCTGCAGAAGCTTGACAGATGGAAAAGAAATCCTCCCACAATTAATCCCCACAGCCCCCGGGTTCTCATCTTGAAGATGCATAGTCTTTAGGCATCCAGGTTGTTTCTCAACAGATGGTAAAAGAAGCTAAGTTTTCCTCACTTTCCTCCACATTTTAACATTCAAGTGAAACACACAAACCACTTTCCCCACTCTAACCCAGACAAGTCAGGCATCCCACACTTTGCCAAAATAGTTCTACGTGCATCATCCACTAGCTGGATTTTTATATGCATGTTTCAAAGGCATCTGAGCATGCACATGTACAAAGCACATAATATGAAATGAAACCCAAGTGCTGTCGATAACTCATGGAACTCACTGTTGCCTTCAGGGCTTGAATTGCTAGATTCCTTTGGAAGCCCATGGAAATAATAATTGCAACCATCTCTTCAGGAGGTTGGTTATCTAGCCCAACAGCTCCAAACGCAGTTGCTCCACTGGAAGCAACTTCTCCAAATGCAGGTATGGCCAACGGCTCAGCAAAATCTGGAACGAACAAACATTCATCAGTTCGTTCTTTTGCCCCACTGAACTGGAAAGTCAACAACAAACACAAAGAAACAACAAAGAGGACCTCAAAAGCAGTCCTGAAATCAATGTAAGTTCATTGGGACTTAGATGTGTGGAAAGCCTCAAAAACAAGATGAACATGCACATTACAAAATATCTAGGTGGACAAACTCATACCGAGCAGGCTGGAACAACTTGGCACATCACAGAAGTGAAACAACTGCAAGGAAGTAGCAAAGATTGATATGGAAGCAATGATGACACCAGAATAGTAGAAACCCAGCTGATACACGTATAGATGTAAAATGAACTGATTCCATAGCTGAAATATGTCAGTTAAGCCCAAGTGAAACTCATTCCCCATTTACACAAGCAACATAAAAGCTTGAAGTGTGAACTCAACCAAATCTGGAGTTTCCTGGCAAAGGGAGAGCTCAGGTATACTCAGTGCTGAATCATGAATCCAAACTTGTATGGATGAAACACAGGAAGTGGAGAACATCTAGCAGCCCTGTCCATCAGTAGATAGCCCAAGTTCTAAGTATGGCATGAATGCTCTAGCGTGAGCTAGAGAAGGCTGATATGGAAGAAAAGCATCTGGACCACAGGATTCTTTGTACTTACACTTGATCACAATTCAGCTTCCCCCTTAGCAGCAGGGACCTAGCCAAAGGGTGGAAAACAGAGAGCTGGCCCACACCATCAGTGAGGACAGGAGAGTGTACTTCTGGTGTAGCTTAGGTTTGTTGTCTTCTTCTAGGCAGAGGATGCCACATAATGGTCAAGATCTGCACAGCCCAGGAGCAGCTTAGGAAAATTCACTCACACCTCCAGGTTTCCTGGGGTGGGGAAGGGGGCCATTGTTTCTCTGTCACACATTATAAAATTTCTACTGACTGCCAAAATACACAACCAGGAGTTGAGTTTAACTTACACCTTCCAGTCACTGACCTGGTTCTTCCATGTGTGCAATGATCCAGTTGAAAGCGACTTCAGCACCCAGGTTGCCTGTGTAGTACACAGCTTTCCGACATGCTTCCAAAGGAAAACCCATCTCTGCCAGTTGCATAACTGAAGACTCATCAATATCTAGAGCTACAAGAAAGGACCTTCTAAAATATAAAAGTCTAATTTCATCCATTGGATAGTATTTCTAATTGTTATTCATGGTGCCACATATTACAATACATCTCTCTTGTATTTGCTTTAGTGCAGCAGTAAACCCACACTCTTTAGAAAACAGCCTTGTACAAAGCATTATAGTATTTGTTATGGATTACTGGTAATCTTTTGTCTCAGTAATCTACATAGATCCTTAAACCTTGATGAATTCCTACAGGGCTTTATTTAATAAAAAAACCTCACCACTGGATTTCAAGGGGTGAAGAAGTTAGGTGCTGAGCTTAGCTAGAGAGGGCAGAAAAAAGCAATCACCTCTCTTAAAGGCAAGATCTTGCAGGTGAGCGAAACAATGGCTGCTGGATCTGGCAGTCTCCAGTTAAACTTCATCTCTGAWTGACAGGGCCTGACAGCTTCAGCTGAGATCAGAGTCCAGAGGGAGCCAGGATCAAGCAGCTGTGACCCCCAGAACTGCAAGATCCTGCTGATGAGCAGCAGATAGAGGAGCAGCTCATATTCTGGCCATGTTGATGCTACTACAGGCTCTTAAAGAGTCCTGCACACATGCAAGTAAACGCTGAACAAGTACAAAAATCAGCTGTTATTTAGAAGCATGCAGGGCAATACTCCATGCATCTCTATGAGGACAGAGAAGCCATTAGCTGAGMAAAAGCATGACAATTTTTTAAGCAGCTGAAATACCAGCCTCAGAAAAATGAGATACGTACACTCCACGAAATGGTTCATCATACGATCTGAAAATTGAGAAAGGAAAAAAACAGGGAAAAGGACTTATATGGAGGCTAAGTAGATTCATATGGGAAAAACAATTCCATGTTTTTAAAGTCATAGAAACATTTGACCTCATACAGGCAGGGCATGTTCATCCTTACATCCCTCATGTTTTTGCCATGAATTAGACTAGGTATGTTTCTGCCCAGTAATTTCCCTAACTCAACTCAGAGCAAAGTGTCACTGGTACTATAAACCAGTAGGAAATATAGCTGATGGCTAACCTAAACCAACTTAGGCAAGAATCTCTTTTGTTATCAATAAGGTACCATCACCCATGCACTTACACTAAATCTAAGTCAGTCCATTGAGCAAGAGGATAAAAGAGAACAGGCCTTGGTAAGGAACCTACAGAGATAAGGGACAAAATTAAAACCTTTAGAGAACTGAATTTTGCCATAGCCTTTGCTCTGACACACAATTTCAGGTACTAGCTTCCTTTCACATGCATACAGCTTGATATTATACCACCACTATTATAAATATCCAACCAAATGGGGCAATCACGTCATGAGAGTAGCTGCATTACTGGTTTCCTATTAAATAGTGAGGCACCCAAACTTAAGTCATCTGGAGGAAATTTCAACAACCTGGGTCTAAGGTCACACTATAAAAACATGATTTTACTTGCTATAAACCATTTCATTCTCCAGAGAAACCCAGGGAATGAGGAAGGAGGATATTCTAATATTCTTGTTTCTGAACTTTAGCGTAAAAGAAACAGTCTTCAATTACAGAAGCACAGAGCTGCTTTTTTTGTCCATAGCTCAAAAAAATGAAGCTTAAGGAGAATCAGTATGTGCTAGAGGGAGAGGGGAATACAGGAGAGGGTCAAGAGAGAAGCAGTCAGTAAATACCTTTTGGGTCATCAGGAATGATAATGGGAGGAGCAATGTCTGGAAGTTCCTCTTCTCCTGGCTGGAGACCCCTGGCCCGAAGGTGGCTGATATCTAGGAAATCTGGCATGTCTATAGAAACATCTACAAAAGCAGACAAACAGGCTACGCTTATGAATCCAGAAACATGACATCATGGTGCAACCTACCCCTTCAGAGAGGGGACTCTCGTACTCAAGCTACACACACAGCCAGGATTCTCCTCCTGAAAACAGTTACTTGAGAAATTTGGAATGCTAAAGCACAATTTAACTAGGAGGTCAGACTACATGAAACTGTATTTTAACTCCACAGACCTGATGGATTGGTTTAATTTGTCATAAAAGAAAAGAAGATTCAACTGGGATCTTCACAGTATAAATCTGAGACTGAAGCCAGGTCCTCATTATACACCAAAGCGTGTACACCTCATAGGTTATTTTGGCTAGAATGAGAAAAAGTTAAATATAAAAGGCACATACCAAGCTTTTTGGGTATCCAATCAAGGCCAAAGGTGAATTTCTTTATCTGCACCACTAAGTACTCAGGAAACGAAGCAAAACGACAAGTCCTGGGAAGCACAAGAAATACAATTCAGTGAAACAAGGCAACAAAATCATAAGCAGCGCAGATTTCAGTAGCTTTCTATGCATTCATATCCTGAATGTCAGCCCAAACCCTTGCCAACAATTCAGCTTGTAGGAAGATTATACAAAACAACTACAAGTAATATTAAACTTGCTTACTCAAGTTGTTTTGAAGTTGAATGTCAGGAAATAAATTTTGAATGGCATATTGGCTAGAACTTCAGGGCATAGGCTTAAAACACAGCTCAGACAGAATGGAGTAACAATTAAATCTGCATTTTTTTCACTCCCTTTCTACTAACAGTAGCATTGTCCATGAGGTATCAGTCCACCTATAAAGCATTTCATTAAGCAAAGATAAAAAAGCTGTCATTTGTAGTTTTTCACATGAAAGTACTAGATAAAAAAACCTACATGATATTCTTACTGAGCTACTCTTGAGTTTAAGGGGATCCCTGATATTTGCCCACTTAGTGAAAATAAAAAGTTTAATCTTAACACAATTACATTATATGTAATAACAGTATATGTACCGCCACTCTCCTTCTCTATGCTCCCATTTTCCCCACATTTAATCTCCCGCATCCTTCCCTTTATCTTCCATTCACCCATACCATCCTTTCTTTTAATTCACCTAACTCTGGGTAAAATACAGTAAATGCACCATAAATATAAGGCCACCATACTATAACTAACTACTTTTTAAATTCTTGTTAGCATCACCTTGCAATTTTAGTAATTTTATCATCTGCAGCATGAAACTAGAATTTTAAATAGCAAATTATTCTTCATCTTTCAATACTTTTAAAGACCTAGGGGGTGAAGAACAGCTAAATTACAAATTAAGTCTGGATCTATTTAAAGACTAGAATGTTCTTCCAACATGTTCACAGATAATACAAAAAAACCTTTAGATTTCTGCTGCATTTTTCTCCACCACGTGCACTTGTCTCCCAATTTTCAATATAGTGTCAGTGAAACTGTATGCTAAGACAGCAATGAGTAATTGATATGTTATGTGATCTAAAAATAGAAAGTACCTAGCCACAGCAAACCAGTTGCAGAGCCTAATTTTCAACCATTCCTTTCTGCTGACATAGAAATGGAACTGGACAAGAGACTAACTCTTATTCTCAGCAAGAAATACTGCCCCTGAAAATTGCACTGATCTCTACCTGCCATTCTATTTCTTCTTAATGCTTTTTTAAGCCCAAGATATTCTTGGTTCTTTTATCTACCTGACTATAAACACACAAGASGGGTTCCTTCTTTTATATGTCCATCTTGTACCATGGCCCCATGTAAGTGACAGCAAATTTAACAGATGCAGCTAGACACTGTAGCATGCAAAGATGATGTGTTGAAATCCAAACACAAACAATAAATAACATAAAACATAATAACATAAAAAATGTTTTCAGCATAGCACTTCACAAATGCAAAAACTTCCATCCATCTAAACAACTTTCTCAAAAGAAACACAACCTTCGCTTGTTTCACCCTGTTYTGTTGCCCCACAATGCCATTCAGCATTTTTAGTCAAATGAAGACATCAAGAGACTAAGCACAGAGATCCAGACTACATCTCCTACCACACAATACAGGGCTCTATCACTAGTTAATACATAGCATCCGATTTTAAAACGTGGGCAGACAATTAAGCTACAAGCATTGAAAGTTCAAGCTCTTAACCAGACTGCATCACCTCTTGAAATTTGACAGTTGAGAACAATTTATTTCCTGCTCAATTGGTCATTACAACTCTTGTCAGGCCTGATCTGCACATTACATTTATGAGCCCCAACACTAATACAATGCCAAAGCCCACTAATGCCTTTGTCCATTTCTCTCTTCATTATGTCCAGGTAGCAAGATAAGCACAGAGCACTACCGCATAGGTTTTTAATTGGCAGCCAGACACACACTTACTTAACTCCTGCAGATTTTGCTTGAAGGGCACTGCTCCAGAAATCCTCTACATTGTTTGGTTCAGAAAAGGCCTGCAGACACGCACTAAATGGGATCTTGGCACGGACAAGCTCTGGTGGAGGTCTTCTTGCAGCTTCTGCTTCTCGCCTCTTCAATTCATAGGCAATTAATTCATCTGAGAAATAAAAATGACACTAAAAGCTAAATGAAGATTATGGTGTTTATGATGTCCCTCACCAGTCTTATTTTTGCAAGTTTTAGAAATGCAAAAACCTACTTATCAATAAAACTTTTACATGGCTCTAACTAGACATCAAATCTTTTTGTCTGCTTTGGGGTCAGAAGCTACACTTACAACCACATCTCTTTTTGAAGGTTTTCTGGTGAAAACACAGAACTGGAAATAGTGGGCAACAGGCACTTAAAACCTTGCCATTGACAGCCAGAACCCTTTGTTAATAGCAACACCAACTACCCACTTTATCAGCTCAATCTGACTTGGAAAATTATTGCTGTCTATCTGTGTCATCTGACTTTCTAGACAGGACAGGATTGTGTATGATCTAGAAAGAGTCCTGACGCTGGCAAGTTGAGCAGCGCCATATGGTAAATTCATAAACTAATATACCTCCTGAGCCATTACCTGGAAATAACATGCTCTTCACTGAAACCGATGAACAAAGAATGCAAAGTTCTCCAAAACTTAAATTTGCAAATCAAAATAGTATTTTTAAAATATATCATCCTGGTCAAGGTGTTGTGGGCTAGGTGACAAGCACTAGGTGGAATTTTCTATCTTGTGCTATTTCAAAGCATCTGGTCAAATAATCAGAATAGTTCCTTCTGGCTTTAAAATATTTTAAATCTTGAGATTATGAAGGAAACCAGAGGCACATCCCCCTTCTAGTGTTCCTGTGATGTCCTCTTCACTTCTACCTCAAGCATACATTTATTTACCTCAAGCATACATTAGCAAGACTAGAGAAGTGATMGTCCCCCTATACTCGGCACTGGTGAGGCCGCACCTCGAATTCTGTGTTCAGTTTTGGGCCCCTCAACACAAGGACATTGAGCTGGAGCGTGTCCAACAACGAGCAATGAAGCTGATGAAGGGTCTAGAGCACAAGTCTTATGAGGAGCAGCTGAGGGAGCTGGGGTTGTTTAGCCTGGAGAAGAGGAGGCTGAGGGGAGACCTTATCACTCTCTACAACTACCTGAAAGGAGGCTGTAGACAGGCGGGTGTCGGTCTCTTCTCCCAAGTAACAAGCAATAGGACGAGAGGAAATAGCCTCAAGTTGTGCCAGGGAAGGTTTAGATTGGATATTAGGAAAAATGTCTTCACTCAAAGGGTTATCAAACATTGGAACAGGCTGCCCAGGGAAGCGGTTGAGTCACSATCCCTGGAGGTATTTAAAAGACATGTAGATGTGGTGCTTAGGGACATGGTTGAGTGGTGGACTTGGTAGTGTTAGGTTTACGGTTGGACTCRATGACCTTAAAGGTCTTTTCCAACCTAAATGATTCTATGATTTATTATGTTAGTCTGCAAGACTCTTCACTACTGATCGCAGGGGCAACCAAGATTTGTCAGTATCTCCCTCCTACTTCCAAGTCTTCCAGCCTCCTCAGCCATTTTCTCCTTTAAAAACAAGTATGCTTTCTCAGGCAGCTCACAGGCCTGAAAATATAATTTCTGTATATTAAATCAATGTCCACCACTTCATCTTCCTTCCCTCCTCTCCTCAAGCCCAGGATATCCAAATTGTGTATTTTGGCTTTACTGATGACAAACTGTCTTATACCCTTATTCTCTATTATCACGTTAGATCTTACAATCTGCTGCTAATGAACACAAAGCCGATTTGGTTTTTTGGTTGGGTTTTTATTATTTATTTTGTGTGTGTGTGTTTGTTTTTACAAAATATTCATTAGCTAGTATGTTCAGTTCCTTTTTTAGGATTAAGAAGTTTTTAAGGACAAAAGAAATCCCATCCTAATGGGGATCTCTGGGCACACACATGGACACACACGCACAAAAACCAAAGGTAAATTGTACTACAAGTGGTGTGGTACATCCCTGGGTCAAATCCAGGTTAAGGTTTTAAATCACAAATCTCTGACATCTTTATCATACAGACTGCTACCATTCTTGGTGATCTATTCCTGAGTGCTGACACTTAGTGGTGGTCCCACAGTCTGAGAAGAAATCTGTCTGAAAACTTGCCAAGAGTAGCCAGGTAGAATCCTTCTTCCCTAAAAATATAATCAGGGACGGTAAAGCCACAAACTGATGTGTGTTTAAAATCTCCTTTAAAGAAAACCTAACCAAGTAACTTTCCCCGATCAGCTCATTGGTTTGATTTGCCACATGGCCTTGAACCATTCTATCCATACAAAGAGACCACATGGGGGTGAGAACTTCATTCCCTCATGGTTGAGAGATTCACCAGAAGGTCAGTCAACGGACCAGTTTCTTTACCTTTGTTTGTTGCTGCCTCCATGGCAATAGGTAACTGCATGATATAGTCCACTCTCTCTGTGTAGCGGACCTTTCTGGACTGGCAGCATTGTGTGCGTTCTTCTACCAGGAACCGGAAAACATCACTAGGGTTTTCTGAACCTACAGGGTTCCTCTGAAAGGAATATTAGATCCAATCATTTAAGTCACCATCATTAAAATGACCAGAGAACCCAAAGGGTTGTGGTTGTTTTATGGCAAGCACAAAGACACCAATCTTGCACCCAGATCTGACAGCTCAGCTTGCATTTTATTGCATGCAGAACCCTTGCACCCACAGAGAATCCCACTGAAGYCCACAACGTCTGCATACACAGACACATCTTCCTACACTTAGTAACTTGCAGAGTATGTACCTAATGAATCTGACTGAGTCAAGGTGAACAGAAGGTAGGAAGGTGGCAGGTTACAATCAAAATAGAAAACTCAGGTAAATAACATGGAGCATCCTTTCAGCGAACAGAATTGCTCCTACCACTCCGAATCTGCACTGAAATAGAACAAGCAACTGGTAGTTCATTATCCAGATGGGACTGTCATACAAATAATATACCTCCTCTTTATTGTTCATGTTAACGTCTGTTATCAGGAAAAAAAACAGAAAAATGTCTTCTAACCACCCTATAATCAGTACATGTGCTTTGGGATGCAGAACATTATGCATGCAAATGGAATAAGTTCGTCTAGACTGTAACACGTGAATAAACACCCTCGATTCTTGGGGGAAATGGGAAAAAGAAGGAGGAAGGATGGACAAGAAAGAAATGTTTTAAATCAAAACTGCATGTATTTGTAAATTTCCTTTTCAGAAAGACAGCATTAAAATTCACAGTACTGATTCTTTTACACACAGCATTGGGCTGGAGTTCAGTGGAACTAACATTTTATACAGAAATATTCAACTGACAAATAGTCATTTTGCTTTCAGCAGGGGAGTCCTTCCTCCCATAATGATTCAATGAYGTACAGCTCAGATTTGTAAAAGAACTGGACATGGTAATTAGTTTGCTCCCAATGATGTCATAATTTGGAATAATAATAATAATAATCATAATACTCAATTCATTAATATTCCAACACAGACTTCAATATGGTAAACAAATGGATAGCATGTAATCATAAAACAAACAGCAATTTAAAAGGACAGTCACATATGTTTATAGATCTTATAGCCTGTACAGTGATGCTTGAACTCTCTATCTCTTGCAGTTGTTATCAGCAGCATTGGCCCTGTGTGTGGTCATGCAAGAGTCTGAAGTAAAGAGAAGGAAGAATTAAAGAAACAAATGTTTCTAAACCAAAAAACATTTAAATTAGTGCCATTTTCTACATATCCAAGGCTAAAAAGAGTATAATAAAAAAATGAGCCACTCATAACAGCTCTACCTTCATTGTCTAATATAACCAGGGAAAAGAAGCAGTAATTCAGATTTTCTCACCTCTACTAGATTTATAAGATGTAGGAAAAATTCCTGTGCGTCTTGTTGTCTATTAGAGGAAAATTCTGGGTGGCCTTTACTTATAAAAGCTTTAAACATTCGGGGAGATATTCCATTGTGTTGAGGCTAAATAAAAGAAAGAGAAACCTTTTAAAGAAGGATTTTTATTCATTCCTGGACTAAATATCCCAAAGTCACTCCACTAGATCTATCTATGGCCCATTTCTGCCACTGGAGACATGCTAGTTTCAGTTTCATCTGGTTTTCCATTTTAATAAAAATTGAAAGGGTCCTGAAACATGATTTGGGGGTTTTAGAATATGTTTTATGACATAGTTCCTACAGCGTTCACTCTATCTGATTTTTCTATGGCATTTGCAAGTTAAAAGAGATTACTGAAGGTTTGCTAAAGGTTAGTAGTTTTCAGAAAGGCTAAAAGCCTACACTGTTTTCTAACATTTGATATTTCTTTCAGAACCCTGTTCCACCTAAAAGTATGTGGGCATTGGAGCACTTTGGTGTATCAGCTAGCAGCTTTACTCAGGACAAAACCTTTCCAGAGATCTCTACAGAATCAAGCAGAGAACAACTAATGTGTACAGCACGCATTCCCAGATGGGTTGTTAAGAACAGATATGAATTCGCAATTTGCAGGTGTTGGTCATGTTGAAGGACTAGAACATACTGCCTTTAGCCTTTCAGTTACATCAGTATGAAACTACCCCAAATCAGAAAACCTCTAGCTTCCAAGAGAGTCCTAGTTTTGACTTTCTCACTCTCTATACCACCTTGAGAAGCCTCCCCAATCACCCCAAATTGCATCCTCAAGACAACACTAGTTATTACCCCTTTTAAAGGGTCAGAATCTTTTACTCAGATTTGCCCTCATCCTCCATGAGACCAAACAATTTTCAAGACAATCCAAGCAAAAGTGTAGCCTTTAGGATATGTCAGAGGCTGTTACATACTCAGCCTATTTTATTCTTTACTACAGTTGCACTATCATACCAATACAAAAATAGCAAAAGCAGCATGAAATGGAAGGCAYGTAGAACACACACTAAAAGAGCAAAATTTTATTCTTGGTTTCACCAGGTTRAGGTATTCCTAGACCCATTGAAATGAGAAGCAGATTCTCAATTTTAATGCTTTTCAATTTTTGGCAGTACACCAGCAACCACATTAGGCTACAATGCTCTTTAAAGGCTATCGTAAAGAGACAGAGTATTGCTTGAACAAAGAGATGTTCTAGGGATTTCTGAATCTTGGGTTATATATCATTTCAGTGTCCTCAGCTGCCTTTCATCAAAGCTAGGACTGGGAACAGAAATGCATAAAACAGCTCAAATTACTATATACCAGGCTTCTTTCTATGTCAGAAGCAAGAATACGGCAAGGTGGCACATTTACCCTGATGTATAATGCAATGAGTTCGGAATCAAGCCTTGTTTCCATCTATACATTTTTTACTCAGCCATTTGAACAGGGAGAAGAGAAACATGTCATGTGTGACAGTCTATAGAAGAGGATCGGATCTTGCCCTCTAAACCCTTTCCACCTCAAGGACAAGAAAAATAAGAGAAGAAATGGCAAAGCTCTAAACAGAAAATCAAATCCTAGCTGATGACCCTTTAGGCTTTCAGCCTGCTGCCATTTCCACACTAAACTCTTGTGGTGAAAAATTTTAGCTCCACAGTACCACGAATATTTATAGAATACCTAGCATACTTTCACTATCAACAGTTGCAAAACAGTTTAGCTAAATATAGACTRTGCTGGACCACTGCAGATCTCATATGAATGCTTTTACAGGCAACAACTCACAAGAACTTTGGATGAATTCCAAAGACCCAGAAAGCTAGAAAACTTCTTTGCATGTAGGAGGGGAAAAAAAAGTAAAAGAATAAAAATAAAATGAATAATTAATTTTATAGACACAAAGCAGAAGCACTTGAAAAGCCTGAAGTCCTAAAATCCTATGCAATTATAAATGTCAGTACAACTCTCTGGATGACAAAATACTATCTGTATGTATACCAGTATTATCGGGGGATGGGAGGGGGAAGACACCAAACAAGAAAAGCACCCCCAAACTGACAAAAACATTTGTATGCCCAGAGTGAGGGAATGGAGAAAATAYGTATACTTGATTTTTTTCCCTAAATAAATCTTCAATACAACAAAGAACAAAAGCAGTAAAAGCTGTTTCAAATCCTAATACATGCTGTGAATTGCTTGATAAGGAAGTGATCTGATGCACGTAACTACAACTTTATTAAACTGAACTTATGAACAACACAAGTATTGTTAAATGCCATAGATGGCTACTACTACCTGACAGAGTTTTATACCGTCTGTCATTAAAAAGTTCTCAATACGTCATTGCTAGTAGTGGCTGCTGGGCTAAACATGGAGGTGTAGCTTTATTCAAAGGGTTCAAGTCCCTGAACTTCCAGCACATTATTCTTCATTCATATCCTGTATGCATTTAAGAAATCAGGTCAGTCAGTATACATAATGTAATGTGAGGCGTCTGTTGAAACCTATTCCACTATTCCTTAGTCACAGTGATGCGTTGGTAAGTTTTAAACTTTAAATAAACAAGCAGGATTCATTCGTTGTTCCAAAACAATGAATAGCTATTGTAAAGCATTTACTCAGGAGACATAGGACTTTCAGATCATGCAAACTACTCTGTATCAGATGCTCTACCTTTGTCCAAAATCTCCTTGGCATTCTGATTTCAGAAGGAGGAGTTCCTATATCAGTAACTGATAGATAAAGGTAGAGGAAAATATCTATTTCCATGGAAACTATCACCATAATTCTGTGACAGAAACATGTATGACTTCTACTGTGTAAAAAGCTACAATTTGGTATCAGAGATTCTTTCTCCATAAAGACAGCTCTTTTCTACAGGTATTATTTCAGTATTGGTTATTAGTTGACCTTTCATTTCTAAATATCCCATCCATGGAGTCTGTGGTTTGACTCCACAYGCCGCCTGGGGTCACAATAACAGAGGTTGGCAGGGACACAAATATATTGCAGGTCCAGTTTTCCCAGCATCACTCTAAACAAGATGTTTCAAGGTAGATGGTTTGAATAGTAAAACAAATGTAAAATAACAGATTCACTTGGGTAGATAACATTGTCCTAATAACTAACATTTTGCTTAAGAGAAATGTTAATTGGATGACTCCAGGCAATGACAAAGGCAATTCCAAAAGCAGCAGAGTTTGAGCAGAGAGGCAAAATCTGAACTAATCTCACTCTCCAAAGGCTGATGGAAACTTAAACTAACTTACAAAAAGAGAAGAAACTTTTCCATCTCACCACTAAGCTACTGACAGCTTTTCTTCTTCACAAAAGCAAGCAAGAACAGGTAAAAAGATAAACCAGTGAATCAAGCAGTGCCAATTAACCTTGTTAATACAAATAGATCGGTCAGGCATTCATCAAAAATTATCCTTACTGCTAAAACCAAAAGACTGTCAGACAAAAAACTGGGAAGAGACTTTCTGATGACTGTGAGAGTGAATGTATTCATTGCTGGATGAGGAAAAAGCACAGACAGATGAAGACACAGGTCTATGGATGTTACAATGCCAACACATGCCTTAATAATGTTTGCAGCGTAAGAGAAACAAGCTACTTTCACATTGCAGAACAACACAAAGGCAATATGAAGATTACAGAACCAACAATACTGGAGTTCTCAAAGCTAGATACTAGCTAGATATTGTGAGCTAAGTCTCTGTTTTGCTGCAAAATTACTGCAAATTACAGTAAAAAGGTCTCCCGCTGGTAACACTCACTATGACACAGAAATAAAATTCTGTATTACATAAACATGGGAAAAAAAGGTTATTTTGTCCTCCAATTCCTCTCTCCTTTGTGTCTAGCATGTTAGCTATACAGTAYGTGCCCCTTAGTATACCTTTGTTCTGAATTTGCCTATTCTGGGAAAGCGATTCCAAGGTTTTTTCTATTGTGAATTATTATAAATCAGGATATATACATTGTTCTCCCCAGGTTGTCCAGCAACTAGAGCTTCAATTTATACCCAAAACCACATATACTACTGTCTTTCCAGGATAGATCCCACTGGCAGAGACATGCTTCTACACGATTTCTGTACCATGAAATACTTGAATAAAGCCCCAGTGGACATGGCTCTGCATGGCCCCTCCTTCATCTACATGAGCGCCTCTCCAGCACCATTTAATCTTGCATTACCTAGACAGCTTCTCCTGAAATCAGGTGGAATATTGTCAGACACTTCCTGGAAACAAGTCTTTAGCTCTTTATACTTCTTTCTGAAATTTAAAGAGCATTTAGAAGTTTGCTTCCAAATACTCAGGACTCTCTAGATAACATTATTTTTTGTTCCTCAGAGAAGATAAACCTAAGTTGCAAGTTCTGTGAACTTTTGCACTCATCACTGGAGCAGCAGGATACTGTATTAGCAGAACCAATGGTTGCTTTAATGCTTTGCACAAATAGCCCCTGACTAATATATTCCTGCTTAGAATCCTGCACATTTCACCTTGCTAAGCATCCYATGCTGGATCCACACGTGTTCTTCAATGCCCGGCACCTGTTCCCTTTTCTCAGGATATCACTTTTACCTAGTTACCAGGCTGCACAAACTCAGTCAAATACCTTGTGTTCTTCTTTCATCACCTGCTCAATAAGCTCAGATTTCATGGGTGGCTTAGAGTACTGGCCAGAAAGCAGGCCGTGTCCCAATTTAGCCCTGTAGGGAAGAAAGTAGCAGCATGGAAACAAACATGTGAGAAAAACAGAAAAGAAGATTTTTATTCCAAGCAAAAAAAAAGTTTACTGTCTTTGACGCCCTGATGAAACATCATTACCTGCAACTAAGCGGGCAAATCTTCCCATTCTACCTTGTGCCATATTTCACTTTCAAGCCCATGTAGAGATGTTCTTCTGCCCTGCCATTGAATTATTTAGATTCTATTTAACTTGACCAGGTAAACCACTGAGAAGTGTCACTTACATCTGAGTGTTGAAATCTTGSGTTGGATCAAGAGGAGAGTAGTCAAATATTCGTGGAAGGTTTCCCACRTACCTGGGCAGCAAGAACAAAAGCAGAAACATTCAAATATTGCAGCTAGATTTACTCAAGGATATCCTAACAGATCCTCAGCCCTCAGCAGTGATATATCAGCAGGCTTCCTCTGTGCTAACAAGTCAAATTTTGCATCATAGCAATGACTTAATCTATCCCTGGTGAATGCTTCTATCATGGAAAAATAATAGTAAAGAAATTAGGAAATGGATATTTAAGTTTTGCTTAGAAGCTTCTAGCTATAAAGGATATGGCTCTGTTGTTCATCTGGAATTTAAATTCTATTCCTTGATTTTGAAATAGCTGCAGGATAGTGTTGCTCGAAACCATAGAGCTGRGCTGAGAACCAATGTACTTTCCACTCCTAACCAACATCACCAAATAAATTCCAGATTTGTATCAGGACCAAAACATGTAAAAAGAATGTTTCTMTTGAGTTTCTTCAGAGAAACAAAGGCTAACTCCTGACAACAAACACTGAGGTATATATTGTTTTAGCCAGTTTGTTGGAAAGTGAAACATTTAGTAGCATGCTATSTGAGCATTGCTTCCTTTGAGCACAAGAAAAACAGGCTAGGTAGGTATGGCCATGTTGAAAGAACACATCYAATTTCTGCCTGGTCCCTCTTTCATCAAAGATCTCCACTACTTTGTTGATGCTAAGTGCTMCAGGTAACGCCAAGGACTACACTGTGGAGAACAACCTCCCTTAGTAAAGTCCATTTTGATATTTTTCRAAAATGCATGTAGAAAAGCTGGCACTTAATGAATCTACAGACCGTATTCCATATGGCTGACAAAGTMAACAAATACAAGTTTTCTCCCTCTTCTTCTCCAGAAGGCATTTGCTACATGAAAACCTGGGAGGCTCTCCAAAAACTGAAAGCCTTACTTCCAGCACACACACTACCACTGCTGTGGAATGAAAGAAGACTCTGAATTTTATTGCAAACCATAGACTGTCCTTTRTAAAAAGGCTTCTCTCCTTGGAGTGATGTGTTCAGTTTTGATCAGTTGGGAATATTTCATATTCTTCTGTGGTGCTTATGATGGATGACAGGCAGACTCAAACACAAACGCTTTTGYCCTTTTACTCTCTTAATTATTCAGTGGAAGAATATGCTCACACTACCCTTTTCATGAAATGAAATTTTTTTTTTTAATTAGAATTTTAATTAAAAAAATGCCTCTGATAGTTTCCCTCTTCTTAGCCAGACCTGTATGCAAAAGGTGCATTGCTTTTCACTAGCATGGATCAATATTAACATGTTTGTGCCAGTACAGTTTTTTTGCACAAATGACACTAGAGCAATAGAATGATTTGTGCAGGTATACGAAGGCATGGGCCAGTACAAAAAACCCTAATGTGATACTGATGATACCAAGATAAATAGAGATATGTACATATGTATATAAAAAGCAGAGACAGAGCAATCAAGTTTACAAGGTGGCATATGATTTCCCACCACTGAAGCTAAGTGAGTAAGTTCTGATTTCAAAGGCAGATTGGGTTTTGTGTTCCAAYCTTTTCCAGAACAGAACAATACAATCACTAAATCCTCTAAGCGGACACTGAACTGGCTGAGAGAGACTTGTTTGCAGGTGAGACAAAAATTAAAATACCATTTTGCTTAGAAAAATAAGAAATTGAGGAATGCAGAAGCTAGTGACAAGAGSTAGTTTGAAGCTACTTACGCTCGCTGGAACTCTGGGATGCTGAAAATGGCTTGCATGACAGCATTGAGGTAGCAGCTATTTCCCAGGTTCTTCATGCCAGTGTATCCTGGGCCATACATGGGCTTGAGTTTCATGCCAGCTTCCTGAATCACTTCCCATTCAGAGACTCTTGGTTTTATATCATTATCTCTCAKCCCATTCTCTGTCTGAAAGCAACAAGATATTTTTTTAATCTGTTTAACTTCTGCAACAATTATGCTGCTGCTATCATCATCACCAACTTTGTGATCTATACTCTAGAAAAGAAGAGCCAAACCAATGGGCAAAGGGAGGTAAACACTGCATGTAGAGGGGAACATCAGGGTCAGAAGGCTYGCAACTTGTTCTTCCAATATACCTCTTAGCTCTTTACCACAGATCACTGGCTCTTTGAGTTGTGACCTCAGTCCCAGCTGGGAGCTTCASTTCTCTCAGAGCTGTGACCTCAAGCCTCAGCATCAAAAGTCTGCATTTTTTCAGGTTTCATATTCCATTTGTAATGGCCAGGAATAGCTGCTGCTCTAGAAGCTGGTCCTAGCAAAGAAACCAGATGAAAAGCTGCAGATCCAAGAACTCTTCCCTTCTTTCAAATGGGAAAAGCCAAAATTTGTGATGCTGAAGTTTCTCCCCTTTACAGCTCAGCTTTAAGCTTGTAGGTACATAGCTTGTCCACAGCTTGTAGGTACAGGTCACTACAGTGACATGTACTGATAGCACTACTCCACTGCTTCACTAAGAATTTTTCAGGCTTGTCTGAAGACCGGAGGCAAAATCTTTGCAGCAGCTGAGACTAAGATTTCAAAGTTGCTGAGTAAAACAGGTTTTCCAGAAGGACTGCTGGATAAAAGAGACTTTTTATTCATGATGTTGGCAAGCAAATTAGTATACCAAAAATATTATTAGTGCCATGAAGGCTTTTGAAACTGCAGTTTAACTCTTCTCTAACATTTTAGAGTTGTTATTAATTTTCTCTGCACTTGGACAATGAAATACACTAAGCCAGTATCAGGTTTGTTCATTTTTAACAGTTTTCTTGTTCAGGTTCTCAAGTAGTGATACTAAGCTACGCGCTTCAGTGAAAAAATAAAAACAAAAACAAAAACAAAAAACCCAAAACTAAAACCCAAAACTAAAACCCAAAACTAAAACCCAAAACTAAAACCCAAAACTAAAACCCAAAACTAAAACCCAAAACTAAAACCCAAAACATGTGCCTTTATAACCATTCCATTCAGACTTCTTAGATCATTTAAACAGAACTGGAATCAACATCCACTAAAATACAAATTATTAAAAGGACTTCTCTACTAATACAGACCAGCAACAAGTTCAGGAACAGGACCCTTTTTGCCCCGGTCCCTTTCTAGTGTACTACACCATAGACCACGCTGTTTTCTAGACTTGAGAGAATGTATTTTTTCATTTTATAATGTATTTATTAACAAGACCTAAAGTGAATTTTATAACTTTGCATAAAGAACCTTTCAACCACTTTTTTACTTATCCACTGCTTAGCTTATTTTTGCTTAAGATTTGTATCTGTTTACACATGCAATAGGCTTTCCTTCACTTATTGTAATTAAATATTCTAGATATTCTTCTCTAATTGAATGAGGTTTTTCATCTTGAAGGAAGATGGTACATAACACGAGAAGCGAAACAWGTAAACTAAAGACTACAAAGGAACTCTTTTGGAAGGCAATTTTCAGATTTGAGAGTAATGATTCACTCATCTCAGACCTCAGAAAATAAAACAGGAACTGTCTGGCTGAACTTTACAAAACTAAATATTATCATAACAGTCTGAAGGAATCACACAATATAAGCTACAAATATCATTCTTCTCCTGTTTCTCTCCCATCTCCAATTAAACAAACAACAAGTAAACAAAAAACTAAATAAAAGACGTATTTCCTACCACTTGCATCTGCAGCATATCAATTCCATAGTGTGCCAAATGTTTTGCTATATGCGGATCTAAAACCGGCTCCTCTTCATCAAAAGAATAGACATCTACAAAAGCAGAGAGAAACAGATGAGCTGTAGTATCAAATATTATCCCTTCTCTTTGTTTACCAACACTGCATTCTCAGTACAGGAGTGCCTATACAAGATGCCTTATTCATATTCTCTAAGTTTAGTTACGACCAGCAGAAAAATGCATAGACACCCATATAACTCAGTAAATATCTTAAATGTTCTCAATACAATCACCTCAACTACTCTCCTCAGAAGAAATTACATGCCCTCACAGTATTAAAACATAAGAATATTTATAGTGATCATAATATTCCACCCCTCCACCTCACCCTCCTGCAAAATAAGAAATTTGAAGGGAAAACAAGGAACAGGGCCTGCAAAATTCTCAGATACGTGGCCAGTCCACGTTTTGAACATCGCAACAAGAGATTCTGTATTTTTGTGGAGCTACTAGATACAGGCAGACACATTAAACCTGTAAGTATATGGGGCCAGCTGACTACTGCCAATAGTATCCTAATTTCTAGTACAGTTTAAGGAAACCACTTATGCCCTTTTCCCACAGAAATGCAGGGAGAACTGAGAAATTCTTTATTAGAAATGAAGAGATGGTTATTGGATTGGACACCATTGGATTGGACTTGGAAGATTAATCTTGTGGTTAGGGAGAAAGGCCGATTTCGTGACTAAGGTGTCTTGCTTTATTGTATGACAGATCAAGATTTCCGTTCTAGCTCTATGATAGGTCCTTACGGCCTTAAGTAAAAGCTCATAAACATTTTGGCAGGGAAAAGTTCCAGCTGTGGAGGGAAGAAATATGTCTAGTGATCATGTTTTCATTATGAAACCAAGTTTACTAAATCCAACAGAAGGACAAAATGGTCGAGAGAGAAAAAAAAAAATCATTTTTAGTGTTTACCAAGCAAGTCCTGTAACAAAGCTGAGTCCAGAGCAGGTTTCACCTACTTGAGCAAATAACAATAAAGCTGCATGCATCTTGAAAGGATTTGAGTGATAAGACATGCACTAGTAAGACCTGAACAGGCCTTCCATCTTTTCTCTTCTCTGACCTGTTCCTCTGTAGTAAACAACTACTTCCCTGCTTTAGCCTCTGCTCATACCAAAATCCAGAATCCCTCTGCCAGTCTGCCTGCATTTCTCTCAGCCAAGTTTCCTTCATGCCCAGCAGAGTTTCTCACAGTGACCTTGCACCATATGACCAGATCTAGGCTGAGAGAGAAATCTTAGCCAGGAGAAAGATGAAACAAACTCAGGAGAAGAGAGCAGGARCGCAGATAAAGGCTGTTCACAGCACAAATGCCACTTCTGAAGGGTCCTTACCCTGCTCTCTCCTGGCAGCTACAGACCCTGGCTCTGACTCAGCCCATCACCTATGTAAGACTTTAACAAAAAGGCAGTCTCCTTGAAGTCTGCTAGTACCAAACCCACACTGAAATGATAGGCTGAAGGTTAGCCAAGACCTTAAAGACATAATGCAACTTCTAAAATTTACCAGCCCTATGAAAAACATTAAATCTCTCAAACCAGGGAATTGTGCTTTTGAGTCGTGCTGCCAGCTGCTGATTAGCCATCAGACCCTCTATTAACATTGGTCCTGATGACCTCTCTGGTATGTGTGTGGCTGTAGCTGCCCATCTGCTGGAATTCCACTGTGTGGTAGCAAGCGTGCCCAGAAGACATGACTGTTCATCCACACACAGGAGATCACAACATTCCCATAGTCTTCTGGTGAGGTCACAGCGCAGCCAAAAGATCCTGTAAAGTTCAAACACTTAATGGAGTGAGATTACACATCAACTGATCTTGGGTGACTACTTTCAATGTGGAAGCTTTGATTTCATTTTTCCTCAGCTCTGGCAACTGAAGAGAGAGCAGCCATCTGGGACTACTGACCCAGAGCAGCAGAAATGGAACACAAGACACACTAATCTTTGCTCAAGCTCAGCTCTTGTGTCATATCATATACTTTGGTACTTTCTGCTGTGTAGCCTCACATTCATGGGAGAGAGACAGAATTCACTTATTTAAAAAACAAAACAAAACAAAAAACAATGAGCATCAAATCAAAGAAAGAARATGAAAGCCCCCAAACACAGGTCTGTAGTGCTGTCATACGGACCCTGGTAGATAAGGAATGTAGACAAGTCAGCAAATGTGACACACAAAAGCTGCTATCATGAGAGTGAGAAAGGGGAAGAAGGGAGGAATATAAGGGGGAAACCCCCCCCCCAAAACCCAAGGAAAATCTGAGACAGACAACACAGAATATTATTAAACAGAGAATAATCATTTTTAGTCATATTATGGTAAGAAAAGAAAAATGACAATGCTACCTGTACTTCCTTTTCTTCCACAGCTCAAGATTCACACCTGTTCTGGCTGTGTAGACATCACTCCTTCCTACTTAAAGGATAACAGGCAATGGCAACACTGTCCCTGAAGAAACAAGTTGCTCAGGATCCCCCAAAGAAGTATCTGACAATTGCTGAGATTGGCATCCACAAAGCAACTCATTCAAGTACCTGTCAGAAAGGGCTTCCCAATGCCAAACCCCCATTCCATTCCTCAAACCAGTTTCAAACATGCAACCTCACAATRACTTGATATGAAATCTAATGGCATTGTCAAGAGAGGCAGCAGGTAGCACAGTCTGCCAAGTATTACTCAACCTGTTGAAGCGAGCAACTTTTCTGACTCTCTYGTGCATCCTGTCCAAGGTCCAAGAGTGGACGACAGAAGTTTGGTTCAACTTCTGCCCTGATCCCAAATCTGCTTGTTGACAGAATTCTACAAATCAGACTAATGCCCCAGAAATCTTTCATAATGTATACAACACAGATTTCTCAAGGAAACACAAGGAACTCTCCTCTGCTCCCTCTGTGTACACGTAGGGTAAGTGTCAGTGGAATACTGCCACCACCTCTTTCTTGTTCTTACTGGTGTGAAAAAGGAGTAAGTTATGATACCAGAGGGACTAACGCTTATTACTCCTCTACTGTCACCTCTTCACCTCCAGCCCAGGGAAGCAGAAACCAGACAGACTTTGCGTCACAATCAGCCACGAAGCCTCTTTCCTGAAGCTCATTTGTCATCCAGCCCTATCGAGAGGTTATGATGACCACTGCAATATAGACCAGGGAGAGAATAATTACTGAAAAGGAAACAAGGAGGGTTGGGGGAGGGAAGTCTTTTCTATAGGGAAACCAAGTAAACGTCATCCAGAAGAACAAAGGTCTGTGGAGAACAGCTGGTGCCCCTCGTTCAGAGGAAAGGATGACAGCCTGCCCTTTGTTATCCCAAAGGCCATGTAAGAGAGGAAGCAGCTGATCGGTGGGAGGCAGGAGGACAGCAGCTATAAGGAAACAAGTACTGCTGCTAAAGATCAGAAAGAAAAGAAAAAAATGGAAAAAAAMCACTAAAGAATATTCTGTTTATTTTGTAGATGCAGTTGAAACCTATAGCTGGGCAAATCCTAAACACCTTCAATAACTGAGAGATTCAGATAGAAATCATCCAAGAACAGGCTCATGCAAGGAAACAATATTTCATCTGGGAGAGAAAAGAATGAATTTTGCTCGGTGTTTCTGTGGCACAGCTGGTTGAATCTGACTACAGTCTCCTTTCCCTGACACCGAATAGCACTTAAAGATGAAAAACTCTCAACTGATGTGTGTTAAAAAAAGGGGCTGCTCTAAACAGCTATTTTTTCATCCATATGGTCATAAGCATTAAAAACAAAATATAATCATGCTATGTGTTCTTCTGTTTTTTATTTCTCTGTACAGCTGCAGCAATGGATCTCTTTGCTTATGACTTTTTCAGCTTCTCATGTTTTCACTCCATCTAATCCTCACACGCCATAATCCCCTCCACAGCAACACTGCAGAACGTCACACTCTGAGAATATGCAAACAAGGATATATCTATAGCTTTTGTCCCCTCTCAAGATCATCAGGCATTTTACAAATGAACATCACAGCAGCCCTATGAAGATGAGCATTCATTAGACTGAACAAAGTGTTACCGAAACAATAAGGAAAAACAGCATAGTTTCCAGTATGATAAAAAAAACATACATGCTGTGAAGGCCAGACTTTTCTGACTTAAAAAATCATTACCCTGTTACTGTTTCTATGTTACATAAGATTGAACCATTTGCCCTAGCAAATGTAGCAGAACTGAAAAACACTGTTTCTCCAGATTCTGCTGTTTCAAAATTCTTCTATTATAAATCTACTATTATACAAACCCAAAAGACTATTTACACCAAATATAAAACAGGAGGAGAAGAGCAGTTAAAAAAAGGTAAGGGCTTTCTCCAAATGGAGTGTGTGTCATTCCCCCCAGCCCCGATCAAGATTCACAGACTCACAGGGGTTTTTTTCCATATGACTCTCTCAAACATTTGCACTAGAAGCACAAACCCACTTAGTAATACATATTCACTGTTTGTCTCATGCAGAAAAGATACCCCATCTCAGAACCTGCCAGGCGGCTGACCTGCTCCATCAGGAGTGATGGTTCCCAACTTCACTGCCAGGGGATAACCTGTCTCCTTGTAGTGTTCCACTGCATGCCCGTTCCCCCCACTGCCATCAAAGAACCACTTCCCACACAGCACAGAACCRTCTGTCAGGTTTAGCCACAGATTCTCCCGCAGGTCACATTTTGAGCATTTCCAACCGCTGCAAGAGAAAATAGGAAGAAACAACAGAAATAAGTAAGGCAGGAATCAGTCCTGTATTTCCAGTTATGGTAGGTCAAACCAAACACACACATCCAGCCCGGAGTCATGCAAGAGAATTGTTGGCTGAGTTGCTGGCTTTAGTTCTGTTACTTTGGACTGTATTAAAGAGCCTACAATGAACAAACCTTATCACCCTCACCTGGGGGGAATTCTAACACCATTGTCTAACTGTACAAGTGTTTTGGCATGTTTAGATGCCTGTAGCTCTTCTTCCCAGGAGTCGGGTTCCTGCTTCCTGTAGGGTGATTTTGCGCTGAAGAGTGCATCACAAGCTATCGTCACCTGGAAGACAAATGTATGTCAATCAAAACCTAATGCGATTCAGTGACTGGACAGAACTTGGCATTCAGCCCATTGCTAACCACATACAGAACTGGATATCAGTAAGACTATTTATTTACTTAAACATGCATGTAATCTTCTAGATTGCAGTTGTTATTATTTTAGCAGGAGAGTAAGCACAACATGTACTATGTGAGCTTCCCTGGGACAAGCTGGCATCATAATAAGGGAAGGAATACAGGAGGTAAAAGGAAATCCAAGAAACAAAAACAAAGCAGACTTTTATAGATGACTGACACTCTATTATAGCTGGTTAAGAAAGGTATTTATGTAAAAACAAGCAGCACACATAAGAAAACAAAGCACCATCTTGATAAAAACTTAAGCAGGAGACAATTCCTATCACCACTTGCACACACTCACTGACCAGTGCTGGTAACTCTTCTATATTGGGTAATGAGATTTCATAGTGATCAGGAAATAGAACGAGTTTTGCTTCATCTTCATATTCAAATTCATCACTGTTGAGATCACTGTTTGTCTCTAGATCTGGAAAACAAGATGGGGAATGTCAGGAGACTGTCCCAAGWTCAGGGTTCCTAAATTGTGGCAGGGGTACCACTATGAAGCATTGCTTGCCTGGCATCAGCCCACAAGTTGACACTGTCAGTAGTTTCTTCTGGCTAGAAAAGTTTGTGAAATCCTGATCCAAACTGAAATCTGACCATCCTGCAAGAGGATGTTCTGACGACCAAAATTTCCATCTTAATCTCATCCCCAATCACAGTCATAGTTGATTTGGCCTCTCTCCAAGCAGTGCACTGTTGCAGACATCACATTCTGGGAAGCAGCTAACGAAATTGGGCTCATTTTGGACAAAATCAGGATGTAATACTGCTGCGCCTTTTACCCAGGATCTTGAAATGCCATACAATATGCAGACCAGGTCACACTACCCATGCCCAAATTGCAGAGCAGGAATAATGCACCTCTGTTTGAAACATGCTATGGCTCCTATCCATCTTGAACCGGTGGTCTTTCCTCCCATGAAGATGTCCATGGCTGGAAGTATTCCCTCATCTCATCCATAGTCTCAAATAGCTACAGCAGGTACAGTTATACCAACATTATCCCTCTCTTGCTAACTCAACTCTGTAAACAGTGTAACTATCTGTTTAAAAAGCACTTATTAACTAATAAATCTTTCCCTTGAAGATCAAGCCTTCCATAGTGTTTGTGTACACTCTCATTCCAGTGTAAGGATGACCTTTTTGCTTAATTATGAGCCTAGATCAAGCGATATCAGCTAAAATCCTTGTCCAGAAATAAGTGGACCCAAAGGGAAGCCAGGAGGGTATATAAGTAACTAAATGGCTAGTGTTTTTATCTCTAGTTTCATCAGAAACATAATTATCCTATAGTGACAAGACTGAGTTAAAATCTTGCTCAGTTCTTTCCAGGACAACTGAAAAAGTTAAGACCAAACATGTGCATGTTGTGTCAGACATTTCACAAGATTCAATTGCAAGACCAGCCTGGGCAAGGATGGGATATTCTGGATCCTTCTCCCATCTGGAGATGCTGGATCTACTGTATTCCGATGTACCAGATAGTCACTGACAGAATAAGGTTCAACCAAGAAAGAAGATGCATTAGCAGTAGCTGAAGCTGGCTCTTATTTTCACTCCAAGTACATGCATATACTTAATGAGTCACTCAATACTAAACAAGCATTGGCAGCAACCACTGCACCCTGAGAATGCCTGAAATCGCAAACGTATATTTGGGAGAGAGGTGAGGATGACAGAGGCCAGATTCAGAAAACTAAGCTCTCTGTTTACCCAGTGGGCAGTAACAGCCTGAACATCCTAAGTGATAAAACAAGTATCAAAAGATATTTTAACTTGACCTGGAAAGACCACGTCTCGAGAGGAACATAATCCAGTTTCCATTCAATTCTTGGTTCACCTGCTGCACCAGCCAGTCCTGAGGGGTGACAATACCCACTGTCAGTGACTTCCAGCAGCACGCCCTCTTTCTCAGCAGCAACCAACAAAAGCCCCTTCTCATCAGCTGAATACAGACACAAAAGCAAGAACTTTTTCTTATACTGAAAGCACGATATTTATAAAGAAAATATTAATTCATTACTAATTCCCTGAATCACACTATTTTCGTTAACGATCCCTTCTCTTACTGCAGCATAAGAGAGATAAAAAGCGACCTCACTTTACTCCAGGCTTCTTTCCCAGCTTGTATTACAATCCTGTGTTTTGATAAAGGAGTGAATCTCAAGAGATGCAATCTGCAACAGTAAGTTCTTTTGCTCTATGAAGCAAAGAAACTGAGTATCTCCAAGCTGATGATACATATGGCAATGCATCACACAGAATTTTCACTTAATGCCCAGAAATTTGATGGTGACCAGCATAGCAAAACCAGAAGTAGTGACCATCTCCTACATACGMCAGAGGTTCCTTAGAGAGGATAAAACTCAGTGTATGTTCAGACAGGTTTAAAGGCAGCAAACGTCTCCTCCAGGGCCTGCAGTCACACACTTCGCTCAGCCAGCAGAGGGAACCTGAGGACAGCTCACATCAGCCGCTGTTACCTGTAGACGTGTGTAAGACCTGCTGATATTTTCATTTCCTTATGATACCAACACTAAGTTTATAGTATTTACAATCCACTATATAGAAACTGCAATGATACAGTTGCCTAGGTTCAAAATTCAGACACACACTTCAGCTCGCCTCACAAGCCAGATAACAACAGCCACATAGTAGTGACTTTACTGCTGCTGACCTGACCTGCATTTGAAATAGTGATCCAGGCATGAAAGACTGAGTATCCTATTAGCAGTCATCTGCTGCCATCTAAGGACTTCACACACTTAAAAGCATCAGCCTTTTCTGTGCAATGGGTAAGGAAGGAAAGTTCCTTTTTACCTTCTCAGGCTTCATACCATTCATGTTACCAGAAATGCAGAAAACGATGTCCTGTCAGCATGGCATTCTGGATGTCTGACACATCGATATGGCAGCATCACACTWCTTATTTTAAAGAAAGACAGAGACAGCTTCATAACAGTTCCAGGAAAAAAAACATGAGGATTTAACAGGCATTTCCACTTTTGAAGGTGACCATGTAAAGCTGGTACACTTCGACTCCACACACCTACTCCCTCCRAATAGGAATTAAAAGGACCGCCAGTTCAGTTTCTCAGGGTTCAGATCCAGTACATAAGAGCGGAAAGGACTTCTAAGGTCACTGAGTGAAATCCTTGATACAGCAGATGACCATATAAACTAATCCCTTTTGTTGACTGTCAGACAGGCCCCTTAACGATGTCCAGTTGCAAACCCCCAAATCACTACTCATATTTTTAAATCTTGGCTTGTATGCGCTGAGAGCCATAGTTGCTAAGTTCACTAATAAGTTCCACCTGCATTATATTTTCTGTGTCTGTGCAAGGGCCAACACAGCTAAGARAGCATGAGCATAGATATAATAAAAACAGACTATTACTTCAGACTACATTTAGCCCAGACTAAATGAGGGCAGAGGTTGACACCGTAGCCACTGGGCATCATGTGCAGTCTACAGGCAGTTTCGAACTTGGATTTTAAAACTAGTGCAGAATTTGAGAGAGGAACAAGAGTAACTATAGGAAAGAGGAGCAGGGGGAAATCTACTTGCAAATGGAGCGTATTCGAYGAAAAATTACTGTAACACTAAAGACACTGAAAAATACGAACTTTCAAGCACTATACTTCATACAAAGCTGTTTCTTGGACAAGGATTTCTTCCAAGATGCACTGTGAGTAGAAGAATCTCTGGGTAAAAAAGGGTTTACTCAGTTCTAAGACTAAGCCACAAGACAACCAACCAGTTTGTAATCTTTTTAAAGAGCTGACAGCTTGGTGGTGAATGTCCACATGACAATGTTCCCCTTCTAGCAGACTAACAGCCTTATGGTGCCTCCTCAGAGCCCCAGCTAAGCACCATGGTCACTAAATCAAAGTGTCTGTAGGTCATAAGTGTTGTGTTGGAAAGCCAGGACGACAGGCAAAGCAAAATAACAGACACATTAAAACAGAGGCTCGACTGACGTTGTTATTTTGGGCAAGCGGTCAGTAGAGTAAATTTACTCCAGCTCACAGGCATCACTTTAGTGACGGTGAGAAATGCATTGCTGCTGAACTAACTGAAAACAGCAGCTGGAAGTGGAAGACAGAGTACTGTAAACCAACCCACTGGAGGGGAAGAAAAGGAGTGGATGTGCCCAGGTCAGATTTAGACAAGTTACCAACTGGCTGCACYAATATTAGTGATATAAGGAGACTCCAGGCAGGACCCCCAAACAGGATTTCCTGTGCATATGGATGTGTCTGTGTGCATATGAAAGGGAATACAAACATGAAAATTGAATGAGGATGTTGACTAGTGAGCCTACAACTAATTCTGAAACTCTGGAAAGACATCTCAGGAATCTGGGCTTGATCCTGCTCTCATTGAAAGCAATGGACAAATTTGTATTGACTTGGAAGTGGAGGACTGAGTCTTCAAATCAAATCATTTCTTCCTGAAGCCTCCAAATAATAATGAATTGCAGCAGCAGCACTTTGCAAACTATAAGCTATTCAGTTCATTTGTCTTCAGGCACATTTGAAACACTGACCTCATCAGATGAACCATATAAAAGAAGAAATTAAAAAACAAAAAAAAGATTCACTTTGCAATCATAACGTTCTCCTTTGTGGCAGAAGGAAAAGCAAAACTTTCTACTAGGGTCATATGGATCATTCACTACTTGTAGCAAGCAACTTGAATGTTATTTTACATCTCCAAAGCATTAGTATGCTGTTCTTATTGCTAGATATAGAGCTCACCCCTTGGATTTCTGGCASAGTCATGTGTTAAACAAGCAAAGCTAAACCACCAAAATTCAAATTCTTAACTATTTTGCTAGCAGCATTAGCCTTTGTTAATCTAGCCTAATTTCCACAGTTCTACCTAAACCAGCAAACTATTAAGACTCTATTAGTGTAAGGTATCTGCTCACCATTCTATACTCAAGTCAAGCTTAGATGGCAAAGCCAGAAAGCAACAGGTTCACTCATGGTCTAATCAGTTCCACTGCTACTGCTGAGGAGCATGCACAACTTTCCTGGGCTAAAATTTTAAAATATCCTCCCAAATCACAACTTCTCCATTCATAGATATATACACTTTATACGTGCTTACTTACATAAATATAAGCTTAAACCACTTGTGAAAGTCCTCTTCAGAAGCTTACCAAACAAAAACATCCTTACTGAAAGCGGGATGCTTTTTTTTCTGCTACTGGCTGCTATGAGATCTAGGAGAGCTAAGTGGAGCTGTAGTCAAATCCAGTACGGCCACTCTTATGAATGGTCTTTACACTTGGAAACAGTAGCCATAAGTGCATTCGCTATTGTAGGCAGGCATGTGCCATCCAGGAAAAGCTCAGCAAGTTGACATGTCCTCCCAGACTCTGAGTGAAAGTTCTCTCTTCCTTTCCAAGGCCTTCTCTGGGACCAGCTGTGTGTCATGGATACTGCTCCTCACTGACACTCCTCTCACCAGCCATACCATCCTCACAGATCTACGGACAGAGCTGATCATTTGAGTACTTCAAAACACTTACTTGATGGTCTAAGTTAGCCCTGACTTTGCTCAAAACAGAGCTCACACAACTTGCTGCACTGGCAGATACTGCTATGGTAACTAATCTGGAAGAGGACATCTGTCTACAGACAAGTTTTATGACAGCCACTCTGCCAGCTATGTTTAGCTTAGAGTCCAGGCTCTGGCATGGACCAACAGTTGCCCAGGAAGAGGGTACTAGAACAAGGTAAAAATGTGGTGATTCCTCCCTCAGTGTATACCTCCTAGCTTCCAGATAGCTATCTGGGCTTTTTTGTTTGGGGGTGTGTGTTTGTGTGTGTATGTGTTTGTCTGGTTGGTTTTGGAGAAAGAGACACAAGGGGAGACACCATGCAGCTGTGTTTTCTCTACTCAAAAGAGAAGTTCACTTCTTATTTATGAACCAAAAGAGTAGAGAACAAAATATAAAATGTCGCTCTACTCCTGATGTTCCACGTGATTCTTTCACTGCTGCTGACAACTGAGCTGACATTTTCAGAAACCATTTACGCCATCTCTCTCAGAACTACCTTTCTGAAGAGTAATAGCTAATTTAGACAACATCACTGGGCACACACAGTTAAAGCACTTCTCTTGTCTTCTTTGCATTTTTCAACATTTACTTCATCTATTGTTTAGTTATTCAGTAATGCGTTAAAAATCACTTTTAGATTTAATCTCTTAGATAATGTTAAATCAACCAGCAAACTCTATTTCCTCATTTTTCGATCCCTTTCCAGACCATTTACGATTGCATTAATTCTTCATAATTAGAACATTATAAAGGACTCTGCTGATAACTCCTGGGAGTAACAGGTCCACGGGGACTCTGCTGATAACTTTCTACTGTAAGAACTGGGCCTCTAATCCCTTCAATACAAGGATCTTCCCTCTTATTCTACTACCCCTTCTGACCAGGATCTTGTAAGGAAGATCACARTATATCCTGTTAATTGAATTGCTCTTATTCACATAGTCACTGAATACACAGGGGGACTACTACACATAGTCCCAGTGTATTCTGGCAGAACCAGAACCATTACTTCACTTTGGAAAATCCACAATGGTTCTTTTCTGTTCTGTCATGTTTATACAGCTTTCTATCAATTTTGATCCATTCTTTTTCTTCCAGATGGGCTAATATGAAAATTAAATTTAGTGATGATACTTTTCCTGGTCCCATCATGTCTTTTTTTTTTCCAAAACTGGTATCACATTTACCATACTGTTGCTGATTTAAACAAGAGGTTGCATACCAAAGACAACAGTGCAACTGTTTCTTACCTGAGCACCTTGTGAAGTCATAAGGAGCTATCATCTTGTCCCATCAATTAATTTCTTTCCATTTTAGACTGGATCTAAAACTTCCTTGTGCAACAGCCACACATATTGACAAGCACAAAATATCTTCAAACTTGCTAGCCCAGATAACAATGCAGTGAGGATACTGCTCCATGCATTGTGATGCAGTCTGCTTTAAACATCACCCCAAATCCCCTGAAAGTTTGCACAGTCTGAGCTGAAGTTACCATACCCACACTGCCTAGCAATGTCTAAACAATCTAGATTAAAGGCAGTTCATATATTTTAATGCACAATGTTATTATGCTTCCTGATTACACAGAACACTCACAGCCAACACCCTCCAGCCTTCTCCAAAAGAAAAGCAAAACAAAACAAGCCCAAAATCTAATGCACGCATGTACACACATGCACATACACTTTGCTATGGATCTTTTAATGTTCAGGGAAAGATAAAGCTTTCAGTTGACTGACCCAACCAGTCTGTGTTTCTACTGCATTTGCTGGATAGCAGCAGTGCTAAAAAGTAATCAGTGAGCATCCAAAAGATGTTTTCCCAATACTAAGGAGATTGAAAAGGGTTTAGTATCTTTAATAGCTTTACATCAAGGAGGATTATAAGAAGCAATGTAACAAATGCCCAAACTGGATTGACTTTCTACACAAAGCTTAAATCTCTGGGCCTTCAAGGAATTATTCAAAGACACCTAGAAAGACAGTGATGTTAGAATTACCCATTGATCATTGTCTATTCTTTTCTGACAGGATAAGTCCTAAATGGCAGGCTACATATATGGGCTGATAACACCCAGTTTGGTGCGAACCTCTACCATAGGTGCCCAAGGTCACAATGAGAAAGACAGAACTAAAACAACCTGTTAAGATGAGAAGTCCAGCAGCTCCGAACCAGTGAAGGTGATGTTGGATTAAGAAATAAGATGCCAAATTTTGCTAACCATCTCTGCTGCTGTTACATGCAAAATTATCAAGTCAGCTGACCTCTCTGTGCTTTCATTTCCTCAGCTATGAAGAAGGACAGGTTTTCTTTAAGCATGGCCAAAAAATAATAAAATCCGCTGAGCCAAAGAAGTGGATACAAAGTATTTGGACGCATGGAAGTACTATCTCAAGGATCAGAGCAGAGAGTTGATACCATTTTACTCCCAGCCAGCAGGGGCTGCAAAGAGGACTGCAGTAGAACAACTGACCAGATGAGACACATTTTTCAGAAGTGCATTAGGTTCCAGAACTGCTGGATTAAATGGTGATAGTTCTGTGTGCTAAATCCACCTCAGTGAAAGTGCACCACCTTCAGAAGTTCACCGGGGCCAGGACACTTGGAACTGCTGCACCAGATCTACTCAGTGGGAACAAAATGCTCATGTGCAAGGATGGAATTTGAGGACTCCAACATGGCACATCAGAGATACTATGCCACATACACTGTGTGCTGGCATACCACAATGACAGGAGCCTCAAAAGGTATGCAGTAAATCAGCAAGAATAAAATTTGGCCGTGCTTTTGTACTTCTTGTTTACACTGACATTGCTAACAGTGTACAACCATTGCTGCATTGCAGCCAGCTTTGTTTCTGAACCAATTATTTTATGAGCATCTAGTGACAAACATTATTTTCAATGTAAACTGACCGTAAATGGCATTTAGACCAGCATCTACGACTTAACAGTCTCTTCCTACAAAAGAAGTTTTATTTCTTTATGACTCATCTCGAGATTTTTTTTTCTCTCTAAGTCCTCCTTGCAAAACTTACTCCAGACATTATCAGCAACAATTTAATCGATCACAGTCTGCAAAGGCTTCTTAGGGACACATTCCACAGATCAAAGCAATTCCAAAGGGAGGCCATGCTATTGTTTCCCCTCAGCCATAAGAGCTGGCAATTGTAAAGAAAACATTTAACCTCTTCATTACCAGGAGAAAAGTTCACTATTCACTATTAATACAGAAAGAATAAATAATAGATGAATAAGACAAATACCACAAGTGGTGGGAGGAGAGAGAATATAGGCATTGCATCAACTTCCCCTCATCCATATTTATGAGGCCCTCAGGTTTTCTGGGTAATCTGAATCAATGGATATTGGATGAAATGGACATGGTAAGAAAACTGCTTTTCCATGAAGCAAGGGGATATAATTGTGGACATAACGGCATAAGAATTGGTTAGAGATACTCATGATATATATACTGGTGCATTCATTACAGGAGAGACCACGACATCACTTAAGAACATTTACCTGTATAACAACTTTGAAATAACAACCCTTCCTATGACCAGCTGCTGAGCAGAACAGTGCCACACTGAGGCCCTATTATATCTAAACATTAAGTATAGATAAACATTTTAATAAAAGGGTGCTTTGTGGATAACACAAAGAGAGAGAAGGGACAGAATTAGTCAAAAAACACCTAACAAACTCTAGGCTGTTTGAGAATAGTTGAGGGCCTACTTTAGATTAAAATATCACTGAATCCGCACCAACATTGCTAAGAATTGCTTATTTGTCTAGACCAACTTTAAAAACTAGAACCAAAAGTTTAAAAATATAACCCAACAGAAAAAGAAAACCCACGAGCCCCAAAGCCAGACACAATGGTGGACAGAACCCAAGTACACATGCAGACAGGGTCAGAAAAGGACTGTGTGAAAGCAGCTGTTCACAATACCTAAAAATAGATTAGCATTCCTCCTTTTTGGTAAAGCTCCACCAGATGCCCCTGGTACCTTCTGGAAAGAGAGAAAGAAACAATTAAAAATCCATCAAGTGAGACAACAATAAATCAGCAATAACCGTGTACCATCAACGATTTCTGACATCCAACTATCTGTTCATGGTCCTTCTATTAAATGACAGTCCTTGCTGATCAAGAATGTAAATCCTCTTCATTCACCTCTGACAATGGGATTCAACTCACCATTGCTTACTACCCTCATGGAGTGAGAAAGCCACCATCTGAATCCTTCATACTTTGCTCTGTTAGCAGTTACGCAGAGCATGTCTCATGGTCACCATGGGTGATCGCTGTTCTATCAACAAGTCAGGGATATCTAGCATCACTCAGACCTCTCACCACTAGATGCCCTACACTATTTCTTAATGATTAAGCTGAATCAGAGAGGGGAAGAAAAAGCTATTCATAAAAGATTCAATCCTTCATAACTAATTCCAGTATGACCACTTTGCTGTGATCTATTAGTTCAGCTAATTTTCTTCTATCCAGAAAAAAATGCCCTTTCCATCAGGATCCATGCCTACTTCCATTAAGAAGATCAATCCAAGTTACAACTATGCTTTCTTAGTATTAGAGCATATAGAGGAAACATGACAACACCCAAGCAATTGTTTAGAGGGGATTTTATTTTATTTTTAAATTAAACTCCACAGCAGAGAATAGTAACTTCCAAGTGACATTCAGTTTCAAGCACTACTTTCCCAGTTCAAAATACCTCAAACTACTAGGGGAAAAACACTAGTAGCTGAGGAACTGTAAAAGTCAACGCACTTGCTTCTTAAGCTATTTATTAACAGGCACCATTAAATCAAATCAAATTAAATCAAATAAGCCTCTGTGGCTATAATGCCAACGTGACGCACTATGTAGTGTATAATGTTAGTGTAACTGGCGAGGTTGTTAGGTGACTTTTTTTTTTAATAATAATATTGGGATACAACAGGTGGAGAGAAACCAGCCAAGAACCTGTCAGCCTAGGGCAAGTTCATGTGTGCCTCTGCTCCTTGGTAGGCGAAAGGGTCGCATATTTTGGGTGGTTCCCCTCACCATGTAAATAAAGCTCTGGCCAAAGCAGACTGCTTGAATCATCAGTGAGGTCTTATACATCATAGGAAAGTTTTCCATTCTTAGAAAGAGCAGATGCCAACTAACACTCCTTGGCTGCACTTAAGAACAGAACCTATTATCCATATATACAAGCCCTAGGGAAAGGGAGTCAGGGGTGCAACTCCAGCRTTAAAAAAAAAATTTAAAAAAAAAAATCCCTCAATGAAGTGAAAATAACAAGCAGAACATTTTTTTCCCTTAATACTACTGGAAAGGGGAAAGAAAGTAGCCAAGAATCCAAATCTATTTTAAAAAAGCAACAGCAAGATACAGCATAACCCAATTACAAATATATTATGAATAAATTACACATACTCCCAGGATTATAGCTTCAGAACTAAAAAAGTGTTGTCTCCAATACTAGGAAGCTCCAACTGAATTCTGATGTCACCAACCAGGATGTTGTGAAAGTCATTAAGACTAGAGATTTCAAAGAGGAAGAATTCACATGGAGTGTTTATCACTGCCAACCTGACATGAAATATTTCAGCTTGATTTTCCAAACTGCTGAATATATCTGAACTGGAATTGCTGATGCTCAATACTCCTGAAAAACCCAGAACTTGACAGTTTTTTACCTTGTTTCTCCACCTGTCAGAAATCACTGAAAATGTTCCCCATTCGCAAAACAATTTTGGCTTCTAACAGATGTGACACACCCAGCAAATGGGAGTCCACACAATGCATCAGTAGCGGCATTAAATTCCGTTTGTAATGCTTTTCGTACAAGGTGTCAGTGTAGCCTATTCTGCGTTCCCTTTAACTGCACCATTGCCACATTTTTTATAACAGGGCCATCAATGAACAATATCCAGGAACCCATCACTGTAGGAAATTTCATGCTTCTCTGCCCAGTGTTTTCAACAGGGCTGAGGTACCACTACAGCATCAAGCTAAAGCTCTACCTGGGGCTGAATACTACCTAGGCAGTTGTATACAACAGTTATACACTACAGGGAAGTGGCTGATCCAAAAATTCTGAAGAGTGAAATTCGGGGAAAAAGAAAAATAAAAAAATCGATTTTCTTGATATAGCTAAGAATTTTACCAAAGGGTGCTCCAGAACTTGCACTTGCGCACATTTCTGATGATTCAGCAGATGCCTCTCGTACTGATCTGCCACTGGCAGATACTCTAGCTCTACTTAAGCCAATAGGCTGAAGATCTGACCCTTATTTTCTAATTGAATTGTGACAAGATACATGACTCATACTTAATCCAAACACCTTTGGAAGCAAACAGGGATTTCTGCAGCAATGCAGTGCATTCTGCAAGGATGATGCCAAAGGAACCACAGGCAAGAATAGCAGCCTCACTAAAAGAATCTTAAGATAGCATATCCAATGCCTTTGCCTTTACTGTTTCCCACACCATCAAAAGTTTGGCTTAAAAAAACAAAACCACAATGCAGCATGTGCCAGACACTTCATAAAACTGTTCCAGTGAAGGCCTGATGTTTCACATCGCTCAAAAGAAAACACGGCTAGCACGTAAGAAGCAAACGGTCATGGTCAACAAAATCCACAGCCAAGGTAAGAGGAATCCTATCTATGATCCATGCTAGATGACAAAATCTTCACCTGTACTGCATAGTCAAACACTGTTTTCTACCACATGACCCAGTGCACCAGTGCGTCACCACCTTCAAACATAGATGTCAGGCCCCTCTGCTACATCATGATTCACAAGGAGAAAAATAGGAACCACTGAACTAGTTCAATTGAAGATGTACGCAACACCGAACAACAGTCGGTATATTTGTTTCTCCCGTTTGGAGTTTTTCAGCCCAATCTTTATCCAGGAAAGGAATTTTTGAGGCCTCATTTTAACCCCAGTTTACCTTAATATTGAAAATTCCCAGGTCACATGCTGGAAGAAAGTTATATACATGGAAAGCTGACAGGATTTCTGCCCACCTGTCTCTAGTTCTAGATATCATCTTTCAAGAGTGTTAAATTCACTCAGAAGAACTGTTGCTAAAACTAGAGTAGGCTCTCCAAAAACTCAGTTAACAGTGTGAAGGAAAATGTTGCTATTACCCTTACAAGGAAAGACAATTCTAAAGTATAACAAACATCATTAACATTCTCAACCTGGAAGACATACAATCCACCTTACTATAATTCTGATAAAATAGGAATACATCTACTGAAAATAAAATAAGTGGTCAGGGCACTTTACATATCTCAGGGCCTTCATCACCCAGGGGAAAATTGCTGTAGAATGAGAAACGTGAAGTATTTTATCCCACTCCAAGCACCTATTTTAAGCCCCCTAACTTGCCAAAAGAGACGGGGCTTAAGGGAGAGTGAGCTTCCATATAGCTCAGGTCAGAAGTCATTAACAGCCCTTTAAAGATGCCAGACAAACCACACACAAACAGATGTTAAAAAGCACAGGTTATAGATTACTGTTGATATATAGTGATATTATGGAAAAACAGTGAACGTGAAGTTTGTATGTATACATCCATGTGTGTGGGGGTGTAAGACTGAATGAGGTCAGTGTGTGGCTCTAGAATCCAGCATTAATTTAAGCTAAGCTTTAGATCCCAGGCCAGGTCAGTATTAGGGCTCATGCACARAAATCTTAGTATGAAAAGCAGTCCTGTCACCCTGAGATGAAAGCTCATATAAAAAAAAAATCTCAGAAGCTTCCAGCCAAATCTGAGCCAAAACCAGTAATTCCACACTTCAAAGGTAGGTTTCAGAAAAGTATTTAGTTACCTACAGTATGCACATAGTATGCAGACAATACATATGTGATACGCAGAAGCGTGTAGTGAAAAAGATCAGTGGAAGTCAGGCAACAAGCTGCCTTTAAGATCTGACTCTTTAGGGCTTTTGATTTATCTCAGAACTGAAGCTATAGGATTAGTTGGGATCCAAGCACCTGAATTTGATATCCAGCCCCAAATCTGAACATGTTCATTTCTGTCATTCAAGATTTCGTCTATGTCTGAAAAGCATTACTTAAACRAGCACAAGAGACCCAAGAACTGCTGGGGTAGTTAGTTGGGAAGCCACAAGTCTCACCTCTATCACATGTCGTTTCAGATGCAAATATACACACTGTCCTGTTTTCCGGTAATGCCTTTCAATATGTTCCCTTCCAAATCCCAGAAACGTGTTCATGCACACATAGAGACCTCCTTCTGAATCCTAAAAGGAATGACACAAATAGTTACAGGACAGAAGGAACTGAACAGGACAGAAAGGACTCAGCAAGCAGAAAAAACAGAGAATTGCAGACCCTTTCTGTCATCAAGCAAGCACTTAAAACATGGCTTTCATAGCACATTATGGTATTACATTATCAGTTCTCTGAGAAACTTCCACATCGTATCACAGTCTATAGAAACTCATTGAAATCGGTTACTTTACAACTACAGATTAGTAAGCATCCAAATTGGAGGTCTAGAAGTTAGTCTTGAAAAATTCCGCTTGAGTGTCCAGTCCATAGAGATTGGTAGGTGCAGAAATTTGTAAAGCACAGAAACAATGAAGCACAGACACTTGTTTGAAATAGTAGAACTTTTTTTGGACATCTAATTGCAAGAACAACATTCCAAATCAGAAGCACGGCAGAGCTGATGGTCCAGGGATTCAGCCACAACTTCTACTGTTGATCACAATCTTGTCCGAGAAAAACACATCTTAAGTGATCTTACAGCTCTTAGAACTGGCTAACAAGAAAATTGGCAAGTGTTTTGTGAACATTCTTCAGCATCTATCAGGGATTCTCTCTATTCATGCTTGGAGACAAGGGCACTACAAAGGAAATATAAAGATATATATCCTGGTACTGATCACAAATGCTGACATTTCTGTAATATGACCTTGCAAGAGTTCCATCACTTTTTGCTCTCCCAAAAGCTGGGTGTTGATGMTGGCTGTTATCAGGGTCTTCCTCCATTTTAACACTGCTCTCAGATCTCTCCTACATCATTCAGACTGCCAGAAGGACTTTCAGTCATCTGGTTCATTGGTGTTGGATCAATTCTTTAAGCCCTCTATAGCATGTATTGTTTTGAATAGGTGGTGCATAACAAAGATTGAGCCTTTCAGAAGCACTGTGACCYTCCTTCTATTGTGAACGTGTTTGTGCTATTGGGTAGCACAGAACATTTCATGTTAAACTTCCCAAAGAACAACATGAACTAAACTCATCCATAGGCACCTTAGAAGGAAATTAAAAAATAAAATAAAATAAAATCATTATGTCCAGAAACAAGTCAGGTTAGGCGCATATAAGCACATAATCACGTATTGAGATTTGTTACAGCAACAATTACTTTAACAGGATACCACCTGATAGTGCCACACCTGAAACACTGTCCTGGTTTCAGCTGGGACAGAGTTAATTTTCTTCCTAGCAGCTGGTATAGTGCTGTGTTTTGGATTTAGGATGAGAATGATGTTGATAACACACTGATGTTTTAGTTGTTGCTAGGTGGTATTTACACTAGTCAAGGACTTTTCAGCTTCCCATGGTCTGTCAGGTGCACAAGAGGCTGGGAGGGAGCATAGCCAGGACAGCTGACCCAACTGACCAAAGGGATATTCCATACCATATGACATCATGCTCRGTATATAAACTGGGGGAGGGGGCTGTGGATCAGCGATTGCTGCTCAGGGACTGGCTAGGCGGTGGGTCAGCGGGTGGTGAGCAACTACATCGTGCATCACTAGCTTTGTATATTCTATTACTATTATTATTATTACTACTACTATTTTACCTTATTTTATTTCAATTATCAAACTGACTTCATCTCAACCCACGAGTTTTCTCACTTTTACCCTCCTGATTCTCTCTCCCATCCCACCAGAGGTGGGAGAGTGAGCGAGCGGCTGCGTGGTGTTTAGTTGCTGGCTGGGGTTAAACCATGACAAACACATTCAATACAGTAAACCAAGAAGTTGTCTCCTGCCTGGCCTACCTCTCTTCAAGGCTCTTCCAGGCAGGAACCTCCCCTCTACCTCTGAGCCCAGCCAGGCCTCTCTCTCAGAGCAGGCACAAAGCTGCCCATCCTGCTGTGCCAGCCATGGCACGAGTTAGGCTCTCTCCAGTCCTGTGGACTGGAACAAGTAGCAGAGGGCAAGTCTGACAGAGATCATGGCTGATCTCCAAYATTTTCCTAACCAGCACCAGGTTAATACACCTTATTCTCTTCCAGAAAAGGAAGTTGAAGGGCTAATAGTGTTGAGCAGTTGTTGCTCATTTGATACCTGCCATAGACCAGCTAGGGCCTGACAAGTCTCTTCCCTCCCACTACTGTCCCAAAACCAGGCTTGAATGTGCCACTCTAAACCCAGTTAATTCTCCCCAACCTGTTTCAAAGATTGGAATTGAGTATGTATGTAGGACTTGAAGGAATCTAAACTTCCAGCTTACCTACAGCCCTCATCCATACTCATATGCTGATCTTTCAAACATGCTCATTTTTATCAATATAACTGAAGCCAGAACTGAAGAACTGCCTCAAACACCAATAAATACTGGTACTTCCACAGCGGCCAGCAGAGCCATGGAGCTGAGGAACAGAACATGAAGAGAGGCCAGAGAAAGATGTTTCACCCCAAGACTTTAGAAAATATCCATCTCTTCTGCTTTTCTTAAAGTGAACCAACACATACAAGCGTCAGCTTTTCAGATTTAGCTGRAAGATGAACATGTAATATATAACTATATAGTTATACAGCTGCTGCTTTACCTACCACAAAAGAACAAAAAATTGCACTGAGCATTCCAGGATTCAAATATGCAAACATAGCTCCTTTGAATTTGAAATACTCATAGCCTTGAGAACAGAGCTGATATCTACAGTTGTGCTCAACAGTAACAAAGTGGTTAAAAGAAACCACCTCTGTGCCTGGGAAGACCATGGAACAGAGCATGGAAAGCTGAAAAGTCCTTAACTAGTGTAAACACCACCTAGCAACAACTAAAACATCAGTGTGTTATCAACATCATTCTCATACTAAATCCAAAACACAGCACTATACCAACTACTAGGAAGAAAATTAATTCTATCCCAGCCAAAACCAGGACAACCATTGGAGCGGGTCGAGAGGAGGGCCACAAAAATGATCAGGGRGATGGAACGGCTCTGCTATGAAGAAAGGCTGAAAGAGTTGGGGTTGTTCAGCCTGGAGAAGAGAAGGCTTCGGGGAGACGTYATTGCAGCCTTTCAGTACTTAAAGAGGGCTTAAAAGAAAGATGGGGACAGACTTTTTAGCAGGACCTGTTGCCACAGAACAAGGGGGAATGGTTTTAAACTAAAAGAGGGTAGATTTGGACTAGATATAAGGAAGAAATTTCTTACAATGAGGGTGGTGAAACGCTGGCACAGGTTGCCCAGAGAGGTGGTAGATGCCCCCATCCCTGGGAACATCCAAGGTCAGGTTRGACGGGGCTCTGAGCAACCTGATCTAGTTGAAGATGTCCATGCCCACKGCAGGGAGGTTGGACTAGATGACCTTTAAAGGTCCCTTCCAATCCAAACCTATTCTGATCCTATAAGAAAACTCCACATCTGGTATTCAAAATATTCATAAAATACAATTGTATTTAAAATGTATTACATTTATTTTAATTTCCACTACTCCTTCCCAGATTTATCTACTTTAAGACCCAATATACCTTTGCTGTCTGCTCTTATATCCTTTATTCCAAATCCTTTTGCATTTTCTCCTTCTGTGAGAAAGTCATGGACGTGTCCTCTACAAGAGAATCCTATAGGTACCCAGCCTAAATAAAAATATATAGTGTTGTCACTCTAGGGTCTCAGGAACTTTGTTTACAATTTTGTTTTCTTGGAGACCATTCTCTCTTTTTCTGGAGGGAACCCAAGAGACCATCAAACCTTTTCTGACAAGCAGCCTATGACAACAATCTGACACTTTCAATATACAAGCTAAATGTAGCATCTGAGTAAGTTGGTTGTGGTTACTAACAAAACAGTTATTTCTCCTGGAGAACGCAGACAGACTATTCTCTCATGTAACTTTGAAAGAAGTGGACAGACTGTTCAAAAGCCTAAAAGGTCACAGCAAAACAGGGGCACGTGTGAAAATGCCACCTTTGTAAAAGGCTATATAAAGGATTAGGCCCTGGTTTGGTGCTCAAAGAACACTCAACTGTGATCTCAGACAGGCTTTGTGCTGGTGAATTTAACCCTACTGAGCACAAAACCAGTTCTGGAAGGAACAATATTTTACGTAGGCTGTGGCACGTAAATCTTTGTAATCAACATTCATTTTAGATACGTGTGAAAGTTTGTGCTGGAGGAAGGCAACATATCTAAAATACTGAAGACACTATTTTACACCAGAAAAATATAGCTTGTCCTGAGAGAAAAAAAACCAGGAATTTTACCTGGTTTTTTTTCTCCCCTCTCTCTTGCCACAGCACGTAGTGGGCATGTAGTGTGAAGTTTAGGATAAAGTAATGTATAAGCATTGCCTTCCCTTATTACTCCAATCTAAGGACATTGTTGGGGCAGAAGCTTGTACTTGCTGCTCAGGCCTTGATCACTACCTAGAAGGCCACTCGAGAGTAGACTTGTCTTCTTGCCCTCTAAGCAAAAGGAAAAATGATTGCTCTTCACTGTTATTTCTTCCTATTCTTTGCTGATAAGGTGGTCACAGTATGACAGGTGTTTTATTGATAGGGAGACACAGAGTCCACACCAGGGAGAAAAGTATTAAAAAAAATATCTCTTCTTACTTATTTAGATAATAATTCATGTTTTGCAGAGGTAAGATGAGGAAGGAAAGGGACAGGGAATCCACAGTGAAAGAGAGCTAAAATGCAACAGAGTTACTTCTTCTCAGACCTGAAAAACAGAGCAAGAAAGCTGGTAGATGAGAGGTCTGGCAAACACAAACGCCAGTCCACAAGGAAACAGASAGAGATCACCACCTCACCTCTCACACGCTCATGGCACCAGACACTAACAGCTTTCAAACACTACTAACCTGACCAGGATTTCAACTAATGACTTGTATCCCATTACCAAACCCCTAAACCATTTAGACCCTTCAGGAAAATTTAGGGTTTAGCAATTTCAACTCCTGAGGTAGCTCAGACAATAATGAATTTATAAAAACACAACTGCTGTGGTGATCTACTAACACGGCAAGCAGTTACAGACTTGGGCACAATGTCTACTATACAGGTGTTGGCTTTAGATCCACTAGAACAATAGTAAAACTTGCTAATATAGGTATCAGAGAAGAGAGTAAAATGGCACCTCGAGTCTTCACAAGTCTCCATACCCAAATATAAAGAATGAAAAGTTTGTTCATCCTATCACATATAAAGTAAAAAGTGCCAGTTATGACAGAGGCTCACTGGCTCCTCTGTCCATTCTGCCATGGTTTCCATGAGAGCGTTTCCCTACAAAACCCACGACCATACAGAACTGTTACAGGCTCTATTCAGAGTGTCTGTTCATCAGGAATCACCATAATTAATCTGGCTGTGGTCAGAAGACTCTTGTTGTATAACTACAATCCAATCTTTAATATATTTTGAAAAGTTACAGGACCATCCCTACCATACACATATTGCACTGAATCCCACAACAGTGTAACTAAATGACAGAKACTTTATTTCAGGACAGGCTTGAAAAGAATAACAGAAGTTTCAGCACCTAATATTCATCTCAACAATACATAATAATTTACAGTGAGGCTAAAAAGAAAGCCTGTCTCTCTGTCATGCACCAGTAGTACCTACATTGAAAGAAGGAAAAAAAAATAAACAAACAAACAAAGCAAACCACAGCGAACCAAGTGAACACAATAGCACATAGAGATGGCTCCAGCAAAACAAAAAGTTCACTTTCAGGTTTCCACTGCAATAAATACGGTAACTTCCGGAGRGGGGGGGAGAAGAAAGGGTGGGGATCACCCAAAAAATGTGTGCCAAAGGCCAGGAATATATCTAGCCACATTCAAAAGGAACATGGGGTATGAACACTGGCATAAGTCTGCCTTTTAGACAACTGTCCTCTGTCACCCAAAGGTGTCAAGAAAGCAATGGTGACAAAAGGAAAGCAGAAAAGGAATGATAAGAGAGTAAAATTGGGCATCTGGTAAAGAGGAGGAGAGAGAGAATCAGAAAAAGGAATGGAACAACACGAGCATTGATGTGAAAATACATAGCARTGAAGAGGAGTCATGTATTACTGGAACTGGTGAAAGACAAGAGAGATGGGAAAAGAGCTGGGTTGGGCAGGGAGAGAAAGGACAAATGATCAGGCAGCAGGAAATAAATACAGGGCTTCTAATAACTGGACTGTTAGCTTCAAGTGTGAAAGAAATCCTTCCCCCACCCTCCCTTAAAAAAAAAAAAAAGRGAAACAAATATCAAAGTTACTATTTATTATTTTATCACACTTTGTGACAGCAACATGCAAAATACTGAACAGCTTGAAGAAAGTACACGTCACTGAAATCAAAAACATATCAGGACTCTGGGGTTCTGGTGTTATGTGGACAACCAGATAAAGTTGTAACAGTGATATTACAGTTTTGAAAGGTTTAAAATCCTCCGTGTTCTGGGCGAAATGCCAACTACTAGGGATGGCACTGGATATTTCCCTACCAGCAGATTATTTCACAATTGCTTAACAAAGATGTCCAGTATCTCCGTTGTAGCTTCTAGATGGGCACATGGACAAGGCCAACCCAGTACAGCACTTAAAACATTTCCTGGGAAGAAAAAAAGCTGCGTGGGCTAGTCAGTCACTAAAATGAAACCAAACCACCGTTCCAAGAGGTGGACTGACTGCTCACTCKTGTGTAAGTCATAGGCGAACTCCAGAGCAGGGCATACATAATTCCAAAGCAGTATCTTGTTCAAGTCACATTCACAGGCAGGATCAAGGCTTCGCGATAAGTGAGCAGATACAATGGCAAAACTAACATTAGATCGTGAGTACTTCTAACCTGCAACCAGGAATACAGAACTTCCATTTATCAATCAACAGTTTTGGGTCAGATTATCCAGGTGCAGATAGCATGGGCTACTGATAGAGATGTCTCAGATCCATCACAGCTTACTTCCTAGCTCAAGCCCAGTACYGCAGCTCAAGCAGTGCCACCTGTACTGCTTCCATGGCAGCTTAGATTTAGAGAGAGCCTGATAATTTTTGCTTTGTGCAGAGCCCTAACTGTRCAATTCTGTTGGTCACAAAGACAGCGCTGTGCTTTCAGAACAGAAAATCTAGGGAGAAGTTGAGAGGAAGCCTAATGGTTCCACAGGGATTCAGCAGAGCTCCAGGGTTGTCCGTCAGCATCTCTGGATTTATTCTCTAGMACTCCAGGTACCTTACAATCAAAGTCTTTCTGCTACCCAAAATATTCCAGCCCATCATTACTCTGGATAACAGGATAACTAAAGTTTGCTCAGTCACAGATATAGAGGGAAAGGCTAGTCAGATCCAAATTTAGACCAGACCCACAGAAATGCACAATGCACACACACACTGGTTGTTCTCTAAAGCTGCATAGTTAGTTCTCATTTGTGAGCCACTGCAGGCACAACCCTTACTGATTTTACCATTCTCCAACTTTGGAAGACCATTTAGTTAACCTTAGTGTCCTGGTGCACTCCCTGCCAGTAAAAACTCRCCCATGGGACAGCTTTGGTATCTCCCTGTGATGCAAAAGTACAACACTGCTCTGATTTTTCAGGTGATCACCCACCACCAAGCAATTCACTGCCTCAATAATTTGGAGGTCATTTTGCAGCTAGGCCAAATCTGTTGTCTGGAGTATTTGATTTGTCTTGGTATATTCAATCCTCTTACTTGTTTTCTCACTGCTGCTCCTGTCCCATCAATAAAAACAAGATACCAGTCTACCCCCCCGCAAAGAGTGGCCCCAGTGACTTTCTAATTTTATTCAAGGAATATTGACCAAAAGAACAGCCAGATAGGAGGTACTTATTTCTAGAAACCTTCATGCAGCGTGGTCACTGATGTCCTTTGCAAACTGCAAACTCTCAAGGATTTCAGTCTCAAACGTACTGTCCAATAAACAGCCGAGCATCAGCACAGTTTAGCCTTTGGGAATTGTCCTAACATAACCATTACAGAGTCCCCGAGCCACAAAAATGAAGTCAGCAAGATTCACAAAGGAAGCTGTTGTCAGCAGCAAGGTTTTCCAAGCTTTAAAGCTGCTCAAACAAACACAGTCCTGCAATCTGCAGAACCAGACTGCTTGGTCCTGTCGCTGTGTCGGACTCATGACCCGTGCTGTAGTTGTAACCAGTGCCCTTCRTGGGGAAGGCTTCCCCATCCATCTACAACATGCATAGCCTGCATGTAAGCCCTTCTTCTACTCCAGTTTATATCCCTTTTCTAGCAGTTGCCTCTCCCTTGGATGCGTCTGGTCTAAAATGATCAGAGGTCYTTGAGACAAAGAGCCTATTAAAAGGTGGAATTTCCAGCTGAGTACTRTACTTCTGTATAAATAATAATGAAAACAAAAGATTATATAAATGCAACCTTTTTGCCTCCTGCATTCTACTGRACACAAAGTCAAACTCATCCGCCAAAAGAGGAAGAGAGGTCACAGTAGACAAAATAGGAGAGAAGAAACCCACATCACARCGGCACAGATACAGAAAAACAGTCACCAGGAGGGACTGTGCATCAGATTTGAAAAATGAGAGGTACAGGTTTTCAACYGTCAAACTGTAGGGAAGCGGTAGGCTACCATAGCAGTTGAGCCAGTCACTAGAGGGAGCGACATTCAACACTGGGCCGTGSATTGTATTTTTTAGGCAGCCTTCCTTCCCTTCTCAGTTCCCATATAAAGAAAAGAATCAATAGCCAACTGGAGTAGCAGCCCTCATCTGGGAAATACAGTTTTTCTAGAAGCCGCCAAAAACCCAGAAAAGTCATTAAAAATTAAATCCTAAAAAGGTGTATTTTCTAATGTTATGAGAACAAGCAAACTAAAAAGCGTCACTAGGGCTTTTAAGTGCACAGGAATTTGCCTCCTGTTTCTGCCAAATTTCCTGGAAACTAACCCTAGTATGTTCTGTTGGAAATAGGCCAAATCTAAGGACATGAATTTCTCATGTCTTTAGTGGTCTTTCTAACAATACTACCTTTCTGACAAGATCATCATGTTACGGTTAATCCACATGGAAGAAATACACTGAATATCCACTTGTACCTCTCCTACACTCACATTTCTGAAACCTCTCAACTAATGACTCTCTTTGTAGCAAAAAGGCGCCATTGTTCTCAGATCTTCACCCAGGGAAGTAAGATTTAACACTCACGGGAAGGGAACAGTGAGTCAACYAATTTTGAGAACAATCAGTGAAGCTGCCTGTAACCACTAGAACATGAATCTTCAGTGACACTACACCACTTAAACCTGGACAAGAGGACACAACTGAGAGAGTGACAAACAGGTCCACAAAAGCCAGGTCTCGCAGCCACGTTAAACTTTGCACAATTGGAAGTAAAAGATGGAGCCACTCACACCCRGTACCTCATTTTCTTTGGCACCCGCTGACATGAACAGCTCTGGTTTTGACCATCCCACCTTTCTTGATCCTTTTTAAAATTGTTGTGGAATCTTTCTCTATAATAGWAATACTTTGTACTCTAATACTCATAGGTCTGATGGTGTATTTAGTGTATTTTAAAGATCAGAACACTTACAGGGAAAGTAATAATATACAATTAATATAGCTAAAGAAACTTGAGTATAAAGCTGTTGTGTGACTAGGTATGTCACTTTAAAAGATATAGACAAATACTCAGGAAATTCACTTCTTTGGAGAAGAAAAAAAAAGAAGCGTAAAGCTTGAGAGACAGTCTTATGCTGTTAACAAATGAAACTACTGAAATAAGATATGGTATTGAAGAAAAGTGACAGAACAAAACATCTTGCATTGAGTTGACTCCAAACGGAGACATGCTGAAGCTAGAATTGTAACAAGGAGTRTATTTAAAATGGCAAAATAAGATGATGTGAGGAAATACTAAGAAATACTAATACCGAGAAATAAGCTTACAAGAAAAAACACCTCCCCCATCAAAAATGTAATCTGGAATTTTACCATGGATAATAAAACCAAGAGCATGTTTTTCAACATTGATCATTTGCTTTAATATTATAACAAAACAACCAACCAACCTGYGTACCTTCTTTCAAAAAGAGACAGACAACTCTATAGGAAGAGGCTCGCTYAGGTTATGTATAACTAATGTAAGAAAATAAGTCACTAAACCAACCTAATACAACACATACAGAGATAAACATCTCCTTTTAGTCAACAACCTGACTGTATCCTTTCACTTTCCTTCTGAATGAAAGACTGTTAAAACACAGTTTTGCTATTTTCAATTTGTAAATGACAGTGTTTTAYCCAAGAAAGCACACATTTGCCCTTTAGAATCATCATCCTAGAGACAATATCCAAGTATCTGTTAGATTATATGGGAATAAAAAATAAAATCTGAGACAAGTCTTTTGCCCAGCTGAGCTGAGGAGTGGTATGGGCTGAACAGCCGTGGAAAACAATAGAAACTGAGACTAGTTTTATTTTTACTGGTACTGCATAGGTTCAGTCAAGCCTTTTGCCCAGTGAATGCCTATTAATGCAATTTAAACAAAAAGCTTTAACAACAGAGGGCAACATTTTCCAAAATCTGAAATAAAATCAAAAGGATGAAATGTTTTTTGGAAAAAAAAAAAAAAAACCACACCTGGCGATTCCAACTCCTTTTGCTACTTTTATACATAGTTTCTGTTAAGTTAACTTAAGTTTTGCTCAAATGTTTTATGTTTTGTTCAAACATATTGTTTTGCTAAACACAGCTTTTGSTGTGTCTACTTGAGGCTTGTTGGGGGTGGTGGTGATTGGTGGTTTTTTAATTTGTAGCAGTATTTARTATCCCTTCCTACGGTTAACAGAAACTTTTTATAAACCATAATGTCAAAGAAGCTTGAAAGTGTTACTAAAAACATCAACGTGTTCACCTGAGCAGAAATTTGAAGGAAAGACTGTAGTACRTTGATTTCCCCTCCCAAAACCTTATTAAGTATATAATGCAATTAGCGCCTCTGCAGTAGAGTCTGATTTGGCAGTTCTAATCAGACTGCCTCCCAGTACAGTCAGAGCTGCTGGGTGACACTTGAGATCTGAAGTGTRGGTAAAAATAACCACTGTTCAACAAGACATGATGAACACCAGACAGCTGAATCACCTTTAAAACCAATTTTGATTTTCTGTATTAGAAGGAATTATCAAAGAGAGGGGGATAAAGGATTCAAAAATCTGTCTGAAAGGTATCTTCCATTGAATATTCTGTAATGTAAACCCTGAGCTTCCCTTTGATTGCTGGTATTGACTTAACACCAATATATAGTGCTCWATCACCTCTGGGAAACTTCAGCTTCATGTAGAGTAGCAACTTTTAATAAAATTTCAGCTCCATTTAGAAAGTGTAATTTCTAAGCACTTGTTTCTTACACAGCATTGACTGTTACTATTTATGAAGGCTTCCAGTATTATCAAAGTTAAAAATGAGTTAGGCCCCAAATCTGCCACTGAACACACGCAATCTGTGGAGCTTGTGGACGTTTTGCAAGACAGCTATAACACCATAGGAAGTTTACTGTACGTCAAACATCCATTTAACAGCAAATGAAACAAGCTAGTGGGGAAATACTAGAAGTTCGTTGAAGTCCAATGACGTAACTGAAACCCTGGGAGAGAAAGTGTTTCAAGAGGACTTTCACACTGATTTTCAGGTTGAGCCTTTACTTTGGAAGCTTTCTTTGAAGATTTTAAAAAGGAGAACGAGCACCGAGACAGTAGGAAAGCAAAAYGATTGGCATCTGCTAGCCAAAATACGCAAACAAGAGGGCCAGCTACTGCCCCTTTTTACTACCTCGGTGTGAAAGTAAAAACAAGGGCTCCCGGGGGGACCCGGCAGACCTCGGACAGCCAAAGCCCATTTCCCAGCAGGCAGGAAAGTTTCCCAAAACCCGCAACATCCCCTTGTCTAAGCAACCGCTTCAGACCGCTGTAAAGAGAAAAATAAATAAACAAACGAACTAACGAACACCGCTACTGCGTACGAGCCGGCAGCGACGTGCMGTGAGGAGCCCCGACCGCAGCGGACCGCGCACCGGCCGCGCAGTGCGGGGGCACGGGGCAGGGCAGGGCCCCCACCCCGCCGCGACCCCCACGCGTGGCGGGGGAGGCAYTGCAGCCCGGGCGGGGAGGGCGAGGGGGAAATCTGACTGCGGAGGAAGCCACGGCAGGTGGAGGCAGGCGGGCTGGCAAAGGAAGGGATGGGGGAGATTGTGAAGCCTGAGGGGGAGGCAGCGGCCCGGGGAGAGGGCGAGGGGCTGCCCTCGGAGCGGGGGGTGCAGCGGGGAGCGGGGAAGGGGCCGCAGGAGGGGCGGGTTTGCCGCAGGGCGCCGGCTAAGGGCAGGTCGGCAGCCCGCGGCGGGGAGGGGGAGCGGAGGCAGCCGGAGGCGGCTTCGCTGCACTCACGGGCGAGTCGTAGGAGAAGGCACACTCCGTCTTGTAGACCCGGTCCCCTGACTTGGGCACCCGGATCGTGGGCATGTAGGGGACGAGCAGCTCGCCCAGGTCCCCGGCGGCCATCTGCGCATCGCCGCCGCTGAAGAGCGCGGCCCGCTGCATGCTCCCTCYCTCCGGCCGGCCGGCCGGCGGCAAGCGGGCAATGCGAGGGCAATGGAGGCGGAGGGCAGCAGGGCCCGGGGCAGGGCGCGGCGGCGGCGGCAGCGGGTAGCCGGGCCCGAGGGAGGGGAGGGGGAGGGAGGATGCTATTTTTAATCCAATGGCAGCGGGAGCGGCACCAGCTGCGGCAGCGACGGCACTCGGGGGTCCCGACGAGGGCGGGAGGGAGGGGCAGGGCGGCGGGGGCGGGCCGCGCCCAGCGGCCCCCCGCGGCCTCCGGCCGTCCCTCGGCGGCGAGCGCTGAGAGGTGCCTGCGGGGGCGGCCGCGGGCTGAGGGGYGGCGGGGCCGCACTCCTGAGGTGATTCCCGCCCCGCGCGCGTGCCACGGGCGACCGTTAGGTGGCAGCCGGCGTCGCGCGGCCGCCCCGCTTCCCTGCCGAGGCCCCGCGGCCGCGGGAGCCGGCCGGGGCTCCCCCCGCGGGGGTGTGCTGGCAGGCGGGGCGGGAGGGGACCGCGCACGCTTGTTCACGCGTTTTACCAGAAAAACCTTCATTTCCACGAGAGCAGGGTGGAGACTTCGTCTCCTGGTCTCCCTGTGTAGCTCAGAGCAGGTTCCCCTTTGACCGGTAATGCTCTGCCACAGGCTTTTTTATTTAAGCAATTAAATACTATATATATGTATTAATTCTCAGCTGCAAGGATTTAGTAACTTCACGTGCCTAAAATAAGGCTTTTGACTGCGAAGTCCCTAACCTATAATTAACTGCGGGCAGCGCCCGTTGGGTACGGGTGTCTCCTGGCGCGTACGAGCGAGCCCGTCACCGTCCCGCTACAGGCGGTGCTGCTGTATGTCGGCCCCGGCCTTGGCGGTTCGTCACCTGCCAGGGCAAGCAGAACAGGGTGGTGCGGAGGGACGAGCTGTTGGGATACAGAGCGGGAATGCCCAGGCTGAGATGCCCGAGGAAGCCTGCGGCAGTGCCAGTAGCCAAACCCAGATTTCATGTCTTGAAGGACAATACCTTTAGCTTAAAATGAACTTTTTTGGCATTTGCTGTGTTTCTTTTTGCTTTTCACTTCRAAAGAATACTGTTAGGGAAAGGAGGAATACAGTGAAGTAACTTTGTAGGAAAAAAAATATTGAAATAATATTTTTTTTCAAGCAATACCTATTGCATGTGCCTGACAGCACCAGGATTAAAGAAATGACTGATCCATTTAAAATGAAGACTTATAATGTAGACAAATAGCCTTCCACCCACAGTCCTTATATCCAAGGATTCATCGATCACTTCCAAGCAGGTGACGTGACCTTTGCTAGAACCACCTTTTACCTCAAAAACTAAGTTTCAAAAGGTGGTTCTAGTAAAATCTTGATTAACAACAGAACTGAAAAATAAGTTTGTATCCAGCTATGAAGAAACAGGCTGTGAGAGTGAACAGGCCAGTGCAGTCTGTTCTCAGCAATTTTTCTAGCAAAAAATCAAGTGTTGGGAACAGCGTGAAATACCAAGGGAGGAATATGATGTCAATGGAATGGCTTTAGACTTACTCAGGAACAGACATTACATCAAAGACTTGTGAGCATCGTTGGATGCTGGATAAAAAACACAAATTAATACAGGGTCACCAGACAGATTTAGTTTGCCTGGGAAGGCTTYGTGCTTTTTTAGTTGCCTCTCCTGATTACCTCAGCATTTATAAACAATGAGAGACACAATAAGACATACAAGCTGTCTAACCTGAAAGATTGACTCAAACAAAAAGGACGAGTCAAAGCACTGACACAAAAATCAGTCAGAGTCTTTCTAATGTTTGGCAGTGCTAGGAAACGGCGAACCAGGCGGTCTTTGCTTAAAGTAGTCTGTGCAATGTTGCTTAACGTAAAGAAAGAAATTCATTAAGTGTTTTAACAGTTTGAAACCACAAGATGATCAGGGGTTACTAAAGGACTTGGGCTTATTTCCTTAAAAGAATTTTGAATATGGACAGATAGTTTAGGGTCACAAACTATAAGAGGCACTTTCCATCACTCTTGAGGGAATTAAAACCAGAGGAATACCATGGCCAGTAGAACCTGAGGAAACACATCCCTCTAGCGGCTAAAGTCTGCCAGACAAAGAGTACCCTCCATATTCCCTATGCAATTGTCAAGTGTTGTAGAAAAATAGCTGTGCAGTTCTGAAAATGCATGGCAGGTGTGTGGGGATGTCCTCAGGTGCAACTTGCCTTATTTGCCTTATGTATTTCTTAATTTGTTCTTGGTTAATAGTGGTTGGATGGCACATTTTCACTTGATTTTTTATATAAACTCTTTTGCTTTGCTTTTTTAATTCCAATTCATTCTGGAAAAGAAGCCTTTGAGTTATCCTAAATGCTATGACAAAGGTTTACCCTTTTCACCTCCAAAATCGCTTATGTGGCCTCTCTACGTTAAATGCATTGGGAATATAGAGTTTGAAGTCTTCATCTTRAGATTTTGCTGTCAAGACTTACCTTTTTAGGTACTAAAAGCTGTGTAACCACACAGCAAAAGATGGTGTCAGTTCACCCAGCAGTGATGATCCATAAAACCCATTAACTAATGTCAACCTATACCATTCTCCCTGGCTTGGTCCTTGCTCTTCAGACATCTAGCAATCCTTTCACAACAAGCTTCATTAAGCAGTTTCCTGTTTTTCCCTTCTTCATCTTACTAAGCCTGTTACAGGAAGTAGAAAGCTAACAACAGTATCAATAACTTGAATATATTGCTAAAAATCTTAGATATACACCAGTTACTAGGAAAATACTTAGTTTAATATTTGTCCACTTAGATTCTTCCTACTCATGAGAAGCTTTACACGACAGAGCAGAGACTTTAGCCTAGGAAATGTGGGATATTTTCAAGAGTACATGAAAGACTTAGCACCCCCTAAAATCACTAAAATCTGAATGTACATGCACCACACACTTTTAAATGTTTAAGAACTTTTCCTTTGCTTTCTACTCCTGACAGTATAGAGAGGCACAGGTCTAGGCAAGCACTTGTGTCTTAATTCTGCCTTCTGAAAACACAGGAGGTATCTGARGCAATAAAACCAAAGCCTTGTAAAAATCTATTTTAAAGACTATCCTCGTCACAACTACTTCGCATGCAGTTCTCAATGTCACTAGATATATACTTAAAACATGAAAATTATGTGGCAATGGCAGGTACCCCTCAGTAAGAGTTTTCTGAAATATGAACGTATTACTGAGCACTGTTTTCATCAGTGAAGATCCTTTCTGCCACACAGGGAGTATGTGGCTCTGTTTTAATCTATTACCGTATACAACAGGAAGCATATATCATAGCAAAAGTACCTCATTTAAAAATAAACCATTAGAAAAAAATAACAAAACCCCCCCACAGAACAATGTAGAAAGATGATTCTAGAAAGACCACTTTTTGGATGATCTACACAGAGGAGTGTCCAGTTCTRAAAGATGCACAGAAGTCAGTCATCTTTGGGGTTTTTTGGGGGTTTGGTTTGTGGTTTTTTTTTTTTAGAGTCTCTTTAAGAAGTCTTTTACAGACACAGACCGTACATGAGGAGAAACTGGAGAAAATGAAAGAGCAGACAAGCATAAATTACACATACACAAGAGGAAAAAAATTTAAAACTGGTGACAAAACTAGTGAAGAAGCAGCATGCCTGACACTATTAGGGATGAAAGGTATTAACAGATTTCTAAAGAGAGAAACTTCTGAGATAATGCAGAGAGAACAACAGCAGACGTTGAACAATATGCAAGTTGGGAAGAAATAGTGAAAGATGAGTTTGACTACAAGTAATGAGAAAGTATTTGTCTAAAGTGGTAGATATAATGCTAACATTCCAAAGATCTGAAGGGATTTTTCTTACTTAGTTCACCTTCCACAAATTATCTGACACAATGCATTGTGAAAGAAAAAAGCCTTACAGTTTCCTGTACCTTTCATTTAAAACTTTAAATACTAGAAATCACATGATGAAGACTAATATTGTCAACTTGTTTCACATATACTAGGTCACAAACCTCATTCTACACTGATGTTCTGGAGAAAAGGAGTAATTGTTGGCAACTGACATAAGGCATTTTCTCTGAATAACAACCTGAACAGCTGTATAAGCTTAACTGCCACACAGTTTCTTTCAAATTATCAGAATCAACACAAACATTGCTTATTTTTATTCATTTCTGTCAGTAAACAGCAGGATGTATATTACATAGCTCAGTCACAATTTGTYGGTATGCATTTAAGACCACGTATACTGTCTTAACATTTTTTAATTGTCAGGTGTGGATTTCATAGAATTGTCAACAAGATTTTTATCAGGTGTTTCATAATGATACCAAGGTCCATCTCCCCTGTGTCTCATCAGTCTGCGTGCCTCCAACTCCATCAGCCTTAAAAAAAAGAGCAACAGACACACTAAACATGAAGTTTATTGGTTTTGATCATACATGTATCAATGTTTAACATCAGGGCATTACTGACAATAGCAATGAGTTTAGCATCTATGGTTTATAAATACTACTGAAACATAGGTACTACCAAAATATGAAGGGTTCAACTAAAACATGAGCTATTACATCCTTCTATTTCAATTTTTTTTCAGCAAGTCATCTCACAAAAGAGTAATAAAAATACTTGCAGGAGTTCTGTCACAGGTTCTTGCCTAGTAAGGGGCTAGACAGTTTTGCTACAGCTTTCAACTAAAAATAAATAGGAGCAAGAAAATCAGAAGTAAATGTGACGATAGAAGGAGCTATGCTGTCTTGGTCCCAATAGCAACAGGGTTCGTGGAACTTGGAATTTCTTCTACCACCACAGTTTACTCTAAGTATAGAATAAACTCAGTACAACAATGTCATTGCTGCCCACAAAATTTTCAACAGCAACAAGGTACATGACCACTCCTGTAAAAACTGTCATTTAGCTACTCAATTAAGCTATAAGCATTAGCAGAGGCAAAAGGAGCTGTTCATTTCCTGACTCAGGAAGACAGAGCTATACCTTTAYAAATATGAACTGTTTTGAAGAGACACTGTTGTTTTACAAGCCTGCCCTTGGATTGTTCTAGTTCTGGTAATCTTATCCATACTAGGCAGGGACTACAGATACCGTAACTTCCACTTTGCCACCAGCCAGTGCAGCAAGCACTCAGGTTCAAGTGATACGTGAATAAGCRCATTATGTCAGCATCCAACTCAGTATGTTAAGCAAAATAAGAGAGTCAACTACAGTATGTATCAGTATTTTAAAACCCTCAACTGTATAACCTACCTCAGTTCAGTTTTCTTTGCTTCAGCATCAATCAAAGCCATCTCTTTCTCATAGTTCTTTTCAGGGGGGTCAAGCAAGTAACGAGCTATCCAGCGACTTATAGGGTGCTGGAAAATATATAAGCAGAGATTATTCATGCAATTTCCAAGTAGAAATGTGATCATAACTAAATCATTTTGCATGTTCCCAGTCCTGAAAACATGTCATCAACACTACGGGTGCTGCCATTCAAACCATAATAGTAAAGTTAAAAACATGCTCCACTATTTGTAAGATCAGAACCCTAAAAAGCTGTATTTCTTTTGCCATTTTTAATGCCAAGATAACCTGCAGATGACTATTCTGTAGCAAAATCAAAAGTTAATGGAAGACGTGATTTATTTCCTTTCTGTTGAAGTAAAGTTCCTTAAACTGCCACTGTAATAACAGAAATGGACTCCAAACCTCTTATCCTAATCAATAACATTTTAAAATTTTGCTTCCACATAGAGGTCATTTCACTAGGAACAAAAGTCTAAATGAGTTGAAACAGTCATAATAGTATTGTTGAATTCAATTACTTCCTATCAAAAACAAAAAAGTGCTTGCAGCAAGAAGCCAGGGACTAATTTTAAGAAAATACAATGAAATGGAAAAAGTATAACCTTGAGTTTCTGACTATAAAAATCTTCAATTCTAGATATAAAAGCATGTGTGATGTTGGACTTTGAAACAACACTAGCAAACAATACAAAAGAAAGTAATATCACTTTAAACACCAGTATATTAAGAGGTTGTAGTTCTAGAGCAAGAAACAAAGACAAAAACTGCATGCTAAGAATAAAGAGAACAGAAGACTGTTCTTACTATTTAGGAATATTATAAAAGAATTCTTGGCATATAGCTTCAGCAGTTTACTTGCATAAAGTTACAGATCATTTGCATCTACTTGTGTCAATACATATATTTCCTCAGCAACACTATGCATGTTCCATAAAGCTGAAAAAAAGCAAGTTTACCAAAATAATAATTGCACAATTCGAGTTCTACTACACTGATACCCAATGGCAGGGATATGGCCATCCTCATTGTCATACTCCACACATTTTACTCCCAAAAGTATCCTCAAGAGGAAGGCTGTCCTTCCTCTAACAGGAAGGACATGCCACCCTTTTATATGTTACACTCACTTTGTAGTATTCCCAGTACTCTGGAACATAACCTTCAGGAATCTCCGCAAGTTCAGCTTCTCCTGGCAAGGAAAGGAGGGGAGGAACATTTCATACAAGGGTTTGTTGGTTTTTTTTTTAAAGTACCTTATATTCTGCCTTTTACATTAAGAAAAGATCATTATTTCACACGGAGAGTACCTAATCCCTCAATCTGAGCTCTRTTTGGAAAAATTGGACTTGTAATTTTTCCAGACACTTCACTGCATGTATCTAGCTCATACAGTTTAAGCCACATAAGAACAGGGTGAAATTAGCAGCTATACAGAAGAAATAACTAAGATCAAGTCCACAGAAATGCCCTTTAAAGTATATGAACTGAAAGCATGGATTTTTCCTGATTTCTCTATTAAATTAATTCCATATTATTACAGTAGTAGATTTAAAACATGTATTGCCAAGCAAAATTTTTTTGCTAGATAAACGACAGTTGCAGTGTATGCAGCCTTCTTAAAAAAGTATGTAGAACAAGGTAATACAGACTCCTCATTTGAATACTGATGTTTGAAAGACTGTCAAAAGATGGAATTTTTCTGGTTTTAAAAATGTGGAAGGCCTTTTAAAAAAAAAGCAACAACTACAGAAAAATAAAAATACTGGGWACATCTTCTATGTACTTACACAATATTACTGTAACTGTTAGGCCTATTTCATGGTCTTCCAAACAGCAAGCCTTAAAAGATCTCTTTTTTCTATCCAGCATGCTTAGTTTCCATTTAATAATTTTGACTGTGTACTTAGCTTAGTCATGACACAGCACTCACCAATGAAGATGTTAACATATGTTATGAATAGTGCCACTGGTATTCCCGTCAGAAACACATAGAATCTCTGCACAGGGGATAAAAAGAAAAACGAAACAGTATGGGAAACTCAGAAGCCTGACAAAATTTACATAAGGTTAATCTGAAAATGATGTAGCAGACAATAATTCTTAGATTTGCATTCATAGGTTAGATAGGGATGTTGTATGTAAAGACATGTTGCTGCTTAAAATGAGTTAATTAACAAACTAGAACACAGAAACAGCGATGCTGTGTCAGTCCATGAGCCTATTTAATTCAGCTTTCAACCTCCCGGAGAGGTCAGTCTCTGCAGAAGCAGACAGTAATGTTTCCCCTGAATGCTGTCTCAGCATCTTGTGATGACTGGCTTCAGCATTTAACTGTAATGAAGCACTAACACCAATGCAATATAATCCAACATAAATACAACCACTGCTGGCTTTGGTAACTGTGGAAGACAGCTAAAGGAAGCCTGATCACAGGAAGGGAGTTGTATCAAGTTGGCTGTTACCTGTCATGATAGGCTTTAGTCGAAACCTAGCTTTTTAGGGGTCAAACTCAGGTCAGGCTTCCTAAATCTAATCTCTGGTATTAGTGGTTTAGGTAACYGAAGGCAAACCCTGCAGAAGAGTAACCTAATACATTTTAAAAAAGAGGATGGAGTGGAACGCATTTGTAGGTTACACATATATGAACAGAGACACATAATTTAAGAATGCTACCACAGCATTAATTTAAGTACYTATCGCAATATTTGCCATTTAGCCAATCTTTTTACTTCATCTGGCCCTGATTTTATAACATATGATAAAAAATTCTTTAGGAGGAGGACTGGAAATTCTTGTTTATGTGAATAGTACCAACCACATTTTAGACACTTTCAGGTAAACAATAGGAAAAATTGTATTTTAGACACTCTTACRCCATTTGCAAGGGATGTGTTATACTGAAGGTAATAAATTTGTTTTTAACTCACCAACAAATTCAGAAATCGAGTATCATAAAAACTCGTTGCCTTGATAATAAACATTCTCTTCCCATGGCTGCTGCTATGTCGTACAGGAGCTGAAAATTGAACCAAAGGATTATGKTTTTTTCTCCCCTTGGTGATTATGCCAGGATAAGGTCAACAACACATTTTGGGGGAAAAAAAAGCAGCATACAGCTGTGGCTGAGTAGTTACAAGCTGGTTTTCTGTAGGATAGCAATGTTCCTAAAAGCCTGCCTGAACTGATTTCCTATTTTGCTAGAATGAACCTGTTTTTTTTTCTAACTTTAGACGTAGATCTATTTCTACCTGTAAGTCCCAACAAATAAATCATTGAATGTCATTATACAGGGCCAAGTAAATTCACAGATTAGTGTATTAGGAAGTCTGGCCTGCTGCCAATTTTGATCCACGTTCCACCCAAGAAATGTMATTTCTCAGAGGAATGGAGATACGTGTTGCACCCCTGGAGGGATCTTCCTGCAGGTCGAACGGGTCTCCTACACCTGCTCAGCCAAGGAAGAGCCGCAGCAGCCTGCAAGTACCGCCGCCCGGCCCCGTGCTCCTGCCCCAGCCCCGGAGCCAASGTAGCGGGGAACGGCCCGAACCAGCGACCGCCCCGAGCCGGGGAGCCGGGACGGAGGCACCCGCCCCGCGCCCGCTGTGCCGCCGAGACGCGGCCCTCGCCTCGCACCGGCCGCTGCGGGCCAACCTCCCTGAGGCGGCGGCCCCGCGGCCTCCCGCGCCCCTCTCCTCAGGACGACACCTCTWCTCCGCTCCCCAAGGTCACCTCGCCCCTGGCACACCCACCCCCCCCCATTCCCGCCGCCGAGGCCCTACCGCCGGTGCCGGGGAGGCGGGCAGCCCCGGYGAGCCGAGGGAGGCGAGAGCCGCCCGCCGCGCCGCTCGCTGCCCGCCGAGCTCCCCAGGCAGCCGCTGCTCGGAGCAGCAGGCTCATGGCCGCCATAGCTGGAACTGGCACGRGGGCGGGGCCGGCGGCGCCGCTCTCCGCGGCGGGGTGAAGCTAGGCGGCCGCCATCTTGGAAGAGGGCAGATCCTTCGCTCTCTTTCCCGCGCCCTCGCGGGACACCGTCGGCGGCGTCAGGCATTGTGGGAAGGACGGCGGGGGTCATGGCGGCCGCCGTGGCGATGGCCGCCCTGTGCCGGCGCCTCACGGGTGCGCTGCGGGTGTCAGGAGCGTGGCCGGGCTCGACAGCTGCCGGCCTCCCCGGGTAGGTACCGGGGCGGGAGAGGCTCAGGAACCGGCTGAGGTGGGGATGGGCGCGTCGCGGCCCGTTCCAGGGAGGAAGGAGAGCCGCCCTTCGCGGCCTTCGCGTCGGCGGGAGGCTGTCCTGGCTTCGGAGCCCTCGGCTGGGGGCTGCGGGGTGGCTCATGCCGTCAGGCGCTGTGTCAGCGTGGTAAGAAGCCTTTCCCTGTGCACGTTACTGCTCTGCAGTCGTTACGCTTCTGCTTCCAGCGTGGAGTTTCCTTCGTGCTTACACCATGTGTTTATTGCTTTTGCCGTTGAGTTAAAGTCAGCGTAGGAGGATGTATTCTTGCACAGTGTAGCTCAAACTTATTCTTTCTTTTAATTTTCAGATTGTTATTTGTCTCTGAGTATAGATAAATGATAATTAGATGAGACAAGGGGGAGGAGAAAACAACACTGAGATGATGTTTTTATGAAGAACTGAACCCCTGCCTTTTCCCCTTAGACTGTGGTATTTATCGTCTGTAGGACCTSTGCCTTCATGAATGAAAGAAACGTTCTCATTTAGCTGAGTATCATTTTTCTTATCATATATAGTTTTCCTTCTAATTTTCATGCAGACTGATGCTGAATCTATTCCACAAGAACCCAGCAAAAGTTGAGCCCCTCCATCAGTTGAAGTTTCTGCATACTACTTTGTCTCGGAAAGGGCTGGAGGAGTTTTTTGATGATCCAAGAAACTGGGGAGAAAAAAATGTAAAGTCTGGTGAGTTATATTTAGCATTTCTGATAGTGATCTTTGAGCCCCTCGTGCTCAGCTGAAATCTGACCTATTCTTTTGCATTACAGGAAGTATTAATAGCTACATWAAAGTTATTTTTATATGTATATGTACATAAATATACTTGTGCATTTTATGCCTGTTAATTTTATTTTTTCTGTGTATTCTGTGTTTATGAAAGCAAATAGCTATTATGCAGCAAAATATTTTGCTGTAAATCCTCTGCTTTGCTCTTAAGAGAGTGTATCAGAGAGATGTTCTTTGAKGAAATATACAGTACCTTGGAAGAAAAATATTTCAATGTAAAGATTCATCTTAGCTTTCCCTGTTCCCGGCCTTTTACAAATACAAATAAACAGTACCTGTCACTGCCTTTTTAATGTATTTGTATATTTAAAGTTGAATATCCACAAGGATAGCTTTCCAAGAGGTAGTATTTTTTAAAAAAGTGATTCTTTTTCTGTTGAGTCAGCTGAGCCTGCTGAGAAACACTTTTTATTTTCAGAATAAGAGAACTTTATTTGTTCTATTAAATTGATGTTTTTAGGTTTTGGTTTTGTTTTTTTTTCTTTTTTACAGGGGATGCGTGGAATATAAAGCAGCTAAGGGGCAAGAGTAGTGAAGACTTGCACAAACTTTGGTAAGTTTTAGTGAAGTAGATTCTCTTCTTTCAAAACAGCTCTGCACGTTTTATTAAAATGTGACTAGTGAGCTTAGTCAATAGGTTTGTCTGCCGTAGAGCTCTGCATGCTTAAGCCTGCTTTGGGCTTGGAGCAGCCCCGGTTCTGGTACTGCTCAGAATACGAAAGCTGTACTGCAGGTGGTTGTGTGACAGTTGCGTCCAGTACAAAGGATTCAGGTTTGGTATGAAGAGGCTGAGTTTGAGCCCTTTGGGGGTTGTTCGAACTGCAGGACAGACTTGGTTGGAAGTAACCTCTGGTGGGGCTGACCACTAAATTAGATCAGGTTGCTCAGGTCTGCATCCATTCCAATTTTTCAAGTCTCTGAGGCTGGAGATTGCCTCACTACCCCAGACAACCTGTGCCAGGGCTAAACTAGTACTTAATTATTATTGTGAATAGTTTTTCCCTTGCTATACCTTGCCTTTTGCTGTGTACCTGTAAGAAAAGTCTGTCTCTGTCAGGTAGTGGGAGACTACTTAGTGTTAACCTCTTCCCTCCTTAGCCTTCTTTATTCCAGGTTAGGTAAACTTGTCTCCCTCAGCCTCTCCACGTATGTCCTGTATGTCAGCCCTCCCCTGCCCACCTCTGGGCTTTCTGCAGTTGGTCGGTATCTTTTCGCTTCTTTATATGAAGCCAGCAGTACAGGATGCGGGGGTTATATGTGCTCTGTCCAGCGGGGTAGTGAGTAAATAATTGCCAATGCATCTAGAAATTATTTTTGAAGTACTGTGCTTTCTGATCTAGGTATGTCCTACTGAAGGAAAAAAACATGCTTTTAACTTTAGAGCAAGAATCAAAACGACAACTCAGGCCTATGCCAAGTCCAGAACGATTAGAAAAGGTAACTTTTTCATGCTAGCTAAAAATATAACTCTTAAGTGAAATTGCTGAGTGAAAGGTAAAGTGTTTGTAAACTTGTTAAAGACTATTTTTAAAATACTTCCCTGATTTTAGTATAAACACAAACACTGTGGTCAAGCAACATCGTGGGAAAGGCCTCTCCACCTGTTATAATGTTAAGAAATATTTTGCCATCTTCATGCCCTGAAACTGCACTAGAGGATTTCTAGAAACTTCCTAGTAAACCCTTCACAAACTTTTTTATCTACTTAACTGTTGCCAACTTCTTGCCTGACATTGTCTTCTCCAAATTTGTGCCTTTTGGTTCTTTGCTGTCCTCACTTTTGTCATCCCCTCCTTCTTTTGCATTATTGTGATTCTGCAACTGATTTATTAAATTCTTTCCTCAGTATCTTTACCATTAAAAAGTTCATTTACTTATAAATCGACTATGCTTATGTCTCACAGATGGAAACCTACACCTTCACTGGCTAGTTAAATAATCCAGCTGTTTGACATGAGAGATAGTCTCAGATACCCCCTATTTATCCAAATTAATTTGGTAAAAGCCTGACCTTTAAATTGTTCCTCTGAATTTCTTTGTATGGTTTATCATTTAACTGTATGCTTGTATGGATTTGGTCTCCCACACTGGTCATTTCACCACTGTACTTATAAATTAGGGAAGATCCAGTATAAAACTCTCCTCTGGATCTCCTAGTGTATCTTGTTCTAATTTATCATAATACAGTTTCTCAACTGTGATTTGTAATTCCCATTCTGAAGAGTATTTTCTGCTTAGTCCCACCTACACATCCATAGTCAGCAACTCCAAGTCACAGTAGAACTTGTTTTGGGAGGGAACTTGTTAAGTGGCCGCAACATTTGAAAAGTCAAATCTTAGTAATTGCCTGTTTGGTTTTGGCTGAAGCCCAAGAAAAGTAGAAGTCAAGCAGCAGTTAAATACTACGCTTGCACCGAGACAAAATACAGCAATTTGCGTATTAAAATTAGCTCTGGCAGCTTCTCGGAGCACTTAACGTGTTGCCATATGTAATGTGTGTTACAGTAATATTATGTGGCAGACCTGACCAAAAACCTTTAACTCGAGTGTCATAGTTTGGTCAAAGCAGCTTCCTAATCAGCCAACAGGCATTATGGAGTCTGGYCACAGCCTCAAAGTACAAACTAGAATAACAGCCATTAGAAACCATSTGACAGAAGTGCATACAGCATATCTTCTGTTTCCTTCTCCTACTTTTTTCCTGCCTTAGAGCTTTCTATACTTCTAGCATCAGCATTAGATCTGACTTTATGTATTTAGCCAGATGAATATTCAGACTGTCAGTTATTTAATGTCTCTTCTACTTATAAGTTAGGTTTTTTAAGCACCCATTCTTTATTGTTCTAGTACACAGGGCCAGTTCAGCTGTTTCACTCAGTCCACAACTGTGAGATTACTCATGATGGAACTCCTAGTGTGTTTTACTTTTGCTTTTCCTTTAAATTTTGTCCTAGATCTTAATTTGAGATCTTTTAAATTGTCAGCATTGTGTTTTGTTGGCTCATCCTGAAACTATTTCCTTTTTCCAGGTAGAAAAATCTATGAAAAATATAGACTTGGTTGTCAGAGAAAGAGAAATTGCTTTGAGGCTTTTACAAACTGGCCATGAAAAACCAGTACCTGGCGAGTGGAGACATGACTTCTTAGGACGCACCTACTGGTATGGGAAAGAGAACTCTTTTTCATACGTGTGAATTTTTCTTGTGGTATGTCTCTTTACCAGAAAATTCTTATCTAATCAAGAAAGGATGCATATACTGTATAGAAAGAAACATGTTTTCTGGTCAGCATTCAGGTACTTCTTGAGTTTAAGTTTTTTTTTTTTTTTTTTAATCTGGTTATAATTGTTGCTAAATAATTCAGTGGCAAACTCTAACAATTATAACAAAATTAGTTCCATGTAACTAATATGATTTCCGTGTTTGGAGGATGTCTGTTACTATAGCGATTCTGTAACACATGAATGAACTAGGGAGTACTGTTCAAGTCGAACCATCTGGCCTTCCCTAGTTATAATGCAAAATCCACATAGTGGGGGACAGCTGTGTTCTGACTGCACCACCCAAAGTATTGCATGAGACCACACAAACATCCGTTGGAATTCCCTGCTGGTCTTGGCAGATGTTTAGCTTACTTAGAAGCTTCTACCTTTAGAATTATTTACTGTCCAGATACTTTCAATAATCTGTAATTTCAGGTGATGACACTGAAGGTTCTGGCAGGACCTGCCATTTCGTTAACCAGTATTTTACCCTCATCATATTGGCACTTGAAGCAATAATTACAGTATTCAGCTGTGCAGTAACAGTGTAGATAACAGAAGGTCACACATTATYATAACGGTGAATTTTGAGTTGTTATCCATTTGTTTATCCATTACATATCAATCAGCAGAGTACTAAATGCACTAACCACGAGATTTACATCTCTAGGGATAAGGCTCCTATATACCTCTTTCTGCTTGGAAGCATTGCCCACAAAGAAGGGTTTGCCCATATATTTGGAAGTCCAGTCCCCAGTTAAAGCAGGGGAAGGGGCAGAGGACATGAAGTGGTCTTTAAGCACAAGCAGAAACTCTGYAATACACATAACAGTAGGTCTGACACAATCTGGATGCACTGGAGTCTGTAGGTAAGTCTGCACAAGCCATCTGTGCAGCCCATATGCAAAAGAAACCCCAAACAGAAATAACAAAGTATATTTAGAGGGAAAGACTTATGTTCAGGCAGATTTGCACTTGACATGACACTCAAATACTGGCATTTAAAAGAAAATTGTAGTAGAAACAAAACTCTCTTCACAGTTTGTCACATCAGCTTTTGAAAGTTTTTTTTTTTTTTTATGAAGGAGTAGCTTTATAATATAAATGCAAAGAATCACTATCTATATTGGGCCCTCTCTTCAAACATCTACAGTTTTTAAAGCAAGACCACTTTCTACAGAAAGACACTGAGCTATGTATGAAATGTAGTTACAAACCAAGCCAGCAATAGAGCTGAAAGCAAATACCCACCTATAAATTTTGCAATCTACTGGTCAGACCACTTTATCACCCTACTGTAACTAAGTGTAACTGGTAGAATCCAAGAATGAAGACAAAGTATATCTTCTGTAATCACTTTTATCTATCTTTAACAGGTATACTTATAAGGAATGGCCAATACCATGGTACTTGAACAAAAAGTACAAAAAGAGGAAATTCTATTACTTACCTCATGTCAATCACTTCATCAGGTAAAAAGATTTAGAGACTGAAAGTTATTTTCTGATCTGTTCCTCAGTCCTCCTTATTCCACTTTGCAAGGAAAAAATAATAGTAATCTCATTGTTCTGTTGTTTTCACAGCTAGTGGACGGCTGAAAAGAAGGCTTTTTAAAACTACAGCTTGCTCTGTTTCTTTTTGCTGTTCTCATCTTAGTTATTAAGAGACTTGGTTATCTATGCAGTTGCACTGTAAAAGTAATTTTACATGCAGAGTACCTAAGATCCTCCCAGAGGTTGAATTTCTGTAGAATTCAAAAGCAGAAGAAAAAAAAATAGTTTGCTTTGCAGGCATTTTTGCTTAYTGAAAGCAAATTAATACTGAAATTGTTAATCACTGGGAGCCTCTATTTGATTAGGGAGGTGAGCTCATTAAAGATGTTACAAGCTATCTAGAAATTAACCATATTGATGACTTTATTTCAGGCTCAGACTTGAAAAAGGTTTACGTAGAAGGGCAAGAAGGCAAAACCTAGAGAAGACGAGGCGGAAGGTCTTGGAAAGGAAGTTCCCTCACCTTGCTGTAAAATCTCAGAGCCAGTAACATGCTGGAAGAGTACTGCAAACAATTGGTCGAGTGTCTTTGTGACTGGAACATGAAACAAGTTCWGAAACCAGCAAACAACTCGACTGCGCATTCCTGAGAGTCTGTCGTCTGTTTTTTTGGTTTTTTTTAATCCCACATTTGACCTAAATTAAACTTGTGATCTGGAATGAAAAAGCAGCTTTGGTACATAACTCAAATTAATCCTAACAGTTGTTTCTAGAAACATTTGCAAAATGACGTATTAACCAGCTGTTATAGAAGTGAGACATACATCATTAACAGTGAAAAGCAGCAAATGGCTGCCAGATGAAAGTATAAAGTGCAGGGATAATATTTACCTGGTTTAGTTTAACAAATATGCATTAAAACCAGACAGAAACAGGAGAGCCTCTGAAGCTCACATACTAGCCTTTGTTCCCTGATCATCTGAGTTACAGGTACGTCACGTAAGTTACATGTACTTTCTGCATAAAAGCATGGGAAAATACGCTTTTCCATCTGYTACAAGGAATTTCTTCCCTGCTTTAAGTCTGGTTTGTTACAAAGTATGAAATATTTAGCAGTGAACTTTTAACCGCAGTCTTTATACCTAGATTTCTAGATACCTATAACAAATTCAAACATTTGTGCAATTTTTTTTTTTTTTTGCAATGTGGAAAACATTTGCAGGAAGACTGGTAATAGTACTCTATGAAAATGAAGTAGAAAGGCACTGCTACTGCTCTTAGTTGATGGTAAACACCCACTTCATGAAAGCTTTTAACCGTCAGATGGTTGTATAGAAATTTAGAACAAAGTCACAAATACTAGTCTTTCAGGAAGCAAGTGTGCTATGCCATATGATCTGATAAAACATTGGAAATTCCAAGGGAACCAAAACTTCCATCATCTTGCCCTTCGGTTACTCCTCTGCATCACACAAAATACCTGCTTCTTAAACAGAAACTCTTTACAGTGTTTTGCTCTCTATATGGTGCTACACCATCCACAGRTATTACCATCATAATGTAGTTCTTCTACACAGAAGATAAAAGTTGATTAGACATAATGAAACCTAAGCATATGACACAGAAGGAAAGCTTAAAATGCATAGTCAATTCATGAAGAGAAACCAAAAAAAGCCTACTTTGTATCTTCACCTCTAGCTACAAGCTGTCCAGTTGATCATCTTAGTACTTCACTGATGCCACAGTAACTTTATAAAGCATTACTCATTGGCGTGTGCTAAGATACAYGTTCAGTTGACATTCCACTTGAATGCAAACTAGACTAAGTCTTTTTCTTCCACTATGACAACAATAGCTGGTGAYATATCACCTATTGTAGCTGGCCTTAGTTTGCCTCATTTTGTGGTTTGTCAATAGCTTTGAAAATCTGGAGCAAGCAACTTTGTCTCAAGAGCAACTAATGGTTATGATGATAAGACAAGAGCAGGCTGTTTTGATAAATTACTTTATTGTTTGGAGGTAATGTGAAACTGTTTTCCACTAAAGGCCTCATCATTATTTACCCACAAGGTCTTTTAGGATATGAAAAATAGAGCAGTACTGTTTACATTTTTTCTTTAAATCCGTTAAATGCTATTTGGTTTTCCACAGCTTTTAAGATAAGGAGCAAAACTTCATTGTGTTCCAATACGGAACATCACACAGTTGTAAATTAAAGTAAGCTTAACAGCAACACAGAGCTGCATCGTGACAGCCAGTTCCTGCTGAAAAAAAAATCATCCTACTTCCTCTGACCCTGAGTGCACACTCCCTGTGCAAAACGCAGGGACTTACTGACCCTGCTATGAGTCAGCTGAGGGAGCTGTACCAGCAATAAACAAGCAGCGACTGCCCCTTTGAGTTACAGCTCCCTGTAAAATGTCAAGCCACATCCTGAGGTCTTCTGTGACTATTCTCCACATCTTGGAGAGACAATTCTTTGCCTTAACTTCCCTGGCTCAAACAAGTTTTGCTTCTCACCTACATCACAAAGGCATTATATACATTCTTAGCAATCAGATGGAAAGCACTGATTGTTTACTGAAATGAAATTGCCCCATAATAGAACATCAGCAAACCAGTGCTTAATGTAACATTCACTAAGTGGAATGTAACACTTTCATTAGACAGTAAAAGTTTACATTGAACYGAGCCACCTATAGTAGGTCACCAAATACAAACTTTCCGTTTTTAAAACAGAAGAGTAACTTTCTCTGCAAGTACTCACAAAGTTGCTCAAATATAAAAGACCAAATTTTATTTTTTAAGAGAGAAATAAGAGCAATTTAAGGCCAAAGTACCAGCAAGGAAGACTAATATGTGAAAGTAGACAGAYTTTTAATAAATTTGCACGGGCATTTGCAAGATTATGCCTCTATCTATTAGCTAACCTGTAAAGCTGTTCCCAGGAAAAGATACTAGAGAAAATAGACATTTATACAAAATTATAAAATGCTTGTTACATGAATTATTGCTTTACAAGGGATGTAAACATCCTTTTTCTATGATAGTACCAATTAGGTCTCTCAAAATCTCTAAGGTTTGTTAAAATGGAACTTGAATTATGCAAAAAATCCAATATAAACTTTCTACAAAAAAGAGTCCATCCCATTCCTGAGTATGCTAAAGCTATAAAACAGAAGGAGCACTGAGCAGGCAGCAGTTTTCACAGTAAGAGGTTTAAGGACATTTTCTTTCTACACACTGTTTCCCTCCTTCTTCGTATTCTTGTTTAGAAATCCACATCTGTTGAAAAGTACCCTACAAAAAAAACCAAAACAACAAAACACAAAACACACAATAAAAAAAATAAATCTGAAAACAAATGAAGGTTAAGTGAAACATGATTAGCTTTTCCTAGGAGGAAAACCAAGCAAGTCCTTACATTAAATGACATAAGAGGACTTGACCTGCTTAACTATCTTTTCCTTTGAGTTCTACATTGCTAGCGATTAAACTAGAGACAGGAAGCTGCAGTACCGAAAGCTGATTTCAGTCTCCCTTTCCCATACTGCTAAATTAATCCCCACAAACAAACCATTTCAGTACTCAGTAACTTGTAGAATTAAGTTCAGGAATATGATGCAGAAACAGGTTTGCTGCTTTCACGGTGTACTGTATACATGTCATTTCTAGATATCGTATTTCAAGCCTGCACCTTKCCATTAAAAATGGGAGAACGTGGCAAGTTATTTTTTGATTGGAAATGCTCACGTTGTCTTGTTTTTTAAATAGATTGTCTTCACCTTACCACAAGATAGACAAGATTACGATTGCTACGGTAGCACAAACTCTGCAATGCACASTCATGCGGAATTAGATTTTTTGGGTGACAGCACTGCTTAGCATAGCAACATAGTTAACGCAAGAAGYGTTTACTAACCAAAGAAGCCAAAATCGAACCACCAATCCATGAGCTGAACCTCCGCTCCACTGTTGTGTTGTTCGCTATCAACTTCAGGCGCATGCTCTAAATAGAAAAGGAGGTAAAATGAAAKAACAATCAGACAAATTGTAGCCTGGTAACCTTTAGGGACAAGAGAAGGACAGCASAAGGAACTTGGTGTATATACCAACATGCAGGTGAAAAAGGTCAATTTTACTAAACTTGCAATAATGCTCATCTGCCCTGTACTTAGAATTCATCCATAATGGAACAGAACGTGTGGCTTTTATCTTGTCTCCCAACAGGGAGCAGGAGCAAATGCTTAAGGCTAGAAATAGGGCAGGGAGAGAGCAATAATACAGTATATATTGTCATCTGTAACACCGGGCTACTTAGAACGTGCACTGGGACTAAAATGTCTAACATTGCTGAAATTAATTCATCGAGTCCTTTTTGAACCCATTCATTCCTTTTACTTTCAAAATGCCTTGTAGCAATAAAATCTTTTAATTTCCATGGGTTCCTCCTCAGCTATGACAAGAAGCAACGAGTAACTATCTTTCTCAGTTTCTCATAACATTCATGATTTCAGAGTTGCTACAAGTAGAACATTTTTTCATGAATATGAATATTCAAGAAATATCATAAGCTATATGTGCTCTCAAGAACCCAGGCGTAAGGTATTAATACTTTCTCTGACATCAAGTGATTAAAAAAAAAATACAAGTATATTAAATCACCAGGTTTTATCTACGAGTAGGTTGAGTTGTCTGTAGAATCCAGGAAGAACAATTCCCATGACAAAGTGACAAGACCTCAGGCAGAATGACTGAATGTGCCTCAAGTTAGTCAGCAACACTTCAGAAGAGAGGCCATCAAGGGAAATAGTGACTGTTGCTTAAGGACAATTACAGAACTTAGAATCACAATCTGAAAGCAGGAATGGAGAAGTAAAATATTCAGAAAGCAGTTATAATATCTGCTGGAATTAATTTAATGTAAGAACTTTTCAAGACTTCTTTCTTTTCTTTAGAGGAGGAGGAGATTTCTTACCCCACAGAAATCTCCAGCTGTTAGGTTCCTACCGAAGTCAAAGCTATGATATATGCTTGTGTATTTATGTGGCAGAAAAGCAAAATAAGTAACTCAACGCCGTAGTTTAAAAAGTTGTTTTACCGGTGGAGTTTTCTGAGACAGTTCTCTGTTCAATCTGTCTGTGAAACTCTGTATTAGAGTGTTTCCTCCTGCTACAATCACACTGCCATAGAGGCCCTAAAAAGAGAATAAGCAACCTACAATATTAACTCCGAAATAATTCTGAAAACTGTTTCACATAATAGAGAGGAATGGCACACAAGTACATATAATMAACAGCAATAATACATCACCTGATGCCAACAATATTACCTCTCCCAATCCAGTTAATTTTTTAATCACTTGAAAAATATTTCAAGACAGCTTAATATTAATCTATACAAGGAAGACAGAAGCTGTGTGATTAACGATTCTAAAGATTTCACAGAATCTTTTCTACTGTAGGGAACCCCACACCTMCAGATATCTCCTGTATCCGAACTGTTGGTTTCCTTACAGCTGGATGTTCCAACCACAAAGGAAAACCCCACCGCACTGCAGCAGTTTTCAATCTCACTAATGCTGCAGTTGRTGAACACAAATCATGGCCTGGCCAACTAAGCCAGCCTGACATGCAAGTTAAGAGGAAAAATTTTTGAAACAACCCCCATGCAGTCCGTATCAAACTTGAATATTTTCAAATTGACACCTGAGAAAGTTAGAACAGTTTTAAAAAGAAAGATTTCCTTTAAAACCTCTTTTCTTCCTTCTACTGTCTACAAAAGTTCCATATGATTGGTTATGTTTAGAAAGTATATCTGCCATGCCAAAAATCTGAAGATAACACTCAGTTATGAACATAAAATGCTCATCTGAAGCCAATCCAATGCACATTATGCAGTGCCAGCCACAAAATCTGGACAATAGCTATTTAAATATAGGCAGAAACACTGAGTAAAAGTGAAAAATCCTGATTTAGCATTTTGTAAGACAAAACAGTAATTGTACATATTCCTATATACAAATATGTAATACTTAAAAGAATTATTCTAATGTGTTTATCGGAAATCCATGTTTCTTCATCAACAGTGTTCTGGTCCCAAAAAATTGTATCAGCACAAAAATATCTATGCCTTAAAATAATACATGTCTGACTAACACTTACCGGCCTGATGTCTATATCACACATTCCAACACTTGTTGTGACAACGTGGCTCACACCCAACATCGTGTTACCAGATAAACCCTAGAATTAAAATTAGTAATTTATACATCATCGCTTCAAAAGAGCAAGGCATATAAAAGCCCTGAATGTGTTGAATTTACAAATATTACTAGAGAAGGAGCTAAGCATTTCTCAGGGAAGGAAAAAAAAAAAAAATCCTATTTTCCCATTCAGCTCATCACCACCCATTATGAACTACATTCCATCCTTTGCTAGCCCAACCCTAAAACAACACAGGCAAATTGTACCCCCAAGAGAACCACACAGTGTAAATACACACATACAATTCATGAAATTAAGAACATCATACAAATGGAAGCCATGTGATAATCTAGTAATTTAAAGCCTTCCAATTACTACATATCATAGTTGTTTTACCTTTACATTAGAAGGGTCAAATAATCCCTCAGGAATTTTTAGACGCTCAGCACCAAAGTCACAGTTATAGCCGTTGGGGAACTCGTAATGAACAGTTGGCATCTGCGCTGCTACCCTAGAGCATTAGTCAGAAAGTAACGTATTAAAGTGCAATGTAAACACGATGTTAAGTTATCTAGGTAGCATTATAAACCAAGGTTTCAACTGGAATATTGTGATTGATATGATTTACACTTCTGATAATATTTATTATGATCTCATACATCTTGGAATATTAAATAAAAAACTATCACCTGGATGTACACTGTATTTCTACTTTCAGAAATAAACAGATTTTATCTAAAAACTTACTCTGTAATAAAACCAGCCAACAGCAATGAACAGGCTAAGCAACCCATGCAAAACTGATAACTAATTTTACAAGAAGGAAAACGGTGACGTACTGTTCATCGTAAGTTGAATCTGATACTTGGAGGACRGAAGCTTGGAAGTCCTGAATGACACACTATGGAGTTAAGAATAATATGGTTATAAGAATTTCAGTCTTCAATTTGACAGAATTTATAGAATTGATACTGGCATTTTAAAGATTTTCTAGTTGTTCAAGAGGAAAACCTGATATACTTCCAAAGAAAACTTGTTTATGGGACRCCTAGGGGAGTTTGAGAGCGGGAGAAATGACCTACTTACATTACACATGTAGTTGTGCCAGGATCTAGTGACCTGGGGTAACTTCTCTTTTCTCTTCCAATTTGCTGGCGACCCCTCACGAACTGCCTCCTGAGATAGTGGGAAACATCATCATCAGTTAACCATTTAAGCCTCTCCCCAAGCAAATGCTTACTAAATAAAGTTACTTTCCCACCTTTGAAGCAATCATATATGGAGGAATTATCTCTATGTTCATTTCCTGAAACAATTCCCGGCACTGCATAGTAATAAAGTCTCCTGCGAGTGGTGATTTTACAATACCTAAAAGACAAAAAAAAGAAAAAAAAAAAMCAAAGGAGAGAAAGAAAAAAAAACAAAGGAGAGAAAGAAAARAAAAMAAAGGAGAGAAAGAAAAAAAAACAAAGGAGAGAAAAAAACCACACCTCCCCCACTAACCTAGAAAGCACTGAAATCACAAATAAACTCTCCCAACAAACGATTTGTCGGTGAACACCATTAGTTTTTTTTTTTCCCCACCATATTTAAGGGGATACAGTTTTGTTGTTTTCAAATTTCTGTAAAAGCAGAAAGCAAGCTAACTTGACCTTGATAGTGCAGTGCTGTTATCCATGCAAATTTTTACCTTGCTGAAGTACATATCCATCATGCACTGGAATAGCAGTGGTGTGTGTTGCTCCACTATCCAAAATGAGACCTGTAGATCTCCCATTAGCAAAACTGGCCAAAATGATTAAGGAAAATATTGTAATTTTCACTTTAGAAAAAAATGTTGCCATACAACTCGAGCATAACTAGGAATGAGGACCCCTGTATGTTATTCCGTGGCTCTACAAAAGGATTTGCATTTTCCAGCACATATCTTCTTTCTATGAAGCGCACAACCTCATAGAGAGAATGGCATTTAACTTCTATCTGCAAACTAACTTGAGCTTTGGACGTACAACGGTGAGACTTCATGTCAATAATATGCAACAAGCTCTAAGTACATCCAACTCATTTAGACTCTGAACCTGAAAACATGTTATTAGTTTAAAATAATTACAAATATTCATCTTAAGGCTATGGGAACTTCAAGCTCTAATTACTGTATTTAGCAGTCTGGACAACACTATTTCAGGTCTGTAATATTCTTACCCATGGTATACAATAGGAAAAAAATAAAAAAGACMAAAAAAAAAAGACATTGCCTCCAAGAAAAACAGTCAGATTGGGAGAACTTCAAAACTGAGTTCTAAAGCTTTAAAGTTCACAAATGGAATTTGTTTCCTTCCTCCTTAGATGTTTACGGAAAAATTAATTTGAAAGAAGTCAGACATGCTGTTATACTAGGAATTGCCTAGAATAAGTTTACCATAATTTCCTGGGGGAGAGGAGGGGGAGTGGAAGCAGTGAAGCACTCCAAAGGATACGCTGTTAGAACAGCGGTTTTACACAAGAAAAAAGCAGGGATGTTGTAGTGTTCAAACATCAATTCAGTCAGTTTTTCACGCTTTGCTCTAGTATTCCACTAGAAGAAAAAAAATAAACCAAACAACAAATAAGTGACCAAAAGGAAGATATGCTTATCTTGAGGATCATTAGAGCACACTAAAAGAATGCTAACGTAATAAAGAAGTAATTAGAATTATTATAGCCATGGTTTCAAATCACATCAAAATTCTATAGAGACAGATTTCTAGTAATTTACTTCTTTAGAACTTTTCTAATTCCAATTCTACAACAACACATTAATGCTTCTCTATCACATGGAATTAAAAGTGATACACACTTCTASTGTTACAATAGATTTCTTTACACTTCTACAGCTCTTCCGGTATCAGTCTCTCAAAGAACTCTCTAAAACAAGTAACATGCCCATTTTACAAGGGGAAAGGTACATGAAATAACTTGTTCAGTTGAAAGAAAAATAAATCCAGATCTTCCTGTTTCCAGGGTATCTTTCTACAGTTCTACTGTACTTGTGATTAAGCTGGGATATGTATCAAATATTCTACACATTACTGAAAACATGAAGTTTTTTCCAAGCCAATATGTTAAAGTAAGATTAGTTCTGTAAGGAGAATGTTAATGMGAACCTCTATTCAGACACCCACTGAGCCATCAAACATGAAATAACCATTGCAAATTCATCCATACTCCACAAGCTACAATTCAACACAAGGGAATAATCAAAAAGAAAATCCTTTCCATAACATTTTATTAAAGAAAGGCACAACTTTCTTATGGCATGTCTACTTTTTGTATTCTGACTTTAAGACCTGCCCTTCAAATGCTGAGCATTATTAAATGACAGAAACCTCGTTCAATTATTTTCCCAGAAATTTGTATTCATCCACTTCACTTATCTTACAGGGCCATTTACAGAAATGAAGACATAAAAATTAAAACTTCTCCATTATAAATAYTATTCTCTGTCATGTAATATTAGTTGTAAGGTTGAATGAAGCAACAGATTTTCAAAGTGTAACTTAATATGTAATAAGACATCCAAACAACTTTTTGCTTTTATTCTAGGCAGTAAAGTGAGATTTTTTTTTCTAAATTATGACTTCTTTTTGATAAGTGAAAAACAATAGCACATTGTAAATACTTTCTAATACAACTCAAGCAAACTACTTCAAATTGTTTTCTTTTTTAGAGGTTTTTCTTAAACAGAATACTTTCCAGATCCTAGCAAAGTATTTCAAAATTGTTATTTCTGTAGCTAAGTTTTAACAATTGTAACCTACAAGCCATTGTCAGAATTGTCCAAGACTAATGTTTACTGTAGAGTCAGCAAGAAGATACAGTTAGGACTTATCAAAATGCAAAGCTGCTTCTACTCACTGGTGCTTCGGACATAAGGACAGGATGCAAACTTGCTTCAGATTTAATATGCATCTTGTAAGTGTGATCCAAAATTGCCTGGAAACTATCCCAGTCTTCAACTGTAACAACATTGAAACGAGCAGATTAATTAGTTCTAAGTTTTGTTCCATGTCATAAACACATAAAGGTTTTCCAATGTTGGGTTTTTTTGTGTGTGTAGAGCTCTTTAGTCAAAAGCTATCCTCAGCAGACATACACCTCCTTAACAGCTTTGCAGAATTCCTCTGTAAGCATCATGATCATAACATTTCAAGAATTATTGCTGAAAATCCACTAACATTGTAAACCGACTATACTTCATGCAATTTGTAYATCAGGTATCCATTCTTACGGCTTCTGTTGCCATACGTAGCATCTGTTTACATGAAAGCTATGACTTTTTGCAGCCTAGCAATGCTATTTCAAAAACAGGTAGAAAAAGACAGAGCACCATACTCATTCCATTTTTTAAAGGTGAAATGGCCTCCATATTTTCCCTTGGAACTCTCAGGGCATTGGTGTCTATATAGTAAGTCGGGCCCCCTTGTTTGCCTTTGTCACCATCTATCTCCATCAGAGTGCTGCCATTGTCCCTTTCTAGCACCACACCAATGGCTGTTGGAAAATCAACCTGTAAGGCAAAAGGTAAGCAGTATATGAGAATYATTAATGTTTTGGATGGTTTCTTTTGCTCATAAATTCAGAGCTTTCCTTATATAATACAGTCAGAACAAAAACCAGTGTATTCTGAAAACTCGTAACTAACAAGCAAGATCTAAGGCATAAATTCACGTTGCATTTCCATTGAGTCACACAGATTCTCACCTTTGGACAGTCCTCGCCTGCATAGCCTGCTCTCACTGTATACGAGCCAATGTCAAAAACAAGAGCYCCAACTTCATCTGAAAAGATTGTTAATAAAGAGGTAGTGAATTATTATTACCCTCTACTAYGATCCTGACCTTCCCCTGCCCACTGTCTGTTTTGCTTGCAAAAGAGGAAAAGCAAGTCAAGGCACCTTTCTCAAGGGAAGGAGARACTTCTTTATTCAGAATTCCAGGTACCCGAGAGCTATTAGAAGACTGCAGATAAGCTTTAACTGGGATATTGCAATACTTTCCTCTGGCATAAGTAAAACGGGAATTTTAACAGAAAAGGGAGAACATAGTTACATCTAAATAGATTACAATACGAAGGTTTAAAAAAGTTCTAATTTAACAGTCATGCAAATCCAGTTGAGCCCTGGACCTCCCAGGGGTGATCAGAATTAGAAAGGTGGGTCTGAGAACACCAACTGTCAGGGAAGGCTGCCACACCATGAAGYGCCCTCATCCTTGGGGGCCCTGACCCTCGCTGAGGTGCCATGCACACCCTGAAGAAAACCAAAGCCTGAAACAAAACACCCAGACTTTCGTTCTCACGGAAGGATGTACAYAAGTTCTCTGGGAGGAAACTACACCCCAGTTTCCAAAACGCAGGGTCTTCTCGGGCCAGCCGGCACCCGAGCTAATTCAGCCCAAGGCCACGGCTTGGCCGGTCTCCGGGGGAAGCATCTCAGCGAAACGACGCCGGGAGGGACATAAACAAGGCCTGCAGCCGCCTCCTCTTCCTCACGCACGCTACCACCCCGCGTCTAAGAAACGGAGGGACCGGGAGGGCTCCGGCTCCGCAGCGGTGGGAGAGCCGTGCCGCGGCCCCCCGCGCCCGGAGCCTGAGGGAGCGGCGGGGAGGCGGGAAGCGCCCGGGGCAGGCTCGCACGCGCTGCCTCACGGGACGGCGCCGCGCTCAACGGTTGCGGGCGGGGGGAGGGGAGGACGGGCAAGCGAGGCGGCGCCGGACTCACCTCCCCCATACACGCCGCCACTCATGGCTGCCGCTGGGCCCGCGCCGCGCTGCCCGGCCCCGGTGTCCGCCGGCTCCTCTCCTCGGCGATCCGGCAACAATAGGGCCTTCGCCCCGCTCTCCGCCGGCACTCAGCCTAACCTGCAGGCCGCCGCCTTCCCGCCAATAGCAGCGCCGCTGCCGCTCGCCCGCCCACCGCGCGGAGCCCCGCCGAACCGCCACTCCGGCACAAAGGCCAATCGCGACCGGCGGGAGGCGGGGCCATGACACAGACAGCCAATCCTGAGGCAGGAAGTGGAGGGCGGGCAAGCAACGGGCAAGCGAGCGTAGGTGCCGTGTGCGGGAGCGGCGGTGTGAGGAGAGTGGCGAGGCGGGGAGGTGTGAGGAGCGGGCTGGTGAGGCCTGGGAGGGCGGAGGAGGTGGGGAGGGCTGAGGGGAAGGCTGCTGGGTTCGGTGGAGTGGGGGAAGGTAGCTTGGGAGTCCYGAGGGCTCGTGGGGTGGGCTTGCTGCTGCATGAGAGCATACGGAGGAGCGGGGTGAGCAGAGAGCCTCTGGGGGAGAGGGGCCGGCTGTGGAAAGGAGCGGCAGTTACTGCAGCTGGGCCCTCCCTGAATCCTTCCCATGCTACTGCCACTGCTCCTTTGGGCTCTTCCACTGAGAATAAARCGTGTTTAAAGCGTATCTTTATATTCCAACCTTGTGTTGTTCCCTTCTTGCTYGGGGCACGCCTTTGCACCTCAGAGCTTGATTTCTGAGGCTAGCTTGTCTGGGTGGTTGGGCAGTTCTGATTTGCCAGCTCAGCTGCCTGTTTAAACTTGTAATTAGGATTTTGGATCGCCTTGTTTGGCGTCAGAGTTCTCAGCAAAACTTGGCATTCAGCCAGAACAACCAGAGAGGGAAACTATAAAATTGTAGAAATTAAAGGAAACAAAAGAAAGAGACCTCAGGCWTAATCAGAAGTTAGCATTAAAGAAGACTAAAATTTGAACTGGACAATAGGGGAATTGACTTAAAGTGCAAGCATTCCTGGTGTGCACCTTTTTGAATTCCTATATGAGGTGGTGTTTTTTGGAGGGAATGAGAGGTTGGTTTGGTGGGGGGTTCTTGTGTATGGCCTACTATAATCGTGAMTGTTCTTCTCAAGTTCACATAAGATGTATAGCTTATTTCTGTAATACTGTAGTAAGGACTTCCAAGTGATTATATTTAGTCAGCATAATAGAATGACATTTTATTTATTACCYTTACATTTACCTATAAAGTGTTACGTAGCATAGTGAGTGATCTTAATAGCAATTAATTATTGGACTGTAAATAATAAAAAAGTGTTTCTTATATTTTCACTGTAAGACAAAAATTAGTGCTGAGTCTCGTGTTGTCTTATTTTGATAGGGAGTTCAGAGTGTCCTTCAAAGCTCTTTTTTTTCTCTAAGTTGTGACTTAAGTTTCAATTATATCTCCTTATTTACACTGAATTTAATCAGTGAAGTAAGAAGAGAGATGAAATTTACATTTGATGTACCCATTAGTTTTATTCAGGAGGTTTRTAAAGCTGTTGTGAATAGAACGGATTATTACAAATTCCAGAACACTTTGTGCTAGTAATTCCAGCAAACTTTATGCTAGTGAAGGAGAAAAGCAGGCTAGATGTGTGTGTTTGGACTACAGCTCCCAAAATGCTGCAGTTAACGTTAGGCTGGTGACTAGCAGTCCCCCTTTAAGTCTCATCCTGAATCAAAACATAGGAAAAAAGTAAAATCCAACAGTAAGGGACAACCAGTTGGGTGGGTTTTTTTAAGCACGATTATGAGAATATCAGGAGGTGGTTGGAGTTATTAACTTTCAAGGGTAAGGAATTTAATTTGACACAGTTTAATTGTCTGTTTCTTTAATGAGGAAACTTCATAATTCTGTYGTACAATTAAGAAATTGTAATTAAGAAATTATAATAATACAACTACAAAGTACAGATGCTAGCATTAGGAAGATAAATATAAATATCGCTGTTTCACTAACTATAACTCATAAATTCAGTGCACCTTGATTTTGTATTATGAAATCTTTTAAAGTTAATGTGTTATCATGATTTCCAGTATGTGGCACTAATACCCAAGGTAGAGTTGTTTGAGGAGGAGGAATTAATTGCAGGTGGGAAAAGCAGTTCAGAAAATTTGGAATTACAATGCCAACGGATCTTCATTTAGCTTCTGCTTGTATTTTATTTTGTAGTAATGGTTCATTGTATTCATATGATAATTGACACTTTGAGCCAGATCCTGCTCTCTACACAAGAGCTACTTATGTTTGATCAAGCCAGAAACAAACACAGCATTCTGCTGCTTTATTTTTCTCCAGTATTTCTTCAGCACAGAAGAATTCCTGGTGATGCCATCAGAAAATGTGTGCCGGGGTAAAGAGGCTTGTGTCTGTCTGAGGCATGGAGAAAGGGCGTGCCTGTGCTTGACTCATCTTTACTGCTCCAGTGGCTGATTGCGACTGATAGTAAGAACTGCAAGGTAATGTGCACTGGAAATCATGCYGATATCGAGAAGCCTCAGGATTTGACAAGCATAAGGAAATAAAGCCAAATCTGTGTAATCCTCAAAAGGCCTGGAGGATATGGGGAAGGAAATTTAGACTGACAACTGTCCAGGTCTTACTKTTCTCTGCCTTGCACTTTTATAGGCATTTACATCAGTGGAAATTGTATAGAACATCTTCACTGTGGTTTGATAATATTTTACAGTGACTTTGCTTTACAGCAGTGGGGATAACCCTGCAAAGTTCTATGCACAAGAGAAATGGACTCCAGGCATCTTTTTTCAGCAGAGTCCAACCTTGCTTAAAGACATGCAAATCTAGGGTTATTTCAATGAATTCCTGTACATTATCCTATGTTTGCATATGAGCAGGTGAAATCTAGAGTTTTGCCACCACTGTCCATGACGTACCCCAAATACTTTTTTTTTTTTAAGTATTTTTGCTTAGTTTCCTCAGAAGCAAGGATTATAAAATCAAAGTCGATAGAAAGAATGAATGTATTTTATCTAGGTTCCCACACTGGTACAAATGGCCATAGTATCTCAGCAGGAGTTGCAAGTGTAGGTATAATGCAAACTATGTGCTTTTCATGGGAATATTGCACGCTGATTTACTGTATGTGACATTGAATACAATAACTCTACAGTCAGGCACTAACATAAACTGTCCACAGGAATAAACAGAAGAATAATTTTAAAAGTGAGGCATGAATCAAGACTCCAAATGATGATGTTTACTAGTCAGCAAAAGTTAACTTCGTCAGTGATAGTCTGGAGAATCTGAAGCTTCCTGATTATTGCTTTGAGGTTTTTAAAACTTCATGAAGATGCAGTTGTTTCAAGCAAGTGCATTCACCTATCTGGTAATATAAAGCGATGTAGAAAGTGATGTATATGTCAAGCCAGAACTGAACAGAATGATTTTTTGTTTCTCAACAAGCTGTACTTCCCCACTGGGTGGCTGATGGCCTGTTGCTTTTAAACAGTGCCATACAGCTGCCAGTCAATCTCCCAAACTGCAGTGCCAGCTTTTAGATGTGGCAGCAGGCTGGTTGTGACAATGGGTTATTCATAATGTCTGTATTCCTCCTTGTTTCTTGATTGCAAAATGCGTGTTAAAGGTTTTATTTTTCTTATTTTCAGAAGAGGTCTTCAGTGTTTGTGTGAACTAAGAAAGCGTCTGTAGGTGAAAAGGCAAAATAATCATCAATACTCATTCACTCAAGCACTTTGTATGACCTCTCAACTTTCCACTTTCTTTGCTAAAGTACTTGGGTACTTTGTCAATTTTACTATTTCCCTTCCTTACAGGGATGCTGTGAGTATAAATACTCTATCATCCTCCTTCTGCAGAGAAAGAGCTAGAACACAAACTAAATGCTAAATCTCACCAAGGGGCCTCAGCATTGTCACACCTGACCTTTAGGTTCTTACCTCAGTCTGGAATCCAAGCACTGAATTATGTTTCATATAAAATGTACTAGAGACAGGCACCTTAAACCTGGATTTGCGACATCATAACCACTGTACAGGATGTTTGGGCTTAGCGGTTGAAAATGTTGAGAAGATATGTCTGAAATCTGTCTGTGACTCCAGCAAGGCAGTCACAGGGATATATGTTCCAGAATCTTCTTTTGGAGCTGGTGTATTTAACTTGTCTTTGTAAAAGACCCATGACTCACTCTGTTTTAGAACACGATTGAAGGAAGAGGTGATGGTGCTTGCCGTTAATATGCAGTCAACTTTCCATCACCAATAGATGGCCTGACTAGTTTTCGAGAGGGGAAAAAAAAAAAAAAAGATAACGCATTCTGATATTCCAGCTGACTGGCTGGAATAATAGCAGCTAGGATACACATGGGGCAAAAGAACACATGATATTAGTGCTGCTTTATTGTTCTGAACCGTAAGTGGTTCCTGTGAGACCAAACTGGAGGACTCTGGACCACTTTCCTTGTTTCATTCAGGCATAGTATGAATTCACAGAACCAGATTAGGTGTGGAGGTGGTACAGCAACATTTGCCTGGAACTGATTCTGAGGTAATAGGTCTGCTGGGCTAAGCCAGCCCTGGCCGGAACTTAGGTGTGCCTGTATTGCCCTTCTCAAATGAGTCTCTTGTGTACATATGTCTCATTTGGCTCAGATCTGGCAGAACTTAGTGTTTCAGGCTTAGTGCTTGGTCTGTAGTCACTTTGGATTCTTGCAGGGCTTATTGGCTTGGCAGCTGGGCCAAACCTGACCTGGCTCAGTACCTCTCATCTGTAGAAACAAAGCTACTTACAGTTGGGAAGCCAGCTTAGCCTGATAAACAGAAGATCTTTGTGTCAGCTGAGCCTTACCATTATATGAGGCATTTTGATCCCCTGCGCTTCCCACTGCTAGAATGGAAATTTGGCTATAATAGCTGAGGAGGTAGCGTGCAGTACAGATGTCCTGATTCTTGGTCGGATGATCTGTCTTCAGCCTCGCAAGGTTCAAAGTCATATTCCCAACTTTCCAGAAGAGTGCTGTGTTGCCTCACTAGCATTTTCAAACTGATACCTTGCAGCTAAGAACCATGGTTCTGTGCAGCCAGAGGTAAGGAATCCAAAAGGAGAGCCTGCTGATTAACCTACTCCTCTGAGAGTGAAGAGCCCCGAGTCCCTATTTCTGCATATGCATTCTTTATTGGGTGAAATAAGGCAGCCTTGGGAGTAGAGCTGTAAGGGTGTGCTAATCAATGATCTTACAGGAGTTGTGACACTTATATTACGTTTTTGGAGCCCCTTTAGGCTTGGAATTTTGGCCTGTTTACTATAGAAAGCTGTTTTCACTTGACATCTGGAAATGTTTTTTGTGAAGGGGAGGTTTTGGTGTAACCATGTCTATTCTGTGCAGCATTTGTTCTACCACCAGGAGGGGGCATAGGGAAAGCAGGGGGCAGAGACACTGGTAGTCAACGTCAGTGTAGCAGGTTTTGGAATACAAACTAGAGTAGCATTATTTCTACTGGGTTTCAGAAAACAAGGTATTGACTTGATTTTCTAGATTTATGTATTATTGTATCACAAAAAAAAAAGAGATTGTTATAAACTTAATTATTAAACTGTAGTGAGGAAAAATAATAGTGTATTTGCTGGATGGGCATGCTTGCAAAGAGATTGTCACTTTTTTCCTGAATTCATTCAGGTCATTACTGTGACAAGTATGTACTTTATCATCCAAAATGAGTATGTAGAGCAATGCAGTTGCACTGCAGCAAGGAGTCTGATGCAGAAAAGGGTGTGCTTTTATTCAGGAGACACCGATTTGTATGGGGAAGCTTAGGATTGCAGTGCTTTATCTGAATATTTATTCACAGAAAATCTGTATTCTAGGGCAGTCACACTACTAGTGTTCAAAAGTATCAGCTGCTAAATTAGAGCATCAGCACACATCKATATTAATATACTCCATTTTAAAAAGTCTTTGGGATGGTAGATAAGATCTTTGCATTATTTGATGAACATTGAAATTGCTGTAACAGATAAGTTCATGGCATTTTTAATAACTATTATAAGAATTTTGATTTTTATATCACATGCAAATTTGTAATCCCTTTTTCTTCCACTTATGTGGAGTCCACGTATCTTCCACTTATCTTGGAGTCTGATTCTTCTCTCTCACCACTTTTATGCTGGCACAGTGTATTTTTATTTCAGTGCAGCAGAATTGTAGCCCAGAGGTGCATCAGGCCCAAGACATCTTCCTTGCAAGTGAAATTGAGAGGAATCGGTGTTTCTAGGTGTTATCAGGAAAAGATGTGGTACAGTGCAGAACTTGACAAGATGTGCACATGATGAGCTTTCCTTGAGTCCTGATATGTCAGCGTACGTGTGTGGGTAGTCTTCATTATTTACTCCTTTATATGAAAATTAGCTATAGCATAGGGAATACTGGCTAGGAGGCTGGTCAGTCAGGGACGTTCTTTCTCGCAGGACATAAACAGCATAKAAGAGCACCACTCCATGACAGTCTTGGTATTTTGTATTTATTAATTTCTTGAACCTTTTAACTATAGAAGGCTTTTAGGGGGAGAGTTTTATTATCAGTCATGATACTTGTTTTCTTTGAATAATCAAGAAAAATAGAGATAGAAAACTGTCTAGCACTGTGGGATGCTTGTGGTAGGGGAGAACTAATGTGAGCAAGTCTCAGGTATTTTTAAACTAGTGCTTTTAGGAAACTGGGCTTATGCTACCTTTTTGAYTGCTTCCACAGATGATAAGGCTGCAGCATAAACTATATTATATTAGTTGACAACAGATAATCTATCAAGAACACAGACTGCATGAATATCTTTATCCTAGTAAGAGCTTCGATCAGAAATTTTTGCTTTTTGAGACACACAGAAGAATCCAAACATGAAACACAACTGGAGGAAACCAGGCCTTTTATGCTATATTTCTCAGAAGCTGCTTATTTTCAGTGGCTTGTTTAGGTCTGCGTTAAACAAAGTTGTAAACACAGTTTCTCTAAGCGTATACTAGCGCTTTCATACTCGCTGGTGCTAGCACAGGGATAGCCAGTTCTGGGCACTTAAGATCCATGTTGTTTACTAGAAGTTCTAGTGCTGTATGGATCCTGAGGCTGTGTCACGTACCAGAAACATGGTTCGGTTGACTTGGTAGCTGATGGTTAATCTGAACTACCAGCTCTGAAAGTAATTCAGCAGAGACTGCAGGCGTCACCATCATTGGTGGTCCATATGTCCTTGCCCTGTCTTGTGTTGGAATGGTTGGACTTGCCACTGTCCTCTCTTGTCAGAACTACTCCAGCTTTCCTGCCCCGGAGTTCCCCAGCTAAGGTGGTTGTCACCTATTGGAATATTTTGGCACATAGTTTATGGGGTCAGGAGAGACTGGTCTGAGTTGCAAAGGTGCTAGATGACAAATGCTGGAACTAGAAAAAAGATGGATCGAGACTGATGAATTGCTGGTTTTGGATGCATCTGTGTTAAAGAGCAGACTGTATCTGTGAATTTGATTAAAATTGAGTACTAAAGGATACTAAAAGCATTGTGTTCATATTCAGATGCTTGCATTTTCTGAATGTCAGTACTTTCTATTCCTTAGTTTATCTCACTGAATTTCACTGTAATAATGTTCCCAGTTAAAGCCAAATCATGGGAAAGCCAGAGAATGCTGAAAGCCTATAGTTTTTGCTACTGAGGAATGTTATCTTTCAACACGGACATCCTTGACATCAGCCAGTCTAGCTGCAATATCGCTAATGGAGAAATGCAAGGACACTAATAATGGGTTTGGAATCATCTGACAAGGCACACATCTGTTCTCTAGAAGGACGGAGAAAGAAAAAAATATTTTGCTTACTTAACAGTATATTGTTCAGAATTATATTCATAGCTTAGGAAACAAAAATCATCATTCACCCCTTTCTGATGTTTACATGACATGACAGTGTAAGGGCCTTTATAGAAATAATATGTTCCGATAGTTGGTTTTTTTTTTACTTTCTGTAACTCTCTGGCATATAGTGCATTGGGCCAGCTAAAACCTGAGCTAATTTTCTCCAGCTAAAAAGCAGATTGGAATAGACACATATAAGAGGAAGGACAGAACTTGGAAAGTATGGAGAAGGCCCTGTGTGATTGTCTTTTATGCCAGGTGACTACAGGCATGTTTAAGTGGCTGGATTCTGCAACATGACACATTTCACAAGCAATTAAATGGTTGGTCCAGAAAAATGCTGCAGACTTTTAACTCCCACTGACTTGAGTGAGCTGATCCTTTCCTGGGATGAATCACTTAGAACAAAATCAGTAATAACTTACTTATCTAATGATTTCTGTCTCCAATCTTTTTAATGTACTGACCAATTTTTAATTTGATTTACTAATGTATTGGCAAATTTTGTCAGCGTATGGAAAGGATTCTTTAAGGATTGGCAACCCAATTTTCCATCAGGCACTACATATGTTAGTCGCAGCAGCGTGGCTGACACAATGTCATGAAATGGGTGTAAGATTCTGTCACTGTGCCTTTTCCTAAGACTCCATTAGAAGCCTTGTTCCCTGACTGCAGCTCTGCACCAGTGTCTTCCCCTTTTCCCCATTCATTGACTGGATTTGTCCCCGTTGTGCTGCCCAGAACATGCACATGAGTCAATCTGACATGCTGAGACAAAAGCGAGTTGGTAGGGTTGGATATGATTAAAAAAGATGAAGGTTTTGTTAAGACCATCTTTTTGCAAAAACACAGAAAGTTTTTGTACATTTAAAAATACTTTTTGGTTTTATGTAGTAATAACATTTCATACAAAATATGTCCATGACAGGYTGCATTTGTTCTTAAAAAAGGATGTTTGGGAACACTGAGGGTAAGATTTTTGTTCAGTTGTGGTAATGAGTAGAAGGTAGGTGGAAAGTTTGTAGTTGGATCTGAATTTTTGTGAAGGGTAATTGTGAAAAAAATGAGAAGCTTAGATTTGGACCATGGAATAGAAGATTTATGGGACACATAGAGCATGCATTGGCCATCTACATGTTGGTGAACTTTGCCTTCTGTGGTTTCTAAACATGAAATAGTGCTTTCTGTCCTCATGTCAGGAAAAAATGTAGTATCAAAGGTAATGTTMTACTGAGGTTTCACTTTGCTCAGATCAAGATATGTCTGTCAATTATAATCTAGCGGAATATTTGCTAGTAAGATGTTGCCAGGGTTTAAATAATTAAAAACGAGTAGTCTTCAGCAAATAAGTAAAGTACACCTAATGGAGCATTATCTTTTAAATATCCGTTCTGTTCATTACTTGTTTTGTCATAAAATTCAGTCACTTGCAATGGCTCGTTCAGCCCTTTTGGAAAATTGTCATGATACAAGTGTACTGCCTTCTCCCTGATTGCAGGGAGATAGCAGATTTTGAAAATAATAAAAATGAAGCCCTTTCTTATCAAAACCTTTTCAGTGATAGCACTGAAAGCACTTTTTAAAGGAGTTTGAATCTTTATTCACATTGTACAGCTGGGGAAACATTTTGTGAGAACTCATCCAACAAGCTAGTAGTATAGCTGAGTCAAATAACTTGAGTCTCCTTAAATCTAAGCTCATTGCCCTAGTCATGAGGACAATCAGGGGCCCTGCTGCTGATCTAGTTACATTTTCTCTCAGGTAGATGGTGATTCTGTATAGATCACTGACTGGAAACAAGCAGAAAAATAACGAGTTAAGATACTTGTCTTCCCTCTTGTTACTCTGCTTTCAAATTGTGGGGCTGTACAAGATTCAGTCAAATCTCCAGTCTGACCAAAAGCAATCAGAGGGTAAGGCTAATTCATGCTTAGTGTCAGTAGGCTCTTTCCAGGTGCAGAGCAATGGTGCAGCAATGTTGTGCCTTTGCCACACCCTGAAACTGAGGGCTGTAAGCGTTGCTGTGTCTGTAAGGAAATCTCACTATTCCACAGCAACTGTTCCGATAAAGATTTTTCTTTTATATCAACTTCGTTATTTGGTGAAGTAGTACATGCACTTCTCTGTGCAATTATCAGTTCAGAGTCTTCCTTCTGTTACACTTAGAAGATCRTATTTTTAACAGGATTTCTTTGGTAGAAATGTATACATTGTGCTTAATATGGTGATTCTTCCTGCCTTCATAGTTTCTTTGCTCTTGAAGGACCTGGATGTAATTTTTTAACTTAGGTGTTTGCAAAGTTTCTCGTCTTTATGCTTCTGTGAACAAGCTGGCCTTCTAAAGCCTGTCTATCTTCTTCTTCAAAGACATCTAAATTTGAATGAGTGCTAAATTTTACTCCAAAAAGTTTTAACTAATTGAATTTAGGCAGCTAGGTACAGATACATCCTAGTTGAAGCTGCTGGTTACTTCTATTTCATTTCAGGCTTGAAGTGGAGCAGAGTTCAAATACATCTAACACGTTTTCATCAGGAGTTCGGCACAGAACTCAGTTGTCATGGTATAGCCATTCCCATCTAACTTTTACGTAATAGTTAGGTGGTTAGAGCAGCTACCTCGGTTCACTTACTTCCTCAGTTCTTCTTATTTCATCTCTGAGAATTGTACCCTTTCCTTTAGGTTATAAAATGATCCGAGTGCTAATGCTTTCCAGTATGCTCTTTGAAAGTTGGCTTATGTGCATTTAGGAATACAGAAATCCTGAGGTCCGAAGAAGAGCAAGTAAAAGGATGCCTGATGCTGAATTGTAATTGATAACATATGCAAGCAGGAGTGGAAGATGCTTTTCTTGGGTTTCGTACCGAGAATTCCTTCAGTTTTACTTAACGGTGTAAAGAGGAGTGGTGTAGATGCTAAAGAATGTCAAAGCAGATTTCCTTTTTATCTCACTTGTGATTTTTTCCATCTAATTGTGGAAGAATTAACCACACCCAAATTTCTCTAGCTCTGTGATGCACGCATCACAGAGTGGTAAAATTCACTGCGATCATGCTGTGCAAAAATAACAAAATGCTTTTTAATTTGTTCTCTGATGTTTGGCTAGAATCATGTCTTCTTTAGGCAGAGTATAGTTATCATTGACATTAAATACAACTGCTAATGTGTTTATTTCTAATGACATAAACACAAGAACTCTTGTACAATTTGTACAAATGCATTGTTAGGGAAAAATGAGGGTATGAGAGCTAATGTGAATAAATATAATAATAAGTAACTTTACATAATAATAAATAAAGTGAAAAGGAATAATGAAAAATACATCCACTCTTGTCTGAATACCACTGTGAGCTATTTTAATGGGAAATTTTAACAGAATTGAAAAAGAATAAAAACAATGTCTGAATTATTAAAATAATGAGAAACCAATTTGCTTCAATTAAAGACTTAAAGATGCTCCCAATGCTTTGATTAAGAAAGAAATTAGAAAGTTTCTTATTCACCTCGGCAGGCATCTCTGCAAAATGGAAGGTCCCTTGTGCTCCTCTGAAGCCATTTAATGCATATATGAGCATGGATTCTCAGAACTATCTATAATGCATATAGTGCTTTCTGCTCTCAGTGGCTTTTTTCCCATTCTCTTTACGTCATTTGCCATTTGTGAGGGTTGCCAGGGTAATGACCAATCATCCCTGGAGAGATGCCTGCTAGTAAGGACAACATAGGCTTTCTCTTTTTTGGTATTCTGCAGTATGTATTTGAGAGCTATTCTAGCATCAAGATTGCAGAACTTTTGTTTAGATAGTAGAGAGTGAAAGTTTGCAGAGTATGAAATAACAGCTTACAACTATTGAGGTAAGTGAGGATTTTTCTTTTCTATTTTATTAACAGCTCTGTTTGGATTTATTCAAAACACTGAACATCATTACCAATTTTTTTTGCTCTACGTGTAGCTGACCTTGAAATYAGTAATAGCAGAGAGGTTTTGCCTAATTTGAACAATGAAATCTTAGCTGCAYGTACAGCAGGTCAGGATTTTATTCTCTTTGCAATTACGAATCCCACAGCCTTTCTCGCCACTACATTCACCATATATATCCACTCATCCCAAAAATATTTTGGAAGAATTAATTAAAAACAAAAAAACCCACAATGTGTTGWAATGCAGATTACAGAGCATTAACTGTGGTTGCCTCTAAGGCAAATGGGAATTTCTGAATAGTCTTCATTGTGCTGTATGTATATAACAGGCCACATCAACTGGAAAACTGAAAATCCAGAGTTGAGCCCTATCCTATAAGATATTGAAGATGTTGAACTCCTGTTGGTTTTAAATTTTGTCTGTTAAATAGACACTTGCAGGCTCATAGGCTAACTCTTTGCTCACCTGTGAGCAATAAGAAAATAGAGCCTCCAGATTGCAAAATTTTTTCTGGAACTGATCCTACCAGTTGAAGCTGGTGGTGACAAGTGTCTCGCAGAATGGGCTCAAATTTTGTTCTTTTGCATGTGAGGGCACATAAATAATACATAKGAAAGGAGGCAAAAAAATCCATTCAGAAGTTCCCAATGACCTCAGAAGTATTTATGTGTAATCTGGGTTATGACACATGTGACTGAAGTGGTTGGTTTGGGGTGGGGTTTTTGTTGTTTTAAATGAACTACATTGGAATTATTTTGAGTCAAGAGCATGTTTGTTGGTACAGTCCCCTGTTTGTGTGCCGGCTTCCTGGGAGAAAGGGACAATTGAAGAGGTGGTTGTATTGTTTTTCTGTAGAATTGCTAAGGTATCAAAGTTCAAAATAGTAACTGTCTCAATAAAATTACTATTTGCAGCTTAATACATTTACACCTACGCATAGCTTCCATGTGCTTCATATCCTGGCAATCTTACATGTCGTGATGGGCATGACATATATTAACCAGAATAAAGCACATATATTTATTTCACTCTATTTCCTGCTCGTTGCAAATACATACAGAGTGTGAGTTTGACGCACACTTTTCCCCAGTGGAAATACACATTTAGGGCATTTAATTTAGCATGGTAAATTCCAGTTGCTAAATTTTACATGTTACTATGTATTCAGATGTTTCTATGATAGCTTTGCATTATCAAAACAACTGGAGCACAGCAGTAAGTCTGAATGTGTATATAAGAGAGAGAAGAAAATTGAGAGCGACAATTTTAGTCTGAGGTGAAAATGTCTCAACAACCTCTTCATCAGGCTATTGAGAAAATATGTTTGTTCAGAAAGTAGACCTGTTTCCTCTTTCTAAAAATTGTTACTGTTTTTTTGACATCTCTGTTTTGAATGTCACTTTTAAGCAGTTTAAGATATGCATAATAGTCAAATGTTTACACTGGATGAAAAAAAAATCTGTAAGCTCAAAGAAAATTTATCATTATTTAATGTTCTTAGTTTATCAGCATTCCATATGATTCCACCATTTCAGTAATCTGGGAAACAAAACGACAAAAAGATCATTTTGTATTATTCTAGGTTGTGTCTTATGACAGAAAAATAACATGATGACAACTAGATAAGGCATGTTAATTAGTAAAGTAGATTTTCAAATGAGAGATTCAGAGGTAAACCTTTCTGGAGAAGATGGTGGGTAGAAAGCCTCAGTCTTTGTCTTTCTGTTCACTTTTTTCCTGCCTATCTGCTTCTCCTCTCTCTTTCCAACTTGAAAATGCTCGGTGACTGTATTATGCAGAGAATAGCATTTACATTCAGACGGTAGGACAGAGAGATAGAAGCTGAAAGGAGGAGAAGGGAATAAAGTTGCATTGTGATTTGTTCACAGTATAATGTCTGTCAACAATTAGAGCAAGGTATTTGTGGCTCTGAGGAGTGATGCAGGAGACAGGCAATTCTGCAGCAACAAGTCTGAGAAATCAGGAGGCAAAGGGACTGGGAGTAACGAAGGAAAGCTGTAAGATTAGGTGGAACTAAGTGGTGCTTGTATTGGGAATGCAGTAAACTAACCAAGTAGTAGAGAGCTCCAGGGAGCAGGCTAGGAAGAGACAGGGTTCCTGGAGCATTTCGATAAAGCTGGTATGCAGTGTTTGGGGTGGTAAGCTGAGGAGGATAGGTTGGATAGAGATAGACACTAAGGTTTGGGATACAGTATTTACCCATGACATAGTATAAATGCTGTCAAGCAATTTGACCCTTTTAATGCCGTGTCTGTTGCTGGAAACTTTGGAGTGGTGAATTCCAGTTGTTTCTTTATGTTTTACTTTTGAATACATAGGAAAGAAGAGTAAGAATTAACAGGACAAATGGATCCACTGTTGAAAAGTCAGACTTCAGACCAGGATAGAAAAGTATGGCACAGGCTGGAAAATGAGGAGATACTCATGAATGGAAGACAAGTTAGGATGACAAAAGAGTGCTTATCCTAGAAAGATTGAGACATGCTGGATAAGTGCAAGAATATATAAAACATTCAGTAGCCCAAAGTCCTCATCCCTTGAGAAACAGAAGGCAAAAAATAAATAAATGTGAATAATCTTAGAATGAACAATAGTTTCTAAACATAGTGTATGACAAAGCAATTTATTATTGATAACAGTATTGGTACCATCACTGCACTGGACAGCTCAGCCTAAGCTGTGGCCTTTGCTGTTAGAGGTTAATTCTTCTGAGAGCTGATAGATTATTTTATCTGATCATAGTCACCTGTCCATGATCTGGCATTACCTTTTTTGTTGTTTGTTTTTTTGTTTGCCTTTTTTTTTAAATGAACAGTATCTCTCTGAAAGGAATATTGTGAGTTTTAATTAGTGATTATAGTGATTAACAAGACCATCTGATGAAAAATTTACTAATTCATTTTTATGTAACCAAAGCCCTATGGTTCTGTATTCTGTTGCTGTTGTTTGGAATCTAAGCTGTTATTGCATTACCTGGACCTGACTGTCCACTGCTATGAATAAGCATAGCTCTATTACTTCTGGGAGCTGGTGACATAACTCCAACACTCTGATGTGAAATCATGAAATGCGTGTATTCAGGGCATTAGAGAAATAATTTAATTGCATGAACTTAGTTAAAGTGGCACCACAAGGCACAGGAATAGTTACAATATAAATGTCTGATTTTAAATTGCCACTTACTGGCATTTTTGAAAGAGAGTGGTGAAAATGTGCTTTATCATCCAAAGCTGCAATCCAGGAACACAATAAAGGCATACAGAAGGAAAGTTAGTGTTACTTTGACCAGAAGTATGCATAGTTATGAAAGTTTGAAATTTAGTGTGTATTACAGTACTTTTCGATGTCTCTTTTAAAGTGCATGTTAAGGTTCACTTTGAACAAGTAATTAGAGAGAAGGTGTCTTGTGGTTTAAAACAGAAGTGGTTGTCAGAAGATGGGCATTTTAAAGCACTTTACTAAAAGCTTCCAATTTATACTTTTAGTCCTATTTTCAAATTATTTAACTTGAATTTCATTGCACGTCTGTAGACTCTAAGTTTCAAAGGGACACAGATGCTTTTGAACATTGGATCAGTTATTCCTGAATTATTAAGTATTTACTGTATGATGTTGGACAAGTCCATTAAGCACTGTAGGGCTTGCTTCTTCCTATATGTAAGCTGGGAATAAGTAGTATTTACCTTGTAAGACTATGGACGATATCTGTTATTCTTTGTGTAGTGTTTTGAATAGTCACGTTGTTCAGGGCCTAGTTTCTTAGATATGCAAAGTGCTACAACACACAGCCCTCTGAGATCCCCCAGTTCGTCTTGTTTTTCTATTGTAGTTACAAGGTCAAGTTGAAATAATCCGTACGATTATAAGAGCTTGTATGAAGAACTTTCCTGGAGAGCAACATCTGTTATCTGGTGGTAATAGTGATTCAAAGGAGCTCTCTGGGAAGAGAATACAGTCTGTCTCACATGCACAGGATGACTCAGTAGTTCACATTTGGAAAGAGAAACATTCTCCAGGCCTCACAAATGTGATTCTGGAGACTCATTACATGCATTATTACATGCTTTTGTGAAGCTCTCTGACACAGCGCAATGCGAATGGTTTCTGGCAGCCATGATCCCATCTTCCCCAGAAGCAGAAGTGATACCAAACCATCTGCAGTGCCAGTGCTGCAGACTGAGTCTCGCTGCTCTCCGGTTCCTCAGTGGGAACACATGTGGTTCTCATTTCACATGCTTGGTAATAAAGCTGAGTAAGAGGTGTAACAGCTAAGGACTCTAACAAATGCTGAAGTCCCAGAGCCTTGTAAGTCCTGACACAAGTTTACCTTGTATAAACTATCTTGTAACGTGATAGGTGTGTGCCACACACATACGTGTTTATTTCTGAGTGTTTGACAGCTGAGACTATAGCTTGGGTTAATGTGTTTAGAGAAATTGTATTACTCTGATGATGAGTATTTTGGGCTATGGACATGCACATCAAATTTCACAAGGATTTAATTTTATTTCTCATTTTATCTAAAATTTGAGTCAAACTCAGTCCCCCTATAATATGACTGACCTTGCTGGTTCAGGCCTACAAATCAAAGTAGCCTTACAGCTTCACCTAGATAAGTGAATAGCCATCCTACCTTAACGTGGTGTTGATTGATGACTGCAGTTCGGTTCAACAGAAACTAAACAACTGCACTACATATGGGTGTTCCAGTCCTGTCTACTTTCACAGAGGCTTGCATCTTGCAAACATTGCCCTATACAAATAAAACTACTCGTAGGTGCTATGTAGTAACACTATGTAAAATGCTGTAGACCTGAAATACTGTGCAGTTTAATTGACTGCAACTCCTATTGACTTCAATGGGTGTTTTATTCAATTAGGACTGCAGAATTTAGATCATTGCCTTTGGCTTACATCATTGCAAATATTATTGATGCTTATAAAGCTTTCAGGGATCTTTCAGGCTTTTAGTCCACAAATTGACTGCAATGTGAAAGTCTTCCTCAGGGTAAGAGGAGTACTTATATCCATCTCATCTTTCATTTACTTATTCCTGAGTCTTTCTGTGCTATTCCTTTGGGAGTGCTCATATAAAATATGCAATTTAACAAAGAGGGGGAAAGTAGGATTGTCTTAGTATAGCAAGATTCAAGTTTCATTTTTGCACATTAGAAGTATGCCTTTCGTATTTTCTTGCCTAAAATGTAGAAGTGAATCTGATTAATTTTAATTCTCATGATGAAATTAAGGCACAGTAAATTTAGAATGAATATTGAGGAAAATTAACGGTTTCCCAGGGGCGAGTGTGGATACAGAGCTTGAAACTTTAAAACCACACTGGATGGAGCACTAGAATTTTTAACAAAAAGAACTAACCTGCTTTGGCAAGAAGGGGCTGGATGGCTTAAAAGATTTTTTTACCTTTCTGTTTTGCATGGAATATAAAGCCAATGCCTGAGTTACTCTATATAGAGTAGTACATATATAGTAGCATATATATAGTAGTGTATATATATATATATATTTATATATTAGTATATATAGTAGCACAAGCAGGCCTTGCGTAACTTAATTCTGACCACTCAGCCTCTGATCACAGTAGGGATATGGGTAGGATAGAAATCTTTATGCTGGCTCTGTCTTAGGCCCAGAGAAAAATGTGATACAGTTTCTACTCTTTTCCATTCAGTGCTTTGGGGAAAAACAGTGAGTAAACCGTTTCACGTATAATGCATGTAACTGCATTTAATACTACTTTTATCTAGAATCAGTAATGAAACATCTAGAAATAAGTATATATGAAAGTAAAGGAAAACAAAAGAGGTTGGTAGGGATGGGCATAAGCACTTTTAGGACATGTATTGTAGAAATCTGATTGCATTTCAGGTAATATATTCTTACTATAGATCTTCCCGTAAAAATCTGCAGAAAGAGCTAGGAAAAGTTACACATATACACATGCATGATTTTAGGTCTATTTAGTAAAATTTGAGAAATGTACCTACTGGAAAATTGATACACATCCTGGCTAGAACACTGACTCTATTTAATTCTGTCATCTTACGTGAAGTGAAATTGGACATAAAAGGTGGCCTCCTTATAGGAGGCATTTTTTTGCAGGAGCAGAGAGCACAATAAATGTTATCTGTCAGGGAGAGAAACAGGCTATTTAAATTCAGGCAGCATAGCATCTTCAGGCAGAAGGGCTATTTTTAACTTCAGATGTAGCTTAATTTAGAAACTGAGCAGTTGAAGTCCCTTTTTTTTCCCACTCCTCCGACTGGAGATTTTTTATGACTGTAGATATCCTTGTGTAAAGATACTGAATAGAATAAAAAATACATTATCCTGAGCTTCAAGGTCATAAAAATACACAGCTAAACAAAGCAGCTTTGCGGCAATATTGTCATACATGTGTACACACAGAGATTAGATTAGATTGATGCACTGTTTTGTAAGCATAAGGGCCACTTTGGCAATTTGCCAGGAGGTTGCATATAACTTTTATATCCATTTTTGCAAGATCTTACCGAGATCTGTATTATTTTATGTAGGAAGTGCTGTAATTGTGTATAACCCTATACAACACATGATAAAGAGAGTGTAAATTTCAGTGGTTTCTAAGGGAGAAATATTTATGAAAAAAATGGCAATGATTCCCTGAATTGATTTTTCTGAACCAGCTTCTTGTATTTGGCTTTGTTTGTAAGTTAATCACAAGAATTGAGAAGCTCATCTTGTTACAGAAGATATTCAGAATTAAGAATTGCAGATTTGATTCTATTAACTGATTACAGGCTTTTTAATGTATTCAGATTCAGAATATGAAAAAATCCTCTCACAAATGGAAGTACTTCCAAGATGGCTTGTTGCAAACAGTCTTCTTGCATAATTGCATACTCCATGTCACTCAACATTCATCTATTGAATTTCAATAGCATTTCAGCATAAAACTCGATTCTAGCTGAATTTTATAGTTTACCTGTTCAAGCTCAGCCAAAAACGATTCTGAAAGCTATTCTAGTTGCATAACAATAACAGAAAGCAAAGAGAGATATGTGCCATTGCGACAGAAATAATTGGGTTATTAATAAGCTGAATGTGACATGGAAAAGTCGGCTCTATTTCTGAGCGTAGTGACACCTTCACCATTAACTCTTAAGCACACACAATTTCTTACAGTTTCTGAAATTTTGCTTAAATGGTTGAGCATTTGTTCACATACAGAAAAGATAGCTTCTTCTGTAGCTACCTAAAATTCTGCAATTATAAGTGAAAGCTTCTGCTGCCACTTATTCTTTAATTTACGACAGCTAAAATTAGAGGCTTTCATTCCATTGTTTTTATACACAGGTAGCATGATGTAATGTAGTAAGAACATCATAAAACAAGTTAGAAATTTAGAGTTATAATCATTAATGTTCCAATGGAGATTAAAAAGAAATATCATGTAGAGCTGGACTACTCCTGAATTGCCCTCTTTGGATGGGGATTCTTTCATCTTCCTCTTAAACATTTATTTTTGAGAATTCTCCTTTGCCCAGCTACTTTCTATGTGGAGGGAATATGGGAGTTAGGATAGAAGCTGTTAGAGCCGTTAGGCTCTGCTGTAGGGTTTCCTTAATTCTCTGCTGGCCAGACAAACCTGAATTAAGGCTGAATTTAGTCTCTGGGAGGCATTTTAGTAGTGCTACCAGACTAGGAAATTCAGACTGTGAYGCACAGTTTGGATTGGGAATTTGAATTTAGAGCCCTTTCTTAAAGAGGATTTTCTTTATAATAAAGCAGATATATTGCACCAATATTTGCTGAAGTGTTTCAACTTTAGAAAGAGAATGTGGTTTTCTCATCAAAGGCTTGAGCTGAAGCTTATAGCAAAAGAAACGTTCAGCACAGACTTTCTTGTTTTAGGTATGGTGGTATGCTGTCAGGAGGCAGGATTCAGTTTGTCTATTAAAGAGGTTTAAAAAAAGACTAAAAACCATCAAAAGGAGCAATGGGCTTGTCAAGAAAAGCTGAAATCTTACGGAATTGAGGGTAGTATTTTTGGTTTTGCAGAAACACAGGATCTACTTTAAATAATTTTCTGAATGGCTTTATAAAATCTAATCAGCTTGAAATTATAACTGTCCATTTGTATCTGCTTTGTTTTCATTCAGTTTGTAGTAAAGAGGAAAACAACTGTTGTTTTGAGAGCGAATAGTAATTCTGCTTTCAGGCATTCTAACTCTTAAATAGCAAAATGCAGCTACGAAGAATTATGGTGACACACAGATGATGAGGCTTAGGTAAGGCTGGACTTTGAGACTTGAGTTTCAAGTAAAGCTAGGGTTTCTAATAGAACAGCATTAAAATACTTGGAATTATCCTTAGGAGATTTCTGCCATTTTAGGCCAAAATCTTCTGATGAGATTATAATTATAGTCACAAGTAAGGCTGAACTAGAAAATTGATGACTTTTGGTTCTGGATCCAACCTAATGATAATAATTAGTTCTTATTTAGTACTTTTTATCCACAGTTCTCAAAGTGTTTTATAATGAAGGTCAATAGCATGGCCTTATTTTACAGAAATGGAAGCACAGAAAAGGGAAGCGAGTACTTAAGATCGGATTTGCCTACCTTGTGGTTTCCTACAAATTCCTGCCTAAATGTCCAGGTAGATTTGTGTCCCAGAAGCATGAGTAATCCAAGCAGGCATTCAGATACTACCCTGCTAAGAGTAACAGAAATTCGTATGTAGGAGGATGGCTGGATAGAATACCCCCAGGTATTCTATGAGCAGCCCTGTAAGACCTGCTCAGTACCATGCAAATTCTTCACTTTGTCTCCAGAGGGATTAAGATATGGATATTCCTGTATATATGGTACTCCGCTGTATATTGTGTGTCTTTACCCTTTTATAAATCCTTAGCATGGCAGATTCCACTGTTCCCCTTGTAAAGTGACCGCTGTGGAGCTGGGAATATTTTCTCATAGAAACATAGAATGGTTTGGGTTGGAAGGGACCTTAAAGATCACCTAGTTCCAACGCACCTGCCATGGGCAGGGACACCTTCCACTAGACCAGGTTGCTCAAAGCCCCATCCAACCTGGCCTCGAACACTTCCAGGGAGGGGACATCCACAACTTCTGTGGGCAACCTGTTCCAGTGCATCACCACCCTCATAGTGAAGAATTTCTTCCTTATATCTAATCTAAATCTACCCTCTTTCAGTTTAAAGCCATTAACCCTTGTCCTATCACTCCATGCCCTTGTAAAAAGTTTTTCTGTTTTTTTTTCCCCTGCAGCCATTTACATCTCTGTGACCTCCCTGAGAGATACTGACATCTGCTCCGTAACAAAGCGAGCCTGGTTTCCCTCTCTTTTATGTCTTTCTTCCTCTGGGTAGCTACCAGCTATTGTGACTGGGTCACTTTTCAAAGACTTGGTAGTGGTCCATACTATAACCTGCAGGGTGGATCCAGACCTGATGGAACCAAGCTACTGAAGCCTCCTGACTTGTAGCGCTCTCTGATCCCAAAACAGTGATTACACTCTTTGCTGTCTATCTATATAGTCTTTGTAGACTGTTCCCATTGGCAGGGAATCATATGCTTAATGTACTGGCTCTTCTGTAAGAATTTTATTATAATTTTTTGCTTCAAAAAGTTTAAGCCTTCTCTTCCGTGTCACTTGTTGTTACAGAATTTTTTTGCTCAGCTAAAAAAATGTATCAGTGTTCTCTGTGCCCACAAATCACAGGAGGGAGGACATGCAGTAGACTGGAGTTTTTATTAATCAGTATGCTGTCCTCTCAGAAATGGGAAATGGGTTTTATCGAAGTGTGAAAAATTACAAGAAGTAAATAAATTGATATTCAGGTGAAATACAGGAGATGGTAACAGTCATACTGTGTATCTGATTAATTATAAAAATACAATATGCTATGCCTGTATAGGGATTTTCACACATCAGTATGTAAGCAGTTCACAAACCTGTGTAGGCATCATCTTCCCATGTTATATAGATAGGGACATCTTTCATCTTGGAGAAGATGGTCATAGATGAGGGACTAAAAATAGTCAAATTTAAGAGCACATGCTCCCTAGAGGGGATCAAAGACTGAGATGCTGTTTAGACATGCGAACAACCAGAAGTATCAGAGCAGGAAAGAGTGTGGTTGAACCAGTTAGTGCACTGATAAAATCTGCTACTTCTAGCTTCAGCAAAATTTGTGAAAATAATAGAAACGGAGTGCAGAAACTCAGGGAAAGAGATGTGTGAGGCAGTTCCTCTTGCCTAACCTTACATGCCTAACATAGGTGCCTAAATGAGGAAGACAAATTTTCCTGGGCTATTGAGAGATTAAATGCAGAGGACGTTCTTTCAGAAAGTAATTCAGAATCCACAAGTACGGCTTCTGCTCTGAAGCACCCCTAGAGGAGCCTGACACTCTTCACTGATTGTGTGGAGACTTATGTAAACTAACTGCCTACCTTAAGCCCCTGAGTTAGGTATTAAACTTAAGCAGTGGTAAAAACCCAGTCCATGTAGGATCACTGCAAAGGCAACTTTGTACCTAGGACTACAAACCTAATATTGATAATGTTCTTTCCTTGTATGCCATCATCTTGGTAAACTTCCATTTTCCCCTGACTTCTCTTTCTGTTCGTTGTGTGACGTTCAGATCTCGTGCGGAGGCTGAATAGTTTGTCTGAAAGACAAAGAATGTCAATGGAAGAGAGTACCTTAGGTCTGTGCGTTGCATTTGTAACTGAATCTGAAGTCAGACAGACTCAAGGACTATCCTCTTCTATGTTCCTTCCTAGAGACGGGAGGCTATTTCTCTAATCAGGATTGGCTTTCATAAAAGTCCCTGGCAAAATCGTAAATGGTGCTGTTTAGTTCAATAAGATCTCCGAAAAATAGAGAGAAGTTCATAATCAAAATGAGTGATAGTTTTTGTGCCATATCTGATTTAATAAGAAAGCAGTATTTTCTTGAAAAGAAATATAAGTAAAATCTGGCTTTTCATTAGAATGGATGAAATTTTTTTTAACTCAAAAAGGATTAACATTTTTTATTTATGGTTAAAAATACTTTTTTTCAAATGTCGTTACTGAAAATTTTGCATCCAAGGCCTAGCTTCAGAAGATCTGTTGAATTTTCTGTCCTTTGCAACTGACTTGCAGCACTATTAACACTTTTCATGTTTCTCTGTTGCACTTGTCTTGTTTAATACAAGACAAGAAGCCATGTGGGTGACAGCTCTATACCAACAAATCTTTACAGACAGATGCTACGATTTGATCCTGATACTCGCTGTATGTTTTACTTACTGCTGCAACCAGGACTTAAAAATATAAGCATCAGCTTTTTTCCCCTCTATATATCTCCATAAAAAAGCCTGTTCTGATTTAACGTAATACTAATAGGAAACTATTTTTAACCTAAATGAAGCAGGGGGACAATGACATTAATATGTTTCATGGTGCAAGAAGGGATTTCTTCCTTTTGGCTGACATTCATCACCAGTTCTTGCATAAGCATTCACCATACCTAAATAAAGTAGTAAGAAGAAACTTCCTCCTATTAAGTGGCCCTTTATACAGAGAAGATCAAATTCAGCTGATAGTATGTGCAATATTTAAAATCAGGTTGACAGTGTAAATACTGTTGCAGAAGAAAAAATGGCAGTTTGCCTCGGAAATGTTGCTATGAATTTCAGATTAGTCCTATGACAGAATTAAGGACAGACTCTTTGGCTAGAATTTTTACTACTATATGATCAGTGTCAGATTTAGGAGTTATGGGAGGGAATCTGAAAAGGAGTTTTGTGTGCTGCATGCCACAAAACCATTTTGAAACCCTGTTGCCAGACTGACTCTCTAAAATGGCTTAGTGAAAGGCCAGTTAATGGACTTATGCCTGGACAGAAAATGTTACATGATGTATGTTAAGCAACAATTTCACATTAGCCAAAGGGTGAAATAGGAATATGTTAATTCCCTTCTGTAATATTGTTTGATTTGATGTTTAGTTTTTGTGTGTTTTTCATTGTCAGTTTTGGTCGCAAGGTTGGTTGATTAACCAGACCATCTGTGGTCCTACAGTACTCCATAATACAGAGGAGAGAGAAATAATTTCAGTTAAAATAAAAATTAGAAACACTGAGCAGAGATGCCCTCAGCCAGAAAATTAGGAAATGAAATCCCTCAGACTTAGCATGGAATAGCTAAGTCATAGTGGGTATATTCCCCCAAAACTGAAAAATTAGGAATTGAGCAAGAAAACAGATGTTTATGCAGTATGGTAATTCAGTCTTGGAGTTGACAAAAGAATTAAGCCAATTTTTTATTTAGGAATCTAAGTATTATTTTCTTGCATATGTAAATAAGTAAATATGTGTAAAAAAAAAAAATTGGACTAAACGAAAATCTCAAGGGAAAGAGCACAAGGATAAACAAAGAAATGGTTTAAATGTATAAAGCAAGACTTGTTCAGTGAACCACTCAAACGTTTCTAAAAAGTGAGCAAGTTGGCAGCAAAGACAGCTAAAGGGAAATGCATTTTAAAATTCTAGTAAGTAGACTTAACTTCTAAATATAACTACCGTAATAAATGACTTTGTAAAGTTCTACACTGAGACACAAAATATCCTCAACCCCGTGGTTGAGAAATGTCATTAATTCAGTGGAAAAATACACTAGCACTGTTTACGGATGTGTGTTTTGTGGAGAGAATATTTCTGTTTCCCTGATGTGTATTGATAAACAATTAATTAATCCAAGCCCTTAAATGCATGCAACCTGTATCAGTATTGGTGCTAAACTCTTCTAATGCCAAAGAAAATACACACACACACAAATCTACTCATTGCACCATTGTTAAGCTTTACTATTCTTTTCAGTCTTTTTTTGATGTACTTTTTGACTGTGAGGAGAGAATAAGCAATCATAGTTACAAACATGTTCTTCTCTAGGTAAAACTCTTGGTGAGCAGCATGCTTCCACATCCCTAGGCCTACTACTGTGTCATCCCGTTAYTTCTGGTGCCAGCAATTCCTCTGTACTTGTCTGATGTGGGTGCTCCTACACTGTGGCTTATAACAAGCATTTCAGCTGCATTTAGACAGACCCTTTAAATGTCCCTCTTTGACGTCAGCTCAGCTTTGGGGACTAGTTGGTATTTTTCATGTGACTGATAACAGGAGGTTTCCTGATATAGCCTTTCAAAGGAATGGGCAAAAGAAGCACAGCATGATTCTCTAGGGGACATAATCTTTGATACTTGAAAGGGACCTTTTCATCCTGGACTTTGAGAGACTGCACTCAACACGCTAAGGAGATTTAGAACATCCTTGTTTAGATTTTTGCCTCAGGAGATTACTGTCTGATAGTTAAGAATGAACAAAATCCATGGTAAATTCTAAGTGTTTAATTGTTCATGGAGAAAAAAATATTTCACATGAATTTCAGCCATGTGCCTGAGATTCCAGGTGCTCAAGCTGTCAAGTGTATTTAGGGAGAAAAAGGAAAACTGTTAATAAAGGGATATTCCTGAATGAAAATACCACACACAATTTCTTCAGTAACTGGTATTCCTAGTTAGGTYACTGTATTGATACCTGTCATTTGCATAAGCAACTGTTACAACTTGTGTGCACACACAAAACAAGGTGTATGGTACTGCATGTAAAATTTATATTCAGTGTCAAGTAAGAACGAAGTAGGACGCCTTATACAAAAGCTAGGATACAGATTAACAGCTTGGTAGCTGTTACCCACATGTCAAATGAATGTTTAGCCTCAGTTATCAGTATAGTTGATGAGAGCATTGATAATTCTATCATACAAATTATGGTGATGCACTGGAAATTACAGCTGCTGGCATGGAAGCAAAGCTTACGGGTAAGACCAATTTAGGTGATGCAGATGATTTCCAGAATGCTGAAGAAACTGCAGTAATATGGAGTTTGTAGTGAGTCTGGGGTTTGGTTTTGTTTTGTTTTGTTGAGGTTCTTTGGGAAGTTAGKTTTTTTTGTTTGTTTGTTTGTGTTCCCCTCCCCCCCCCCRACTGGAAAATAKCAAGTGTGGACCTATTTTGGAATAAATTATAACGTTGTTTTATCAAAGGTAGATCATAATGCTCAATATATTTCAATATGATAATTGACTTTTCAGGATTAATAAAAGTGAGCTTCATCCAGTTAGATTCCAGTAACTGATATCCCACAGGAAATTGTTCTTGAATTTGGAAATTATGGTGGTGAACACAAGAATTGTGAGCTCGCTRAAGTGCTGACTAAAAATTATATTCAAAAGAAAGTGGCAAGGCTGGAGAAACGTTACTAGTGGTGTTTCTCTGGGGTTAGTCTTCGACCTGTTGTATTGAATATATGTAGCGGTGTGTTGAGGTGAAATTCCTAAATAAGACAAAGTTGGGAGGTACTGCCAATGCTGAGGAAGACTGGGTTGTTGTTCAAAAAGAATTAGACTAACTTTATTAGCTTGCTGGTAATGTCATATAAGTAAGTAGCATACTGTACAAAGCTATACACTTTGGGTTCAATAATAACTTCATCTATAACCTGGGGGTTTATGAACTGGAAGTAACAGAGGTGGAAACAAATCTGAGTGTACTTGTCAGTGGAAGGATGAATATGATTAGACAATGTAATTTAATTATGGTAGAAAAGATAATGCAATCCTGGAAGGTAAGAGGTTTTTAACAGAGAGAAGGAAATACTGGTACCATCTTACAAGGAGTGTWAACTCAAAGAGTATTTCTACAGTTGTGTTTAGCTATTTTCAGACAAATAAACTTAAACTTAAAGAGGTGCAAAGAAGAGCTACAGGATGAACAAGGAATGAAGCTCCATCTTTTGAAGGGAAATTAGAAATGCCTCATATACCCAACCAAATGGAGGTTTCTAGGGCGATGAATCATTAAATATACTGGGAGCAAATATTGATAAATGGATAGGTTCAGTGTCCATGATCATTTAGTCCTTAGCCTCTCTGCTGAGATTGCTAACAAAGCTGCCAATTGCTGCCTGTTCAGTAGTTTTCCTTTGTGATGCGGATAGTTGACTGGTGTTAATTCCAAAAGTCCACAAAACGTTTGCATGTGAYACTGACAAGAGGATTGCCAGTAAGACTATATTTTTGTTAGTACTGTAAAAAGCATTCAGCAGCCTTAAAAATGCATTCAAATCTTGGCTGCAGATTACTTACAAAACAAAGAACTATTCTCTATTTGCGATCTTACTGAACTTCTTCCTGTTTGGTCTTTTGAACTCAGCTCTGGTGGTGTCACTCCCTTACCCTTGCCTAATGAGCCAGCTCACCATGATGACAGCAGCTGCTGTCTGGTTTTGACTTTTGAGAGCTCCGTAAGTGCTAAGTGTGATGACATCATGCTCCCTAGGGTGGCAGTTATTAGCTGCTAAAAATAGTTACAGAATAGAAAAATCAAATGTCTGTTTAAACCACTAGTGAATGGGAAGGTAAAGAGAGAGTGCAGCTGAGGGGCTTTTTATGTAAATGCAAGGGCAACAACATTGGACTGCAATCCTGGCAAATGTTGCAGATGATGCTTTAGGACTCGTGAGCGGAGAGAGCCCACAGAGACAAGTTCATCCCTGGTGCAATTCCAAAACTGTCATGGTAAGTGAGCTTTTTGTGTTTATTTCCCACTGGTTAGGTTATCTGATCTGAGTAATCTGTGTTTTGCAGTTCTTAATGTAAGTGTAACTATGGGATTCACAGCACGAGAATGATGTCAGATTATACTGCCAGTATAATCACTGTTCTATTAAAAAATTAAACACAAAGCAATATTCATATAGTAAAATGAAGTGTTCAAAGGTTAAGAAATAATGTACAGTAAAAACTATATGCAGGCGTAAATGATGCCTCCAGTCTCCAGGRAAGTATTCTGCTCAGCATGTGTTTTGGGGCTATTTGGTGCAAGTTCTTTTGACACCACTTACAACCTTTGGGCCTTGATTACAGATCTATGAGCTAAGACAGGCTTGAAGACAGAGGTCACATTTTCAGGCTTTAACTTAATTCCAGTTTTGTAATGTAGACTTCTGTTTAATGTTTCTGTGGTACTAGCAAGGTGTTTCAGATATTAAGCTGCTCCAAATTAAAGCTGATCTAATACAGAAAACACATATAAATACAGAAGCTATATAACATGAAAGTTAAGATTAACATAGGACTGGGTGTCTCACAACCTTTGAAAATCTCATCCTGGGTTTTTTATACTAATTAGGCCACAGTGCTCTTAGAAGACTTTCTAATCTGAGCTACTCATAACAGTCTTTTCTATACTTCTTAACTTACTGTCTAAGGGCAGACAGCAGTAGAGGTATGAAGCTGTGACTCTTCCAGACAAACATCAAAGATTCTCATTCCAAGTTACAAATGCTAAGCCATGGACCTGAAACTCCCTTGGCCAAAGTATAATCTTTTTCTCACCCATTCGGAGTCACCTACAACAGCTTCATGGTGATTCAAAACCATCAGAAATCACTTGTAACTAGCACTGGTCCCCTTATTAGGGATAACAACCTGTTCTCCTCCAGCTTTTGCAMCCTGGCCCCAAACTGCCTTGTCTCCTGTTTGCAGCCAGTGCACGAGCTAAAAACACAAGTCTGCTGATCCTACAGAGCCTGACTCATGTCTCTGTCAACCACTTGCAGCAGCCTTCCCCAGAGGGAATGAAGAGCTTGATGGATGTTGTACTGCAGGTTATCAGAGTRCGTGCTAATGAAGCAACAGATCCATTACAGTATTTATCCATCTAGCAAGACCCAATTACAGGAACTTTGTGAAGTATAAAATAGTTTGATTTTACCCTGTGTTCATCCTGTAAAAGACGATGTCTCTAAAAGATATTCCCATCCTATCATTATTTCCTTGTGCTGATTCATCTATGTTCAAGATTGTTTAGAGCCAGGATTTGATTCTGCCTTGTCGCTGATAATGTTTTTTGTAAATCTGTTTGATAATTGTCATGGATAAAGCTGAAGAATCCCTGGGTCTTTTGCTTGTGGGGTGTGACATGTAACGTAGAAGTTTTTCTTGCAGATCAGAAGGCAGGGGACTGACGTAGGAATTATTGTGTGAAATTACATTGTCTCTGTTATGTAGGAATTCAGATGGTGATTGTGATAGTCCCTTTTGTCCTTTAAAAATGAGAATTTATGACTCAAAAGGTGCTCCTCTGTCAGTCACAAAATTTTTACCGTTATACGGAATCTTATTTTTAATGGTATAATATCCTGTCCTGTTAGTTGCAAGTGTGGTGTTTTGAATGCAAACTGATTTACAGTCATTTTCTTCAGCCTGCAAAGCAGGCACACAAAAAAAAAGATGGAAGAAATTCTATATTCAGTGGTGGTGGCCAGAGGGGCAAAACATAATGTAATAAAAAAACCTTATTGAAGAWTTTTTCCTCTTTGCATGAGTTTGTGAGATTTTTTTTTTTAAGGAAGAGGACTATTTTTAGGTGACTCTTTAAAACTACCTGAAGGAATAGCATCTGAAAGAGAATGATAATAAGAAAGATAAATATGCGGAAGTTTTTACAACATAAAATCCATTTTTTAGCAGGTGCTCAACTTCTTGTTTAGAAAGATTTCCTACGGCATTAATTTTTCCTTGCTGTATCCCCCAGAAGGCTGAACGTTGCTATCTCCTGCAGACAATGCAGCAACGCCCTTATTTTATACTAGCGAATGATTTTTCCATTTACAAGCTCTTTCAATATTCCAGAGCATCTCACTGCTCTAGCATGCATTGATCTGAATTTAAAGTAATTTTATTAATAAAAAGACTATTCTCTCTTGGTTTGRGGGATACTGTCAGGGATAAAGGCACATGCAGTAGCACAAACAACTGGACTTTTTGTCAGCCTAACGCTTTCACTGATGGCCTTGACACTGATGATAATGCCAATAGAATAAAATATCCTCTACAAAATATAATTTCCTGTTTGAATGCTGGCAAAGTAGCACTGATGTGGCATACACTTACTGCATCATCTATAGGTGATGGCACTGTATCTTGCATGTTCTGTTTTCAAGATTAAACAAAGAAGTGTACAAAATACTCTCAGCAAGAAGTAGAACTACCTCAGCCTTAGGTCTGACTTCAGCTGCACATTCAAACCCTTGTGCTATGCTTTTTGTGTGCAAATGGACCTGCTGTGTATGGAAATTATCTCAGTTTAAATAGAAGCAATGTAGAAAACTGAACTGTGTAAATGACTGTGAACGGGTCTACCTGATTTTTGTAGAAAATCCAAGGATGGTGGACCTAAATAATCAATGAAATTAGGGTAAAAGTCTTTGTAAAACACCTGTGGAAGTACATATTTACCAGTTTTACATATCCCAAGCTAGATCACGCTGAAATGATGGACAATTCAAGCAAATACATGCCTGGAATGTGTTTAGATCGAATAGCAGGAAGCAGAGCCCACATAGATTCATACTGGAAATGAGGCATATGTGTCTGTTAGTGTGGGTCACTAAACATCAGCATATCTAGACAAGAAACGTGATAAGTTCACATGCACAGTAAATTGAGGGTTTGTCTACATAAAACTACACACATGTAATCCGGATTAACATCGACAAGTTAAAGGATCTGATATAGGAACTACTTAGGGAATACGATTGACCCTGTTGCTGTAAAATGTCAGGCTAAAAGATTAGAATAATGTCTCTGGATGGAAAATACGTGAGTCTATAGCAATAGCTCTCCTATATGTACACAGCAGACAGAGAACAAGAAAAGATTTTCATTCTGCTGCATAAGGAGATATTAATGGCACTGTCTCACCATGAGTTTTCATACAATTAGATAGTTAGATCGTGTCAAATCTTGGCTCATCACCAAGACTACTTGCCATAAAATTTCTGACATCAGAAGAGGGACATCTGCATTAAAGTGATATTTGAAGATTGTCTAATACGTATGTTTGTGAGACAGAGTCCTTATCCACAGAAATAGTGTTGTCAGCAGCACTGTTTGTTTGAATTAAAGCTGCAGATTGAATCTAGTCGTTGATGCTGATCTCAACTTTTATGTAGGACATAAATTGAATACATTACATTTTCTAACACGCTAGGCCAGCATTTTCTGACGCAGATACCAAAGCTGAAGTAAATGGGAGCAGGCAGTGTTCTCCAGCCTGAGATGTAAGGCCATTAGAAATTTCAGGTGCCTAAATGTAAATGTAGTATAGATGTCCAAGTTGAAAGATGTCTCGAAAATATATCCAAAGATACGTATTATTCTGATAACACTCTGGAATCACTGCTGACACTGTGCCAACCCTTTTGATGTATTTCAAGAAACATGTAAGTTCAGTGTCCTGTAACTGCATCCGTAACCACCAGCCTCTCAGGAAAAAAACTTGAGAAGGCTGGCTTTTGTTTTTTAATCGTTAACTTCGTACTCTTGTGCCTTCCTTCCTCTCTAAGCTTCCTTTTTGTGAAGATGAAACCTAGTGATGCAGTGTTTGCCTATAGGCGTCCTTTTTCCTGTGAACATAGAGAACCCTGAAGAACAAATAAACTTTTTAAGTTGCTGATCCTGCACGTTTGCAAATTCATTGCGAGATTTGGCTCACATGTAAGGACACAAGGATCCGGCTCCTAGGGAATAAACGTCAAAGAACATGAAAAGAAAAGCCTTAGTAGGCACTGAGACTATAAGAACAAAGGGTGCTTCCAAACTGCAGTAGTGAAAACCACTGGGAAATGTGGAATAGTCTGACAGAAGCAATAAGAATGATGGTTCTGAGTCAGGCACTGAATCAGGAAAAAAAAAAAAGAAAAAAGAGACTTGATCCAAGTGAATTAAAGCCACTTATATTCCTGGAAATGAATTATTTCCTCTTTATCAAAAAGGAAAAAAAGACAAAGAGGTTAAGAATGTAATTATATGTTGCAGAAAGAATTATATGGCAATTTCTGTCTCCCAGGCTTACGTTCAGGGTACTAACCAGAACTCTGACACACTGTTTGACTTTCTGTAGTGAGTCTCGGCAGGATTGCCTGCACTGGCTATTTACTTTTCAGTACTTCCTCTTGGAGGCTTTCTTTTAGTCTATGTTCTCAGCAGGATTTTAGAGGACGCTCTGGGTATTATTTTGTGTGCAGAATAAACAGAAAGCACAGTACTTCTGTGCATAAGCTCCCTCTTTCCCTTGTGAATTTACAAATATTGTAGAAAAACAAAATGATCACAGAAATAGTGTTTTGTTGAATGATCACTTAAAACTAGTGCTGAGGACTTGTTTCTTTGCTTTGTCAATGAGTTCGGGCGTATCAGGTACATAATTTACTATTTATGTCATGAAGGCCTTCAAGGAAGTGCTGAAGCCTAGAAACCATCTTCCCCCTTTTCTGTCTTAGGCTGAGAATATTTTCATTCCATTCATCTCTGCTTAGATGCAGAGTGTCTGAAGACTGTTGCAGAGTATCTCTTTTCAATGCACACTGATGTTTTGCCAGTCATATGTCATGAGGGAGCATACTCCCACTGGTGTGAACAATATGACCGTGAAAGAAGGCGAACAGTAACTGCATTATGTCCTCCAGAAGATGGATAGAAGTTAGAAGGAATATATTTTTGTGCACTGTGTTTCAGGGCCTCACTCATCAGTTGCACAACACTGCTAAATTTGTTTCCTAGCGCTTACAAATGAAATTAAATCGAGGTTGTAAAACAGAAAATTGTATTCATATGTTTTGTAGATTGATGATGACAGACATACTGTAAAATGCTAAAAAAGACATCAGCTGCAATTAGTCTATAAAGAACCTAATCACCAATATGAATTTGACAACCAAGATTTCTAATAGTTAACTTCATTCTGTCCTATATACTCGCTAAGAATATCTTTTTGTGTTGATTTTGTTGATGGATGGAAGTTGCTTGGAAATAATTATATTAAGATTCAGTTATTCATAAAACTGTATAATTTAATTACAAAAATCCATTTGCTTATGAATGCGTTTAGGTTGCTGCACTGAACATACCCAGACTCCTATCCGCAAGTCACTGAAGAGGGTCTCTGTCATTCTTAATTGGCTGAAGAGTAGAAAAGGACTGGGGCAGACTTTCTGTCTGTTCCTACAGACTTTTTTCTGGCTCTCCTGGTATGATGCCCTGAAGTAGATGAGATGCTGCTATATCCCAGAGACCACTGGGTTAAATTAACGAGGATATAATTAAAGATTACAAAAACAACCCCAAAAGCTTCATGGGGTTGCAAGCAGCATTATCTCTCATTATCCCAAAGAAAGTTTGTTTCTAGCTACTTCCCTTGAGAGAAGAGTTAAAAATTGCCCTATTATGGGATGAGGACTGCCCAATAGATAGCCAGAAAAAGCAATCTGAGAACTAGCATGGCCAGCTGGATCCCAGCCAGTATGACTGTGACTGGTGATCCCCCGAAACAAAACTGTGCAGCAGAAGCTGCAGAAAGCATTCCCCAGCAAGTGCCACGTAGAGAAGCCAGTGATAGCCTGGCCTGTGAGAGTCGAAGACAAAGCAAGGTGAATGGGAATGAAAGAAAAACAGGAGGGGGAACAGTGGGAAAATGAATTAATCTTTATTTGGTGTGCTGGAAAGATCAAACCACATTGCACTGTTGCAGTGTTTTGAAGTACATTTTGTCTTAGGACCTGACTCTTCTTATGCCAATTTAAGTCAACAGTTTAATAAACAGTGATGCAAATAAGCATCAACCTCTTGCTTGCCTGCTCATACAGGCAAACATTTATGTTGGATGCTTGCTTTATAGCACAGTAGTGAACCAACAATGCTAAAACACCATTTGTTTTGCTGTGTCAAGGGAACCAGCTATCACTGTTCCAAGCTCATTCCAAGCCACGTCACTAAATCACATTACAACCCTTGGTCTAATGACATTTGTATAGATCTCCAGCTCTCTACCATTTGTCACTAATCAGAGTAGTCTGAAGATAATCATGCAGGGACATTATCCCATTTGATGTTCTTTCCCTCTACCTTAGCTAATCATTTCTACAATGCACACTTAAACCAGCATATCCTGACTTCTCCAATTCCTTTTGCTATCTTTATTTTTCTTTCTTTTAGCAGAAACAATTGAGAGATCAATGAGGTTATTGTGCCAGGTCTATTGCTCAACTCCCCAGTTTCCTGTTGCAGCGGGACCTACCAGGAAACCCGAAGAAATCCAAAGAACAGCCAAACCTCTTCACATACTTGCTCTGAGAGGCCTACGCTGCCTCTGTAACAGGGATAGTTGAACATGATTTAGCCTTAACAGATTAAATATCTTTTTATTACAGTATGCCTCATCCCAATGGAGACAATGTTAGGGCTCATATTAGCACTACTGAGTGCTCTTGTTTTCTCTTTCTGTTTTAGCAATGCAAAAAAAGGTAAATTCTCTTCCCTGTTACAGGTGCTTGAAACTGCAATGAATTTCATGAATTGAACAGAATTGTTTAGGGTTTTAATCAATGTAGCTGCAGAATTTGACCAGCCATCTTAAAACCATTGTATTTAAGATCCAAAATGTTATATTAATAATATAAACAATTGTAGGGAATATCCTGTTATATTGACCTTGAAAATGTTAAACATAGTAAATACAACATTTGCTTGCTAAAATGGAAAGATTAAATGCTCAGTCACTTAGAGCTTCATATGGTAATCATCAGGAAAACAGCTCCTTTTTAAAATAYAGCTGTCAAACTGACAGGTTGCGAAAGAAACAGATTCCCAGCTATTCAGTAGTTATAAAAGATCAAGATCATCCAGTTTCATCAGGCCATTAAAGAGGGAGACTTGAATTTGTTGAATTCAAATCAGTTTTTTCTGTTTGCTCACTTAGGCTGGTCCTAACCACAGGTTCATAAGAAATTAATAATAAACTTTTGAGCTGTTACTCATTCCAAGATGGCACTGAACATCAAATAGCTGTCAACTATAAGGTGGCAGAGACTTGAATAAAAATGCAACTGCCTTTTTTGAGAAATGCTTTGGGTTGATCACAACCACTTTGACATAAGATGCAATCCTCTGCAAAYGCAGATAGCAACTGATTCTGGCAATTTCCTCATGGGAATTTTTCCAGGGGTATTTGATGTAAGCAAATGTCTCTGRAAAAAAGCTGTGGACGCACTATGAGGATCATTTAGAAGTCTTTTCTGAAAAAGACACCTCTGTGTCTGCAGTAGTTTAGACAAGATTGTATAACATTATCGATTCCTGACCCTTTGTCCCTGTCTGTCGCTCAGCCTCCACCACTCTAAACCAGCCTTTTCTTCTTTGGAGTTGTGGAAACCTTGGGTTTTTTCACATGCTTGTTAATGTATTTGCCAAAGTACTTGGGACTTCTTYGCAAAGGTGCTGCTGCTCTGCCGATTGACATTCAGCATGGACAGGCAGAGCAGGCCAAGGAAAGAAGCAAGAAGCCAGAAAGGAACAAAAGCCTTCAATTTTTGAGTTCTTATTCCAAATGCCTTTGAATCAGCAGCCCTGGGCCCTTCCCAGCTCTTGAAGGAATGCCAGTTCRGTACAGTGAGTGAATAAGGTGTGTGCGGGGGCGACTGCTTCTCTGTCAGTTGTGAGAAGCTTTATTTTAAAAAGTGCCTCTTTTTTTGCCAGCRTTACAGCGGTTTGAATGGTTCAGAGGAGCTGGTGATGGTTTAGGGAGGCTTTCTTGTTTGTGGCCTGTTGCCCAGTCAAATCCAGCCCAGGTCATTAGTGACTAGAAACYGTTACCACCTTAACACAGTCTGATGGATGATGTGAACTGTGCCTGAGTCCAGTTTCTRGCAGAAAAAGCATCACAGAAACCAGTATTGCCGTTGTCCCTAACTGACTCTCTCGCAAGCAGAGGGGGACAGAGCTGTGCCAGCGGGTTCATTCGGGGCAGAGCTGAGCTGAGGCGTGCAGCTGAGCGCTGTTGTAGCAAGCTTCCTCTGCTGCTGCACATCCTTCCCGTCTCTGCAGAGAGAACATCAGCCTGTGGAGCTGTCAAGCTGATGGTTTCCCCAGCATTGAAATGACATGCAGTGAAAACAGGCAAGCAAAATGAACAAAAATAAGGAGCACCTTGGCTAAGGAGCACTGATACCTTCTGGTAAAAGATACACGGAAGAGCATGAATGGTTTCACTCAGGGTTTTGGACCAAAGTCCCKTGTATATGAGGAAAATCATTAACACACCATTAGCAGTCATGTGTTAAAATGGAAATTRTTTCTTTATTGTAAACTCTAATTTTATTTTATAATGTTTTTACTGTTTCTTTTTTGCATTTTGCTTATTTGGACTCTCRTACTGGTCATTTTCACTTTGCTTATATTTAATTTCACTCCTTTGTTTGCTCGTTTGTTCTTCCATCTGGAAAGCTCTCATGTTGGRTAACTTGCTCGGCAGCAAGGGTAGAAGGAAGGCAGGTGGGCAGGCAATCTGAATTCTGATTTTGGCTCTGTCACTGCTTGCTTGGCAAGCTGTTTACACCACTCTGTGCCTTACCTTCCCACAGACAGASACTCATAGTTGAAGAACAGTTTAAAATCTTTGACAAAAAAGAACTGTGCATCTACTAGTGCTATTTACTGAAGGAAAACACAAATGAAACCAAGTATTTTATTCCATGTGCTCCTCAAAGTGTATGTGAGTTGATTAAGCCCAATAAGCCTCTGTTCGTCATTTTCCTTTCCTGAACTAGGTCTAAATGTTGAGTCATCATCAGCGTACACATCCAAACCACTATAGACATCTTAGCCTTCAAATTGTAAGAAGTCCAAAACGTTCTGGATTCTTCAGCCCATTTAACAGATGTGATACGCAAGTAGCAAATCCTAGTAACTAGTGTAGCAGCTATAGTACAGATCTGAACTGGCACTGTGGARGGTATGTATTGCTGTCTCCCTAAACTTCAATGTTCTCTCTATTCCCTCCCCCCTGATTAATTTGGATAAAGTGTCCATCAACAGGGCAYAAYAGTTTGTTAAGGGCACAGTTGCTGTATAATTTTATATTACTTACAGTCTTTTAAAACTGTTGCAGATAACAATAGAAATAGTGTCATTTCTCTGCCTAGGCCACGGTGTCATTTCCAGTATCATTAATTAACTGAAACCCGTTTCCCCCAGGAATGGCTGGGGTCATAGCAACAATGTTGATGCAGGTACAGGTTAAAAGCCAGTAGCAGCAGTATGCTGAAAAGCTTACTAAAAATGGTTTCTGTCTCTCTGTAGACCTGGAAACCCAGCCTCTTGTATCAGATTTCCTCATTCATGACCATAAAACTCTTCAGGTACCAAAAATTCTGTAAGTCAAATGGTAAAACTTAAAAATCGCAAGCTTGAGTAATACTCCTGACAACTCAGTGTAAGCTCAGACTTCAAGTTCAGAGGAAGGTGAAATATATCTGTAATTTGTGTAATATGCAACACTTGACTGTAGCGARAATTTCTTGCTGCTGGAGGTTAGCTTAGATTCCAAAACTGAAGAATAAATAGCCTTTGCCATCTTTACCRTAATGCAACTGCAACTCACTGAGTTAAATCCTTAGTTCATTTACTGATCTTCACCAAAGCGTTTGCCAGTGTGACACCCGATAGCTTGGTATTCTGCAGTCTGCAATTAGCAAAGTTGAACTGTGTTCAATGGGACAGTATTGTATTTATATACAGTGGGGTTTGGCTGTGTAAATGCCTTCATTTGTTGGTGGCACTATGCGAATATATATTCTAAAAAATATTACACCTGTTATTTTCTAAGATATTGGGTAGCAGTAGAATGCAAGTCTTTCATTAAAAATGTGAAAAGTAGATTGATTCTGTTGTGATTGGAAACTAGGTTATATTTGTAAGAATTTCTAAAGCTAATAATGGACATGATCGTGCTTCTTCAGTTGGCTTCCTGTCTTGTTCCATAAAAGGGCCAATCAATCTCTGAACAGACTGAACAAAATAATACTTCTTTAATACTTCTTTCTTCCTAATTCCACACTCTCTTGCTACTCGTGTCAGTTACTGAATGCTTTGTTAAGCTCCTTTCATGACTATTTACATTTTCTCTTTTGTCTCCACTCATTCCACTTTATGCCTGGAGCACAACTTTAATGTACATTACGCTCTTCATTTGTTGAAGAAGTAACTGAAAACTCACAAAAAGTGATCACTTGCTGTTCTATGTGCAGCTCACTAGTCCTTGTTTGCTCCCTATTGCACAGACGGTAAAATTCTTGGGGTTTAGGATTAGGTTAGGTATACGGTAAAGTAATTGTAATTTCCAAAGCAGGATCTAGAAAATACCATTCATCATAATTAGGAGAAGAGCTATTTGGCTGAAAAGGKTTTTTTCAAACTGAGAGTTAAAAAGGGATCTTCATTGTTTCTGCCCCTCCCATCTGCTGTTCTCTGCAGCTGAAAATGGGGCAGAAAGCCAACATCATGACATTTGAGCAGACAGCAGTTTATGGAAGCGTCTATTACAATTCCACACCCACACCCTTGGTAGAAAGGAGCCTTCTCCCTGCCCATTTCAAGCAAAGTTGCTGCCAGAGAGTTACAGCTGATGTGAGGCTTCATCCCCTGAGTCTGGGATTTGTAGGCAGACTCTTAAATTTTTCTATGTAGGTTTTAAATACAGATTCCCCTTTGCTTGCCTACTCCTCTCCCCCTCCAGAAGAAATCAAAAGAATTTCCAAAACATGCTGTAGAGTTTTCTCAGCCCTCGCGTGCCATTATTACAAGTGGGTTGGACTGCGGCATCAAAGAACGTGCAGAAGCACAGTGATTAATATGAGCGTTGTCTTTTGCCTCACTTAGTGATCTTAAACATTGGTGAAATACCTTGCAAATTACAGTAAGCATGTGAAACCTGCTACTGATCTCTCAGTGTTGCAACCGGTTTTAGAAGGGAACAGTATAGATCAAATGGCTTTTTCAGCCCGTTTGATTTTTGATGCTGTTCTTTTATGATGAGCACTTTCAGCGGTTCCACGAGTATCCTTCACCATTTTGTCTGAAAGACATACTAATATATATTATTCATAAATACATGCATACATATAGGCCATACGTAAAGCATCTATACATATATATCCACTCCCCTTTCTTCTATTTAAATAGTGTTCAGTGATTGTTCAGTTCTCTGTAAAGGATGAGTCACCTGGCTCACTCTGGAGTCAGGAATCCAGACTCAAAACTGTAACTGCATGATGATCCAACTGTGGAGCTTGATCAGTTGTTTTACTGGACCTCAAAAAGTAAATGCACTCTCTGACATCCACTGTTTCTTCAGTCTCCTAAATAACAAGAAAAATATTATTATTGTTTGTCCTTACATTCTCTTTCCTTGATTTTTTATTTGACTTAACTATCAGAGAGTAAGCGTGTGGATATAAAAGGATCTCAATTATGCTGGATTGGCAGCCCTAGAAACTGAAGTTCCCTGTTTCTTGGTAGCACAAAGACACTAGTAAAACACAGCAAGGATACTTCCCTCCACCTGCCCAATTAAACAGTGATCCCAAAGACCAGAGCCGGTGGTGATCAGCTAGTGCAGTCGCCATACGCATTCTTTCTTGGACTTCTAGAGAAACACGTACACCATGTGACCTAAACTGCCACCTTAGATGCATCTCATGTAGAGCATCAGCTGGTGTGCAGAGAGATCACTGCTCCTTGGTGCTGTGAAAGGTCACCCACATGTCACCCGTATGTAAGCAGAACCACTGACAGAATGACAAAAGATGATCTGTCATGCTTCAGTTGTGCGGCTGAGCAAGTGGAGGGTTCTCGAAATGAATGAATGTTAGAATTCAGTAAGAATAAAAACAGGAGATTGAAGGTAAAGCAGCAAAACATTTGCTTTCATATTCAGGAATAAATTGAGGAAGGGATATCTGAAGATGGACATCTTTTCCCATCATGTATATAGAATATAAAGACAATATGTATAATCCTGCTTAACAGAGTAATTAAACTATATCAGTAAATTAAGTGAACTTTTAAGACTCTGGCTCTTCATAAGGCTTGAATAAAGAGTGACATGAGATTGCGCACTTATTAGTAAGGGCTTAATCACCATTTTAATTCCTAGATCTGAAGAGAAAGATGGAAATGTAAGGGGGAAAAGATGCAGATACGCAATCTCACCTGAATAGCTGCGTGGATTGCAGTAGCAGAAGTGCTGTCAGACATAAACAAAGAATGAGGACAAAGCAAAAGGAAAGTGTACATAGTGYGGGAGCGGCCTGATTTAACCAATGAAAAAAACAATGATGAAAGGAAACCAGCATTGCCATTATAGAGGTGTCAAGAAAGTGGATTGCCACATCGATAAATTAATTCTGAAGTCTGAATGAGCAATTTATTTTTTCTTTTGTTTTCCTAAAGTCAGTCAGAGGGGTGGTGTGATTCAGTCACACCAGTGGAGGGGATTCCCTCTGGATCTTTGTCTCKTAATTATCTGGGCTTTTTTTGTTTGTTTGTTTTTTGCTTTAACTTGTCTCCCGAACAAACGTGATTACTTCATGTATATCCTAAGTGTTTTGGGAAGGAATTAGATAATGGGCTGATGAAGTGTGGGGGCTTTCTGGAACACGGGAAGTACCAGGCTGACAATGAACTCTGCATTTCTCTGGAACCAAGACAAGACATGCATAGACTTTAGTGGTATTTTTAGCCATTTAGATTATACGTGTGCCTGTCCATCTTTATGCCTTTTGGTCTCAGGCTCTGCCAAGTCTGGGGRGTTTTTTAGAAAATGTCTCATTGCTCCCTAGTACCCGTTCACTGTACTAACATGCAGTGTTTCACAAAATTTCCATCAAAAGGATGTTAGGGTGCTGCTGGAGCTCTCTCAGGTGCAGTCTTCAGTTACAGCTGAATCAGCGCAACTTCCAAACAGGTTCCCTTCCTCTGCCTTCCCCTTGGAGATCTTTCAGACTCATCGGGCAGGAATCCAAGCACTGGGGGCCTCCAGTAGCGTTTAATCTATCAGAAACCAAAGTTGCTGTGTTGGCTGTAGTAACTCATAATTCAAAGAGAACATGTTAGAGAAACTGATCTAGATATTGATTTTAAAAACTCAACTGGCACTGTATCTCAACATTTCTCTTTCACTGCAGAACAAATTAATTCCTTATAGAAATTCTAAAATAATACGAAGCATATTGCTGAACTGGCATAAGAATAGCTCCATTAGGGGTAGCTCTGATTTTGCAGAGTAGGGTTTGGCATCTGAAACCAGTGATCAGCAGCAGAACTGGATAAAAACTGGTTGTAAAATATTGCCAGTAGCAGGACTGGGGATTTCTGTTTCATTAGGAATTCATAGCTTCTTCGTATAATAAATACAGAACGTAAATGACTAAACAGACCAYGCAATAGGTGAGATGAGTTTTATAAGGAGATGTGATTTATTTTATTTGTACCGGTTGGTCTAAGAAAAGATACTCTTCCTTGCAAACTTTGCTGTTAGCCTTGGACCACCACAGCTGCAGCAACGGCATTCCTGCAAGATGAGTTCCCCTGCTGAGAACCGTGTCTTGTGTGCTTCATTTTCCCAGTTTGCAACTGAAGAAACTTCCCTGTCTCCCAAATGAGTCATGAGGATAAATTATGTAATTTTTATAAAATGTTTTAATTTGCTCCACTGGAAGGACAGAGACTGATAATTTCATAATATGCAACTACCTAAATACCATCTGAACTTTTCTGGGGCTTTGCTTACTGCCTGTTATTTTCCAGAGCTGTTTCAAAACAGAAGATGAGAAATGACGTGCTCATTCTGGGACCGTATCTTGTCAGATAATCACTACTCAGAGATCTGAAGACTGAATAAAGAAAAATGTAAGGGAGCAAGCATAGTTTAAGGGAGAACTATCCTTGTGCCAATTTCTCCCTTTTATAAAAGGTTAAGCAACTTCTACAGTGATACAGTGACTCTGAGAAAGTTTTTTTCCTCTTCARATATGGTCCAACAAAATCAAACCCATTCCTTGTTGATTTTTGCTATGTGATCATTCATTAAATGCAAAGTAAACATATTGCTGAATGACATCTGTCCTTGGGATAAATGGAGGACAGATGTATTGCAGTGCAGGAAAGCACAACATAGACTTTGCAACCAGGACAAAGCTATTAAAATAATAGGTTTGAGTCAGTTAAGGGAAGTGCATGAATGTTTTTTAAAACCGATTTAAGGTACGCAATGAGCTGTTYCATTACAGTACATACTGTATGTTCCAGTATGTACTACCATTAACACTGAGCCATTTATCAGTAACACACTAATAGCTTAAAGATTGCTTTACCCACAGTCGTTATGATACTCATATGAAATACTTTACAAAAATCTTGAGACTTTGTGGTGCTGATGGTGTGTCAGACCCATGCTGAGGAGATGGATGATGCAAGTGTCCCACCTTTAGTGTTGGAGTCCTGACCAGGGCTGCCTTGTGCTGGCTGTGCTGAGGCAAGGATGATGCAAGTGTCCCACCTTTAGTGTTGGAGTCCTGACCAGGGCTGCCTTGTGCTGGCTGTGCTGAGGCAATGACTGCTGCAGAGGTGTTCCTGTGGCATCAAGGTCAGTGGAGCAGGCAAGCCTCAGAGAAGGTGCATCCCACAAATTAGCTATTCCGTATATTCTCAGGTCTCACATGTGCTGTGATTGTAGCTTGGTAATGTGATTGTAATTAGAGCATCGGATGTGGAAGGGCAGACAGATCTGCGATGAGGCTGATACAACCTTGGCAGTCAATCTCTGATGGTCTTTCTGCTTTCCACRTGCTGGTATAAGGATGGGTGCACCATTAAGGGATGTAGGATCGCAGCTTTGTGAGGAATACAYGAGATTTGAGCATCCATTCACATACATCACTTCTACCTTGTTACTGATCTACAAAGTTCGGTGGAGTTGTTACTCCTTGCTACTAATCAAAGAGAAACATCGCAGTCCAATGGCCGTTGAGGGCGAGGTATGACTTTTATTGGTCAGATCCACAAAGGCCAGTGCTGCTCATGAGGAGGTGTCTGAAAACGCAGAGTTTGGGGCCTCACCTGGAGTCCCATGAGTGTAGAGGGTCCCTGCAGCCCCAGCCAGGCCAGGTCCTGGTGCTCCTCCCCAGGCCACTGCAGTGGAGCAAGGCAACATGGCCATCGAGTACTTGGGGGCCACTGAAGAGCAGCCTGCCATTTGGGTGCTCAGGAGGTTAAAGGCTTTATGGAAAATGTGTGCTCCCCTTGGCTCCGCGTGAAGGAGGAGTTGTGGCCGCATCTGCGCTAACGATTCGCTGGACACCCATGCGCCAGCAGCCGCCCTGGGAGCGGGCGCTGACCCACCACCCCACGGGATGCCTTGTGCTTCGCCAGCCTCTCTTCTGCCTTGTGCTCCGCGCCACCCCCTGCCACCCCAGACAGGCCCGCAGGCCCCGCCGGGCGCAGAGTACCACTTGCATGTGCCGCCAGCCCTCAGCCGAGCTGCCCCTGCCGCCCGGCGCGCCGCGGGCTCTGCGGCACTCGGTGATACGGCTGCACAGCCGCCACCGCGCGGGGACGGCTTCTCCCCTCGGTGCCCGGCGCCGCCAGGCTCTGGGGCCCTCACACGAGGCTTCCGCGTGCACTGCGGCTCCCCCGCGCCGAACGTGGCCGCCCGACTGCGGCCGAGGGGGCCAGGCCCGGCCTGGCCTCGCCCCGCCGCCCCAGGCCACGGCGGGCTCGGCAGACCTCGTTGCCGGTACCTCCGGGGCGCTGTCGCTTTAAGCGCTCTGACGTCAGCGCTGCGCAGCCATGGCAACGGCCCGTCACGTTGGCTGGGTCCATGCGGGAGGGGGAGGAGCTCCTCCCGCCGCGACCGAGCGCCATGGAGGCGGCGGCTCGGTGACACCCGCGCGGACCGTTACCCGGCGGCGGCGAGCCGGCAGGTATTTCCCGCCCGGGCAGCGGCGGGGCGGAGGATGCCCGCGGAGACGGTCCCCCGCCGGCGGGGGGCGAAGCCTGGCCGGCGGGTGGCTCTGCCCGTCCCCCGGGGCTCGGCGGGGCCGCCTGAGGGCGGCGGCTGGTCCCGCGGGGCGGCTGGCGGCACCTACTCCCCGCCCCGGCGCCGGGGAGCCTCGGCCGGGCGGGGCGCGGCGGCACGGCCGGGCTGCTGGGGGGCCGCGGGCCTCACTTCCTGGTCCGGCGGCAGCGCCGGCCGCCCCCGCGCTGCGCTCGGCCGCAC